>JAJLQT010000049.1:0-387735 GCA_024516245.1 Peziza echinospora | reverse complement strand
ACCCTAACCCTAACCCTAACCCTAACCCTAACCCTAACCCTAACCCTAACCCTAACCCTAACCCTAACCCTAACCCTAACCCTAACCCTAACCCTAACCCTAACCCTAACCCTAACCCTAACCCTAACCCTAACCCTAACCCTAACCCTAACCCTAACCCTAACCCTAACCCTAACCCTAACCCTAACCCTAACCCTAACCCTAACCAAATCGACTATCCGTTACCCTGAACTTGTACCTATGAGATTGCTGTGACCCATTTGGGTACCAAAAGACTATTAACTTGCCCCTACACCTTTGCCACCACTCAAATGGGCATGAACTAAGTAATCAGTCTAGAACTGGGTTGGGACTCAACCATGAATTAAAAGTAATTGGAATACAGTTCAAACAATGATAATGCTGAAGAAAGCTATGGAATAGTGAAGGTTCTTAATACTAGAAGCCTCTGGTAGTTTTCTAAAGTTTTTGAAACAGGAATTTGAGCAATGACAGCTATGCGGGCTATTGGGTTCCACCATCAGCAACCCTCGATATGGCGCTGCAACAACATGCAGTCTTTTTGGGTGCTATTCGCATCAAGGCGCTATTGAATTACCCTGATGTCATTTGAGCGACACACACTTTTGCAAATAGCGCTACAGCATAATGAAGACATAGATGGAGGCCTGGAAGCTTCTGGAATTGCACTCATTGTTGTCGTGATGGGCGCTGTTGCGACACTGGCGAATGTGCGTGGCGCTGTGCTACTATCAAGAATTCAAATGGGGCTGTGGTGGTAGATGTCCCTCCTATTGTAGCGCGGCCATAGCAATACATTCAAGCCTTTTTGATAAAGGGTTACTAAGTTAGGACCAGGGCCCGGACAAGGAGCATTGCCAAATGAAGTAATGCCAGTAGTAAGCAAAACTTGTTGGGGGTCAGGATGAGGGGCAAATGGATCCACTGAGAAATATTGTAATGCACCTACCTACCATTAGGCAAAGGGTGTGGCCACAAAGTTCCTGACAGGGGACTACTGCTATAACATGTTGCAACAAAGTATCGACTTTCCACCACCATCTTTGCTTAAAGAAGGACACATAACAGGTTGAAGTAACACGTCGGTTATCTGGAAATCAGGAGTATACAAGCAACAAGAAGTATATCAAGGCCAGCTCAGATGAACTCCTGGCCCGCACGGACAGCTACTCAACTTCAAGCCCCGATGGCATTCCCTGCAAGCCGATCAAGCAACTGGGAGACGAAGAAAACAGCAAGCTCTACCTCAGGCACGGAGGGTAGGTGTAATGGAGACCTATATGTAACCCCCCGTCCTCGCAAGCGTGCTGTGACCGACGCGGTTGAGGGTAACCCCCCGTCGCCAAAGGTTTTGCGGTTCCGTGCGGAACCGTTGGTTCACAGTTTTGCGGTTCCGTACGGAACCGTGAGTCCTCAGTTTTGCGTCAGTTTTGCCGTTCCGTACGGAACGGTGAGTCCACAGTTTTGCTGTTCCGTGCGGAACCGTGAGTCCACAGTTTTGCTGTTCCGTGCGGAACCGTGAGTCCACAGTTTTGCTGTTCCGTGCGGAACCGTGAGTCCGCAGTTTTGCTGTTCCGTGCGGAACCGTGAGTCCACAGTTTTGCGTCAGTTTTGCCGTTCCGTGCGGAACCGTGAGTCCACAGTTTTGCCGTTCCGTGCGGAACCGTGAGTCCACAGTTTTGCTGTTCCGTGCGGAACCGTGAGTCCGCAGTTTTGCGGTTCCGTGCGGAACCGTGAGTCCGCAGTTTTGCCGTTCCGTGCGGAACCGTGAGTCCACAGTTTTGCGGTTCCGTGCGGAACCGTGAGTCCGCAGTTTTGCGGTTCCGTGCGGAACCGTTGGTTCACAGTTTTGCGGTTCCGTACGGAACCGTGAGTCCACAGTTTTGCTGTTCCGTGCGGAACCGTGAGTCCACAGTTTTGCTGTTCCGTGCGGAACCGTGAGTCCACAGTTTTGCTGTTCCGTGCGGAACCGTGAGTCCACAGTTTTGCGTCAGTTTTGCCGTTCCGTGCGGAACCGTTGGTTCACAGTTTTGCCGTTCCGTGCGGAACGGTGAGTCCACAGTTTTGCCGTTCCGTGCGGAACGGTGAGTCCACAGTTTTGCCGTTCCGTGCGGAACCGTGAGTCCACAGTTTTGCTGTTCCGTGCGGAACCGTGAGTCCGCAGTTTTGCTGTTCCGTACGGAACGGTTCCGCTAAGATGACTCGATTTAGGGTCTGAGTCGTCTGCACTGTATAACTTACCTAAATTCAGTTAACATTAGTATCTACTTACACGTCCTAACAATTATTCTAAAACAAACCTTAACTTGTTGGAAAAATAAAATCATTATTTCCCTCGGGAATAATTTTTAATAACTATATTTTAACTTATGCGACAGATGGCACTTGAACGCTTCATACCAGCTTTAGCCTTCTGTGTGTCATTTGACCTCTGGAATACCGCATGCCACCAATTTGGTTGCTACGTACTAGTCACAAACTAGTAAGGCACTAACACATTACTTAACCCATGTTCAGGTTGGTGGTAACCAGCTAACACAGACCCTCGCACGTCTGACCACCACACTTTTAATGCTTTGACAAGTGGGTTACCCGGGTTACCCCAATTTGTATGTGTTTTTCTACCCATCCCGTGGGAGTTTGTATGGGACCGCGGAATGGGTAGTTTTTGGTGCGCACGGCAGGGTAACCCAGCCCACTTTTTGTATGGGTTACCGCGGGATGGCCCCCCAATCCCGCCGGGGATTATACTTAGGTCCTGTTGCCCGCGTACGCCGTGACTCCCGTCCATGGGCGCCGTAGCTCCTGTTGTCCGCATACGCCGTAGCTCCTGTTGTCTGCGTACGCCGTAACTCCCGTCCACGGACGCCAGAGGTCCTGTTGTCCGTGTACGCCGTAGCTCCTGTTGTCCGCGTACGCTGTGACTCCGGTCCACGTAAGCCAGAGGTCCTATTGTCCGCGTACGCCGTAGCTCCTGTTGTCCACATACGCCGTAGCTCCTGTTGTTTGCGTACGCCGTGGCTCGTGTCGTCCATGTACACGGTAACCTTGTTGTGCATCAGGTTGTTCGCGCACGCCAATGAAGCCGCTGGCCCTGACCCCCAGAACGTGGCCCTAACCCCAAGGGGGGGGTTTGTTACAGGTATAGTATATACAGCTTAACCTCAATCAATGACAGACAGACAACCTAGCAGGTTGGCTGTAAGCCTAGTTGAAGACTAGAACGAGTGGTTCAGCCTTGTTGGCGTACGTAATATACCTTTATTGACTGCTATGGGCCTAGGAGAAAGTCTGTCGAAGTCACCCTGTAACAGCATGACCATACATTGACGGCTTTAGCGATATGTTAGTAGTGTATCCCAAACTAAAATTTGGCAATCATCAATATGAACAACGATCAGTGTCGGAAGAACAAGCATCCTAATTTGGACTGGTTGATTTCACGTCCCTGCTTTGTTTGTGGGAAGAATAATACCACCACAGCCGAATCATGGTGTCCAGCCTTCAGTTCTATTCCCACTATGATACTGACTCTGTTGATAGATCAGCAAAGCTCTCATTGGCACTGCAGTATCATAGCTCCTCAATTGTTGTCTTCGGTCTTTGCATGGCGCTGTAGCGACATCAGGGCAACTGATGTCGCTACCACGCCATGTTCGCCAGCGGTAGACCCCTCCAATAGGCGCTATCGTCACTACAGCGACAATAGCGCCAAAGGGAGCTATGCCGATGCATCTGCATTTACGGCATCTTGATTAAATACACAACTTAGTCTCAGATACAGAATTAGCAATTGATTGATTTATATGTACCTATCTCAGCCCTTTGTTGAGCGCAAGATAGAGAATGAGATGGAGAATAAGATACTCGGATTGTACAGCTCAAGTCGTTGCAAGTGCCAGTACGCAACCCCCCGTGTAGAGCAGCTGTCATAGTCAGTGCTGATGTACTTGCAAGCATATCACCGACAAGAGGAGAGGATTAAGGTTGAACATGGCGCGATCAGATAACTGCAGCGATATACTGCTGGTGGACGGACCAAACTTGACTATCAAGCTCTTGGCGAGGCATCAATAGGGACGAGGGAAGGGGGTGGTCGTAACGAGCAACGCAGCAGCACAACACAACATCGGCTTGTTTACACATCCAAAAGCAACCTGGCCCACAACCAGGCAGACAGCACACGATCGACCCAGCACAACCATGATCCTGCCTGCCGCTGGCATCCGCTCCGTCCCTATCCATCATCACTCCTTCGTTCGGCAACTTCAGCACACGCAGGGGGCGCCGCATGCTCACCATGCGCCACACGGCCTCACCACCACCATCGCCGCCATCGCACCGCAGCTCCAGCCCCCAGCCACACACACCTCCGCACGGCCTGCATGCCGAATACGACGCCGTCCGCGAAGCCTTCTGCGTGCGCCATTGCATGCCCACCCCGCTCCGCGCGGCCGTCTCCGACTACTTCCGCACGGCCGCACGGACGTGCGCATTAACGTCGGCAGGGACGTCATCCTCGTCAAGCTGTCCGAGGCCTTCCCAGCGCAATACATCATGGACATGAAGCGGTTTCGTGCAATGAGTCTCTCCCGCCGGCCAAGTAAAAACCACAGGGCTCGGGCTGGCCTTGCAGGAATTCATGGGGAGGATTTCGGTGGTAGTCTCGGTGGCGCGGTCGGTGGGGTGTAGATGGTGCTGGTGTTCATCAAGGGCCCTTACCAGTTTTGGAGAATGGGACACGAAAACGGCGAAACTCGGCAAGCAATACCCATAGTAATAGTCAAGCTGATCCCGCCATTCTTGAATTAGAGATGACTCAATATGCAAAAAAAAAGAGGCGATGGGGTAGTTCGGGGGGTACGGAAGTGGCTGAAGGAGATGTTAGTGATAACGACGAGGAGGATGCACACGATGATGATGTTGTGGTTGATGATGGGGTTCTGGATGTTGAGGGAGAAGGCAGTGGCGAGAAAGACGACGATGACGAAAGTGAGGAAGATGATGAAGAAAGTTACTACCCCTCCTCGTCCACGGAATAGGGATACTGTAGCTCTCGGAAAGTAGTACATGTGCCTGTATTAGACAATAGTATGGAGCAGTACTTTACAACCCAATTACTATTGGATGTCTGTCGTGTGTGGTAGAGACATTTACTGGCCCCATTGACTCTATGACGGGAGCTTTGCAAGTGCTCCTGCATCCCTGGCGATATACTTGATCTCTCCAAAGTCGTTCACCACCTGCCCGCACTTCCGATCCTCGGTGTGGGAGTAGAAAATCGCAACAGCAGCAGTCTCGAAATCTTTGCCTTCTTCGCAAAGCAATGCGCATCCATTGCCACCCTTACGGAATCCTTATCCCCTATCTATTCGATACAAAATCAGCCGCCAAATCACCACCAAACCGGCCCCCCCCGCCAGTTGTCGGGAAGGCGGCAGCCCATGTCTTCTGTGCTAACACTGCCCTGGTATTGATATTGAAAAACACATCATTGAGACTTTAACCCACGCATTCTGCCCATAAACGTGCTAAAAAAAAAGTGAATTTAAGCTTGGGGTTTTGCGCCCAAACATTCATTGTATTTCATGATCCATTTTCCGGGAAATTGGAACACAAATCTTGATAGTAAGTCACATAGGTAATTAGCTTCAAGATGTTGTACAGTCTGGAAAATATCATTTCGGTACCGCTGTGGTATTACAACAAGTGTCTGCACCCTTCCTTGCACCAACCTCTTGGGGCGATACATCATGCCATGTTAAGCTCATTGTTTATTCCGGCCCGCTCGCGGTCGTACTGGGTTGTGTCGGTTTGTGCCGATTCGTGTAGGTTTGTCGGATGAGTTATGAATTAGCAAAGATCGATGCGGCGTTGCAGCGCTATTTACCATCAATCATGAACTGCATCACTCAACGTCAACTTGTCAGTATAGCAGCAATAAGACAACGGCTTGAACAATGTAATCGCATGGAATCCCGTGTAATCGCACGGTATCGGCGACTTGAGGTACCGCGTTGATATTTCATGATTTATCATGTCGACTTCGCTGTCGGTATTCACAGTTTCCAGTCACATAACTGTTCTTTCCGGCAGTATTCGCTCGGCACGGGATGGAGCAGTTGCGTTGCAACAGAATCCCCAGGTTTTCTATATGTCAGGCGACGGACAAATTCCCGGCGACATGTGTAGCTACACTTTGCGTTTAGGCGATTTTTCGCAACGGCAAACATTGAACTCGGGATTCATAGTCGAATATCAGAGGAATATCATTGCAAAACAAATTCTACACTCCTTAAAGGGATGAAGCAGATGCGCAATAACCTTATTCCCGTCGATTTCAATACACTGTGGCCGGGTGGACGCTAGTTGTGTCGGATCCCAAAGGACCGGCGTTGCAACGCAGCAAAGCATCCACGTCTTGGCGCTTCACTATCGCCCTAGCGTCTGTCAATACTCTTGGCATGAACTCTGCCAACATGCCAACGTTTCCAAGCCCCTGTCTTGCAAAAACTTTTCAGCCCCTTTGTCGCGTTCCCTCAGCATAACAAATCACTGTCCGAGACGCACAGAGCACCACCGACCGAACAGCGACCGAAGGAAAACGTATCGCCATTCAAGTCCAACAAGCCTTTCGGCCAACTTTGCGTGGATTCACAGACACCGACATCATTCAAGAAAACCACACACAGCCAGACAACTTCCCCCCATTGATTATTCCACGAACTTGCACAAAAACCAACCCTCGGACTATTTATTTGCAACCGTGCCACCAGCAACGTCGCGCGCGAGGCACTTGCCACCAAGGAAAAGCACGAAATGCCCCCACCGACCCAAGACCATCTCGCCGCCAGGCCGATCCCCGCAGGCCTTACAATCAACCTCCATGCGCACGCCTGCAATGTGTCGGCGTGTCGCTGCACCCGCGGCGAATTCACCCTGCAAACGGTCCTTTCAGCGGCTGATTTGAATTCCATGGCAGGCAGTGCGAGCATTGGCATTGCGTCGTCAGCCTCACCTGGGAACTGCGCCGTGTGTGGACACAGCCTTGCGGATCACAGTCAACCGGCCCCCACGCCAGACATGCCAGCGACACCGGCTGCCGCAGCCACCCCAGCCAACACAGCCACCTCAGCCACACCAGCTACCTCAGCCACCCCAGCCACCCCAGCCACGGAAGACATGCCTACCCCGGCCACGCCAACAAAGCGAAGAACCCACAGTCACCCTCAGAGCACCCCAGTCAAGCCCACAAAGCTGTCGGCAAATTCCATCGAGCCGGCAACGCCCCCCGCACGCCCTCCGCCGGCTAAGCGGAGGAAGCAAAACTCTAGGGCCCGGGATCTGTCTCATTCGTCCTTCTCCATCTCGGCGCGCGGCGGGCTCTCCGGCGACAGCCTGGGATCAAAGTCGTGGTCAGCAAGCACACTGTCGGCAAGCACACTGTCGGCAAGCACACTGTCGGGGCAGTTGCGCACGGCGCCCGAGGTGCGACAGTCGCTCGAGGCTGAGCTGGATGGCAATGTGTTTTTCGACGTCGAGGGCGTCGAGAGGGTGTTTTGCCCCGCTGCGCGGCTTCCGCTCGCCGGGGTAGCCCCACCACAGATCCTTTCGGACGAGGCGGCGGTGCCGTGGCTGGTGGAGACACTCAACACACTGCGCCACTCCACTGGTGCGCAATGGCGGGACACGAGCAACAACCCGCTGAAGAGCGGCTTTGGCACCGGCCGGAAGCCGGACCTCTGCCTGGTGCCTGTGGACGTGGAGACCGTGCGCTGGCAGGACGTGCTCGTCGTGGTCGAGCACCAGTCTGCGGACAAGAGCGAGGCGGCCATGGTGCTCCAGCTGGCCGACTACGCCTCGCACGTGTTTGCGTACCAGCCACTGCGGCTGCGCGTGCTTGCGGCGCTCTCGTACTCGAAGGCCGGCGGCGGCATCCGCTTCCTGGTCTTTGACCGCGGCGGCGTGCTGGCGTCGCGGCGGGTGGCGCTGGCCGTGGCGCTGCCGGTGCTGGCGGCTGCGGACGTGGGGCCGGAGCCGCCGCTGGACATGCGGCTTGCGGACCGGGGGCGCGCAGCGCTGCGGCTCGGCAAGGCCGTGTGCCGCAGGCTTGGCGTCGTGTGCAGGGGCACGTACTGCGCGCTTGCAACAGCCGCCGACGGCGCCGACGGCCCTCCGCTGCTCGTGAAGCTCAGCTGGCGGGCAAGCGCGCGCGAGAGCGAGGGCGCGCTGCTCGAGCTGGCCGCGGCGAGGGGCGTGGTCTGCGTTGCCCGCCACCTGGGGCACATGGACATGGCGACGGTGGGCGGGCTTCGGGCGGGCCTGGCGGGCGCGGCCGGGACCCCGTTCTCCGTGCGCGGCGGGTCCGCGGGCGGCGTCTCGGCGTCGGCATCGGCATCGACATGGGCATCGGCATCGGCATCGGCATCGGCATCGGCATCGGCTTCGGCATCGGCTTCGGCATCCGCATCGGTACCGGCATCGGCATCGGCAACGGCAACGGCATCGGCATCGGCATCGGCACCGGCACCGGCGTGCGCGTTCGCCGACCGCATCCTCACCTGCATCGCCATGTCCTCCGTCGGCATCCCCATCTCCAAGTGCACCGCGCCCGCCGACATCCTGCACGCCCTCCTCGGCGGCCTCGTCGGCCACGCGTCCCTGCTGTTCACCGGCGGCCTTCTCCACCGCGACGTCTCGGCCTCCAACATCCTCTTCAGCGACGCCGCGGTCCCGGCCGCGGCCCCCTTCGTGCCGCCGCCGCTGGCCAGCCTCAGGGGCTTCCTCATCGACCTCGACTACGCGGTCCACTACAGCGCGACGCGCGAGCCACAGCGCCCCGCCGGCGCAGCCTCCTATCCCGACGTCTCCGGCGCCCCGCACCGCACGGGCACGCTGCCATTCATGGCCATCGACGTGCTGCTCGCCGCGCCGCACACGTATCGCCACGACCTCGAGTCCTTCCTCTACGTGCTCATCTGGGTGTGCACCCCGCGCCAGGTGCCCGCGTGGGAGAACGGCTCCCTCAAATCCATCGCCGCACTCAAGATCGGCCAGATGACGTCGACCATTCTCTTCAGGGACCTGATTCAGCAGTTTGCACCTGCCCCGGGGATGGAGAGGCTCAAGGCGGTGGCCGCGGGTTGGCGGCGCGTGCTGTTTTCTTCCGATGAGGGATCCCGTGCGGCCGAGGGTATTCATGCTGGCGAGGCTCTCCGAGATGACGATATAGGCAGGTATGCACATGATTCGGGCTCCCCGGGGTGGGTGAGGACAGGGCTCAGCGAGTGGGATGCGTTTGTGCGGATGAGGGATGTGCTATTGGCCAATATGCTGTAGTTTAGAAGCGTAACTAGGCAACGTAGCATCACAAGAATAGATTAGGTTCATATTTGCACAATAGAGCCAAGGCAAATCCCAAGCGCGTGTAGGGTTATGTGATGGTGTGCGGAAGGAAGAGATATCGGTTCTCGTGGAGCCCTGGTAGGCGCCATGCTCAGCCATCTACTGGATGGCGCCATACAAAAGCCATCACCCACATATCGTGAGGGTTTTATTGCATACGATTTGATTACCCGTATACGTTTACTTTGTCGTGTAGCCTCTACCGCCCACATACAGATGCTTTGCAAAGGCAAGTTTTTTAAACCTACCGTGCGCGGAACATGGTAAGCACAAGATATGAATGGCATGTATTCAACGAGGTCAATTACGTAGACCTAGACCCCTGAGGATGCCGATACCATCTTAGACGGCAACATTCGATATGATGACGTTACAGAAATTCATAGTGAAACTTACATGTGTATATTGCGAAATCTAGGAAGAGTGGAAGGATAGGCATGGGAAAACTTTGGGCCAATCACGGATTTGAGGTCTGGATGTCACACCAACACACGCACGGCCTACTCTCGTAGCGACAGGTAATGATATCGGAGCAACTCTTGTCGTAGCTCTTGTAACAGCGCCTCGCTACAACAGGTCCTCTGGTACATTTCCTCGCAGCAGCTTTCGATTGCATAGCAGCTATTGCAGCAGCCCTCTTTCTTTGTATTTCATTTTGAAGCAGCGGTTGTATTGCCTCTCTTGGCCGGCCATCTAGCAACAGCTCTTGTAGCAGCTATCAATATTGTGGTGGCCTTTGTGAACGCTCCCGTTCCAACTAGGGATATCGTGGCTGCTCTTGCTGTAGCAGCTACTCATACAATAGGAGTCCATGATGTGGCGCCTCGGGTAACTCCTGTAGCACCAACCGTCGATATTGAGGCAAATATTGTGTAAACAGGTATTGAAGCAAGAGGTATCGTAGCAGCAGTAGGAACATACTGCAAATATGAGAGGCAACTCTCAACGTATGGTTCGAGGCCAGTTATGGTAGGGTTGCATCACCACTCGTTGCTTTGATGATTGAAATTTTTTTGTTATCATCCCAACCGCTATCTGTGCTCTCGATCAGTCAATGGTTATCCTGGAGTTGCCGGTTACAGCAGACTTCAGAGGCCATCTATACTGGTGTTGCGGTGCCAATAACCGCACACTGGATCTATTAATCATTATCCTCAAGGTGCCAGTCACAGCTCGCTGACATCCTCCAACTCGAACTTGAACATATTTATCGAATTGCACAATAAAAAACGAAAAACATGTCTCAAGTGTTTAAGCAATGTGGCAGGGGAAATTTGAAGTGAATCAGCGGGGTGGTGGGGTAGGATAATGGTTATGGTGGTGAGTGTTGGGGGTACGGATAGCTACCGCCGGCTCCAGCGATTGCAGCTAAAACAATAGGAGAGTGGGGATTGGGGATTGGTCGGGTGGCTCTTGTGACAGGGTATTCACGCGGAGAGTAAGGGGTAGACATACGTCCAATTGATCATTTTAGCACTCATTTCGATACGCTATACCGAATAAACTCGAACGTAAGGCCTCCCCAGAGGCAGGGATAATGTAGTATGTGTGTGGGGCGATTAGTGCTTAGAAAAGCCGTGCACGCAGTCCGTGTCAAGGCAAAGTGTATTCAATACATACTCGCCTCGGGCGCAAAGTTTTTTGTAGGTTCCCTCAAATCAACGTGTGGCTGACTGGATTATTCCTATACAAATTCTTCAGCGCACTTCCCCGATTTACCAATTTAGGGAATGATTGCTTCACCACGCTACTAAATACTTTATGCTTGAGGCGAGGACAGCAATTGACCCCTCGATGGGGCAGACCGTTCAATGAGACAAGACACATTTTGGCAGTGTTGAGCTTGGGCCTTGGTTGCCATCTCCGTACAAAATTGTGTGGAACTTTACTTGTTCTCGTTAGGCTGTCCCATCGAGGAGTCCATTGCTGTACAAGCATATGAACAGCTCATGGGAAGGGCAAACCAGGTAAGGGGTGTTCTCGTGGTAAGGGGCTGGTGAAGCTTTAGCAGTTACAATTCCACGCGGTTCCCTCTTCCAAATTCAATCTGTTCCAACTCCACAACATTACATTCCTCATACTAGTTCGTAGTCCTTGATTATAAATATGCCAATGCCAGTAATGTGTAACGTAGACGTGATGATTAATAGCAATTCTATAATGTAGATATATACCTAGGTACACTGATGTACTGTGAAGTAATCTTAGTTGGAGGTTCAGTTGCGATAGAAGAGCAAGTAGTATAGAAAATACGACTCGCTCTTCTATCATCTATCGCAACTGAACAATTAACTATATGTCCCCTGATCAATGCAGATCCATGGTCCTCCAATTCAGAATTGCTCTAGAGCAGCACTTTTGAATATCCGTGTGCTCCAGAGCAATGATTCTGAAAATGGATGTGCTCCAGAGCAAATCCTTCAAATAGTTGTGCTAATATTTGTCTTCCAGAGCACGAGTTATTCTCATGCAATCCTGTTCTCTAGAGCACCCGATCCACAAAACTATTTCCCCAGATGAGGATTGCTACCCAAGTGCCAGCACCCCAGTATTCAGTAACCCCAACCATTGTTGCTGTACCGCAACATTCTGGCTTTTTCCACTGGTACGGCCCGCTGATCCAGACATGTCGACAGACCTCGCTCCCGATCCACTCTGGAGTGCTGCTGAGCTGCTCAAACGGAATGGAGCCGAGCCAGCCCTGCGTGCCATTTTTCTTCATCCAGTTGCTATTGCATCTCCTCTGGCGCGCGCCAGCAAAGAATCACCTCGCCTGCAAGTTTTGGGCGTCATCGCAGCTCGCTGACCTCGCTATCCCCCTTGGTGACCCGAACTCCATACAGCCAATACAATTTCTATATAACGACGACATGAGGGTAATCGCACCAGCAGTGGTCCCTTACGGTGGTAAGTACTGCTCCTCTGCGTCAATCAGCAGCAACGTCTGGGATTCCTTTTATAACGCAACTTACTTGGGTGTACCATACCCCAACATATCCTGATTGCCCCTCTCGCCATTACCAAGCAATGACACCATTATATTCCGCGAGTTTTCACTGTGATATATATACATCAATCTCCTCGAGAAGAGAATAATAAGTACCAAGTCCTCTTCCAGCGTCTCTCTAGCTCGTCCTTGAATCATCTTACTATCCAGCCACTCTTTCTCACCTCCATGGTGAAATACTTTATTACATACCTAGACGCCTGTTCAACTCATCATTTCATTGGAACAACTTACTCATCCTCCACAGAGAATGTATCCAATGCATGTTTTAAGAATATGTCTGGTTCTCTTTGTTTTAACCCTCACGTGAGCCTACCTCTCGGATCCTTAGGTACAGTTCCGCAACTATGCGACTTTTTGCAACCAGTCCATGGATTTTGTAGAAATTGGGTTCCGGAAGAAAATTAATTGTCAAGTCTCATCTCAGGCCGCTCCAATCGAAATAGAAGGTGTCGGTATCTTTGTCTGGAGGCTCATTACAGGCAATTATTTCGGTATAGGAGGAGGCTTAGGGTACAGAGATCCACTCGACTTTGGTCGGAAACGTCCCCACAACCTTGGAAAAAGATGGGTGATGCCTCAATGTGAAGAAATACTTATGGTGGTAAAGAGGGTGGGAGTCTCGGGTCACATAGTGGATGAGATGGGAATAGGGGCCACCGCGGACAAAGTCAAAGCATTCCGTGAATGCTTTCGCCCCTGGATGGTATGGCAAGTCCGAATCTTCTTTGGAATGACCTGCTGGTACAGCACATTCATTGACGGACATGTGACCATAGCAGCACCCCTACACAATCTGACGGGACCCCGCAAGAGTAAGGATAGGATTCCCTGGGGGCGCGACGAAGAGGCATTCCGAAGGTTGAAACATGCGCTTACAGAAGCCACAATCATCGCCATACCGGAACTGGGGAACACAGAGAGCTTGACCTATACTGTGACGCATCCAAGGTCGCAGTCAGAGCCGTCTTTATTCATTTGCACAAAGGCATCCAGCGGATGATTGCATATGACTCGCAGAAATTTACGGACCCCCAAACTGAATATGCAGTGTCATCGATGAACTTCAACAATGAAAACTTTCATCATAACCACCAATTCCGATTTATTGTTCCAACATCCCCCAACCCCAGCCGGCTCGTTGGGGGTGCACTTTCCCCGTAACCTGAATCCCGCAAGCGCATGTATGTATGTCTTGGCTGCTTTTGGCATTAGGAGGTGGGGAGGGTCATTGTCCATGGGTTCTATGACACATTGTTTTTTGATACACATTGATTCCCGTTATTAAGAGTTTCCAGATATAAGCAAAACATTTCAGTTGACCCACGGAGTTTCTCGGTCCTGGTATCAGGATTTACAGCAAAAGGTACCCACCTACCTACCTACCTATTGTTATAAGCATAAATTCACTCCAAGCAATACAAACCTGCAGTCAATACCAACGATATTTTGATGACGTGAGGAATCTGTATACCCCTGCGCCTGGCCTACGCCATTCCGATCCCCTACCTGATAACCCCAGATCTGAAGCTAACGCTGCTCACGATACAATCGCTGATGGGAAAATAAGGGAAAGAGGACGCCTGGAAGGTTCTGCCACCCTCACCAATCGACATTGCCGCCCTTCGCTCGGGATCGGAAGACTAGGCTGCGGCGAACCGCGCCGTAAACATACAAAGAGACGAGGAGCGCGAGCACCAGCGCGAGGTTCGGGGAGCCCAATAAGATGAAATTGTAGTGGCGCGGGTGGATGGTGTCATGAAGACAGTGATGGGTAGGGTGCTGGAAAGCCTGGAGCCAAGATTGCACGCCGAGGAGTGTACCCTCCGTGGCCCCTGCCTGCAACACAAAAGCATTACGCAAGTCTTGCCAGGAATCAACTCTGACCTGCGCAATTGAACATGGGGAATATCATTGAGGGGATGGGTTTGCTCATGTAGTGTGCGTTTAGTACTGGGGCCCACAACAGGTTACCATAGTTGAGCGAAGAGTATCGATAGATAGCAGGGGTCCGTCTGTACTTGTTGAGTTATATTGCTCTCGGCTAGGCGGTATTTCAATTACGTGGGGTGGGTATCGAAAATGGTGATTAGCACATTGTAACAGGTTGCAGGATTAGATATGAACACGGTTCGTTTAACATTGGCAGGATTGTTTCGGGGCGATCGGACAATAATACGTATGGAATACTGCAGGAGATTTGTTCAACGGTGATCATTGTAATTGTAGGGCATTTTCGCAAGTCATTCAAATAATCTCCATTTCAAAAAAACTACTCTGCCCTAGATACATATATGGAAATCCTGGTTGCAGGAAACCCGACAATCTCCCAACCCGTCCTGTCACAGCCTTCCACAATATCATCAACACAGGATGTAAAAGCAAATTTATAGTCACAAAATTTCTTTTTTTTTGAATCAATACTCGAATGCAGGTTTGAAACCTTATGTCGAGTCTATAGGCACAAATGCTCCGCTAGGAAATACATTGGAAAAATCTCCATATTTCTGGATGCAGTCCCAAAAAAGGGCCCTCATCTGGATGAAGGCATCCCACTCGACAAGACCCTCCTTCACGAATCCAGAAATTTCGGATCGGCCAGGGGCGGTATAGGTAACCTTCGCGCGCTGTGCTGGAATCTTGTCCGTAAAACCCATGCCAAACAGTATTCTCCGCCAGGCCTTGGCCAAGTCCTGTAGCGGTGCAGTCGGCTCAGAGCCGCCAACACGCTGTAGCATCGTGCAAGCCTCCAGCAGTTTCTCAAAGAATTTCGCATACGTCATCAGTCCAACCTTTGAGGTTGCTAAATTGAAATCGGGACCCACAAGCCAATCGTGGTGCAGCGTCCCGTGGCCTTGGTCTGCTCCAGTACACAACCAGAAATGGACGTGTCCAAGTACATGGCGTTTGACTAGGCCAGATACTAATGTTGGCACCTGGTGCATTTCCACGTTGAGGGGAGTGGCCCGCCTTTGCACTATCCTCGCGACGCCACGTTCGTACTGTGGCTGGTTGGCTGGCATGCTGGCGCGACCGGGACGCAGACCGCAGCACCGCCTCCAAAAAAGCCATCCTCAACCGCTCCTCGCGCAATTCCTACAACATCCCACGATGAGAGACTCGTGCCCACAATAATGGCAAATACATATTCCAGCATGGGAACAAAGCACCTCATCTACCAAAGCATGTAATGCTGGTGCCCACCCAAAACAGAGCTGCAACATCCAACCGAACATGAGTGTGCAGTTCATTCCCTCCTAGATAATACTGCTTGTGAGCGATTGATGCGGATTGACTCAAGGCACCATTTTGCAATGTCCTCTCAATAACAAGGAACCGGTTCAAGTTGAATGTTGAAAGGACATGGTCCAGAAACTAGAGACACATGCGGACACGGACGGCGCGCTAAATCATTTCGGTCGCAGCCTGGTCTTAATCACACAATGCTCGGGACGAGGCCATGATCAGCTTTCGTCGCAGTCCTTGTCCCATACAGCTACAATTAATTACCAGCTCCCGTCCACCGGAGCTATCGAGACCAACCCCCCTGCACTATAGTTATCGATACCATCTGAGTAGTCCGCCCTAAACCTGGTACGACAATCGCCTTGGTATTTCTGTCCGACTGGTTGGGGGACCCTGTTTAAGCCGTCAACATTCGCCTCAGTCCTTTTGCGGGTCGATGATTTCTGGCTCATTTGGATGCTATTTTCAAACCATGTCCATCCGGCTTGTGTTTAATTGAGATTTGGCAAATTGCAGTCATCATTGTTGTTTGCCTTGGCCGGTGCATCGGCCCCGGCATCGGTTCCGAGGGATGGAGCAGCTTCTGGGTGGTGAAATGCGGCACGCATTCGTCGGTGGATCACGAGGAATAGCCGCCCAGGCGTGACCGTCGCCGGCAGCCGCCATGTGCGCCTGACCTTGCGGGAGCCCTCCAATCCGCTCGCACGCCCGCTCGTAGGCAGCTGGCATGTTACGGAACCGTAACACAATGAATTAAGCTACAAACCATCACCGTGAGATTCGGTGCAGAAGGCCAGGTGCTTGGCGGGTGTTTGTTTTCAGGCGGGACTGACATGCGTGTGCCTCTCGATGGATACGCCATTATCCCGCCGCAATTGGCATGTCAGACTGCTAGCTTGATTGATATTCACCCTCAAACAACCTCTGCAAAATGGGCCATTGACTCCCAGAGATACGGTCTGGTCATGTTGCACTGTCTTGTACCTTGATCCCTTCTTGTATGCCGAATGACATCAGGCCCCAGCAGCGTGAGCGCCCATCCGGTGCATTGCCACAGCCTGCACGGCCACCGCACCCAGCCTCACGCCCCACGTGTGCGTCTGCGTCCGGGTGCCAAGGCGTGGCTCCACGAGGGGCTGGCCTCCTCCCCCAACACCACCACAATCACCATCATCAACAGCAGCAATCACAACGACGACGACGATGTTTCCCTCTTTCACGCTCCGTGGCCACGCAGGCAGCGCCTGGCACGGCCGTGACGGCCCCTACGACGCCCCCAAGCACACTGCGAGTCACCGCCACGGCCATGGCTACGGCCATTCCCACGCCCACGGCCACAGCCACAGGCCATCCGCAACCCCAAGCCGCCTCCACGCGCCGCGCCGGCCTTGACAGCGTCCGACTTTGAGCGCCCGGCGCGGCTGGACCCCGACGCGGAGCAGGTGGCGATGCCGGCCATCTCCCTCGAGATGTTTGCGTAGTGGAAAGAGTCGCCGGCCGGACGCGCCATCTGCTCGGAGCACGCATCGCACCAGCACGCCCTTCTGCGCAAGCTTATCAAGTTCCGCCCACACCCACACGCAGAGGCAGGCCTGGGGGATGTGATTGCGCGATGCGCGCCCTCGCCGTACCACGAGGCGGCCTCGCGCTCACTCTGGCGCGAGACGGAGCGCGGAGTGTGTGCGCGGCTCTCGAGAGATGAGGACAGCCTTGGCCTCGACTCTGCAAGCCTGTAGGGTAAGGGCCTCCCAATCTCAAGACAGCTAGCGTCACCAGACAGGTATGGGCAAGGCCAGGGCGGGGGGGATGACGATGTTGGCGGCAACGGCGGGGGTGGTGTTGGCGAGACGCGGAAATGGAGGAATGTCAAGCGTGAAAAGCGCGAGAATGACCAGCCACTGGACCGGACGGATATGTAAATGGGGCACGGGGACTAGACTAGACTAGACAGCACTCCCCTCCCCTTTTGCGTCGGTGGCTTCCCTGTATTTGATCCAATGGAAGGACATATTCCTCTACCCGCCAGTTTCGAGGCTCCCAAAATATAACCATACATATATCCCTCAATCAATTAATATTCCATACTCGCAACCTCTGGTGCGCAATCAAATATGCGCGCATACAAGCCTCGAGAGTGGCATGTCATCGCATGTACCTGTCCGGTCGAGTTGCTCGAATCACAATTCATTATAAATCACACAACATTATCTTTAATATACGCAAAGAAATGGATATCAGCAACTCCAAAAACAAAAAACAAAGAATGGAACAAAGTTCCAAGACGAATGAATGACTGTAGCACTCGATATCTTTTGCAATACTTCCATAGCCGAGAAAGATTGGCCATTGCTCGCTCGCTGTTTATAATTATCATTACAACGACTAGTACCTAGGTATAGACGTATATTTGCAATTGCATCAACATTTTTTGCCAATAAAAAGTCCGCATTTATCCCGCGAGAGCACTGCAGAGAGAGACACGTGCACAAGGATATACAATGATATAATTTGTACACCTTCACCAGACCATAGACCGCAGCCTCACATACATGGCAACAAATGAAACTCTGTCATTTCTTTTAGCGTAACTACAACCATGGACATAACAAGTGGATAATGCACTCTCCACCTTCATCATCCACATATTTCCTCTCAAGAACCAGGCGATGAATCGAACCATTTCTCTTTCCCCCCCATTCCTGTGCCCTTCACGTTTAGCAATTACATGTGTCCAGCCGTATACGTATATCCGTGGCAAGCTCAGTGGGTGGGTGATGCAGTGGAGAGCCGATGCGTCGCTGCCACTCTCCCTAGGGAATTGCTTTGCATTACGTGGTGATGGTAGAGAATCGAATGTTTTAGCCATACTAACGAAGTAGGTATATATATTGCACTCCTTATTTAGACGTTATTAGCTATATATGGCAACAGTCTTCAAGGCTAGTGTGTGTGTTTGAATACCTTGTTCTTTGAATCTCGTACACATGTGACTTGCAGGCCTAACGGGTGTATTACTGCATATACCATATAACGCGGGATACATAGCACTGCATGCCGTGAGTCCATATCCGATAACGTTTGTTTGATTTTGTAATTGAAGTGGTAGTGATGGAGCCGTGTAGGATATCGTGAGGTATCATTAGATTCTTTTGGAACATATGCTTGATTGTCAATCATTCCTGATTGATAATTGTTTCAATATACGCATGTTGCCCTCCCACCAAAGTATATTGTGATTTCGAGTGTAGTCTGTATCTGTACATAGGATTGACATGCGTGCCGCCCCCAGACGCCAACTGCTACCTTGCCGATATGGAAATTGTATCTTGTTGATGAAGAACACGCGCACAATGGGCAATAGTTTGCCGGCGACGCAGCACGCGGGACGTCTTGTGAGTGTGGAGACACTGGTGCAACAAATGTGTCTAGCAAACTCCGTCACAATTAATCTTTGTACGCAGAAGATATTGGACTTGACAGAGTTCTAGTGGGACCTATATATATATACGGAGTAATCAGTTGTGCAATGGTGCATGGGGGCTGGCATATATACTAAAAATGCAATTTTTAAAACTCCTTACGGCGGTTGGCAAAATTCACGCAGAGCGACGACAGCGCAGATCGGAGTAGTCTACTGCTACAGCAACACCATCTCAGGGTAATCCCGGTACAGCGCCGACAGCGCCAAAGCAATCACCGCGGAACCCTCTGCAATGGTCGACTCGAAGTACAGAGTCTCATGAAATCCACGACTCACGGCATGGAATCGACTGTAAAACGCAACGAAACCATGACTCGAGGCATGGAATTGCACGGAGTCGGCGACTCGAGGCCGAGTCGTTGATCATTCTCCTGATGTAGCGACAGTACCCTGCAGTTGATCGTTGCTCACGGACAGTCACTCTCAGCTGATGTCGCCGCAGCGCCATGACAGCGCCGGTAGCCACAATTGGAAGGCCGTGTCACCACCGCGCCGAATGAACCTTTGTCAAAGTAATCTGTATATCGGAGTCAGGGGATTTATCCCTGAGACGACAGCAGCTTCAGGATAACAAAGGCAAAGGTTGGACCAATTAATTGTCGTCGTACAGCTTGTGGCGCCACCTCATGCCATCAACTGGATGCCCAAGTTACCTACCCAGGTAACAGAAGCCACACATGGCGGCAGAGACCAACAGAAATATGAAGACTGCAAAGCTACTTGCGTTATACTTGGTACCCAAATCCAAAGCGCATCACATTGATGGAGCACGGTTCCGTGCCCATTACCTATCGTCGGAAGCTCAAACAGAACCAACCTTCATTACTTACCAAGCTCTATAGCAATCCTCTCAACCAAGGCGACGTCCTTCGGAATTACATTGTGACCGTTTCCCCATCTGGGTATTGCGATGATCACTGAAACAAATTCATATTATCGTTTTTGTTCATTTACTACAGTAGTACATGTGCGCAATATTGGCCAAGGTTAATTTGGCGCTTTAGCGACAAAGTGATCAACGACTCGAGTCATGGAATTGCATAGAACCCCCATTTTCCTGTCAGACCCACCTGTGGTCTGGTGGGTAACGGTTGCAACAGCTGCTGTAGATGCATGTCGATTCCGGTAAGCAATGTGTTGCACTAGAAGAATGCTTTTCTGCCGCGGACCGGATGGCGCCAGACGCATGGGAGTGGCACAGGCACAGCGCATCAGTGAAATCAACACGGGTAGCTAGTTCATCATATTCCTGAGCCTAGATAAGTAAGCAATTGTGCGCATGTTCTCCACCTTTTGAACACTGATAATTTTGTAGATAATCTCTCTCCCACGATGTGGCCATGGCCCTCTGGTAACCTTGACGTTGTATGAAAAGAAGCGCAGTTTCCATCTTCCCCCTGCACCCACTACCCCATCCACCGTACTGTCACCACCGCCCACATTGCGACCCCTCCATCCCCCTCCCCCTCCTCTAATTCTGCACTTGAAACACCACCTGCGCCAACGCTCTGCTCCGTCGACTTTGCCGCCAACCCATACTCCTCCTCCTCCGTGCCACAAATAACCCGTTGCAGATCCATGTCCGTAGTAACTTCGTCGGCTGCCGTGGGGCCAGAACCCTCGGTCTGCCGCACACGCTGCCACGTGTACCTTGTATACGCCTCTTGTCTGTAGACTTTGATGCATCTCTGCATCATCTCTTCTGACGTCACTGCCCCCTCCCCGGCGATCCCTGCGAGGACGAGGTCTCGCAGTGCGGGGAGGGTGGTGGTCTGTCCGTAATTCGTCCGCAGGTGCAGTGTTGCGTGTGCTGGCATCGGACGTGGTACAGCGGGGGGTTGCGGGAGAGGTTGCTGAAGTGGCGGGTGGATGTCGATTCCATGCTGGCGGTGGTGAGTGATTGTTGTGATTACAAGGATTGGGATGGCGGGCACCACACTAGGGTCGGGGGGGTCTGCGTGGTGCGACATTAGGGGGATAGGAGCGTTTTGTGGTTGTTGCACGATGGCAGAGCTGGGTCTGTGTGGTTGTGTTGATGGCACTGTTGTGGTGGCTTCCGGGGACGTTCGGCGTGCGTGGGGCCCCACAATGATGGTGGCGGTGGGGAAGTATGACAGGGAGTAGGTATGGTGGGTCGCCATGCCCGTGGTATGACTTTGCACGAGGGGATTCATGACAGTGCATATATGTGGGTGCCTGTGTGGGCGAGGAGGTACGGCTGTAGAGCAGGTCGAGTACTCAAGTGATGCTGTGTGATTCAGAACGTTGTGGCTGTCTGAGGATATATGGACTTGTTGTCGGTGTATTGTGTACTCTGGAAAGTAGTACTGCGGCAGACATAGGTACCTAGGGTAGTCGAGACTGGGGTAGGCCAACGACAGCGCCTTGGCGCCCCGGCCACAGCACAACGACTACCACAACAACAACAATAACAAACGCATGCATGGTACGAGACTACATGCATGGGCAAACGAAAGCGCAGAGCAACAAAAGACTGAGCAGGCATCTGGCATCTGCAGTACGGCAAAGACACCGCCGAGTCGATTGCACACCAGACTACCGAGTCGATTGCCCCGCAATCGCACGGACTTGACAAAGTGACGTAGCGTTGACGGTCGAGTCGCCGTTGGCAGAACCCCCCCGGATCGTCGACATGACGCTATAGCGAAACCACCTCAGGGTAATGGCGCCGCAGCGACACTTGCAATCAAAGTGATACGAGGTGGCAGCGAGAGTGATGATGGACAAAGAACGAGCAACCGTGCCCGCAATGAACGATCATAGTCCAAGTGACTAGTGGTTCCAATGCACCAACTGCCCAGTGTATGCCTTGGATAGGTAATTAGTTGTATGTAGGGCGTTGATTCTCGCTTCTGCTCTCCATACCTACTTTCCAAGGCTCCGCGCAAAGCGGTATCATTGATATTTCGGCGAGCATGCTGTATGCAATGCCATAACGCCTGTAGCTGAGGGTATTTATGACACTGGGGGACATACTGTACCCTCATTAAACTCGGTATTGCACCTTGGATGCGATTCGCTTGTGGTATGGTATTGTTCGGAGTTGAAAGACATATATATACCCGTACGGCGGACTTGATCCAGCAGCAACCGTTGTCCCACCAACAAACAGCAATATGCGGGGGCACAAGACTAGTAAGCGGACTCGAGGGCAGGAAACGAGACTACGAGGGCATCCAGCTCAGCGTAGTCTCGTGCCCTTTTAGGGTCATATCGTTCGATACAGTGCGGCCGCCGGAGCTAGTCACTCTATATACTTGACGACTTTGTGGCTTGCCTAGGCAGTTTTACCTGAGTCAACGTTTTCCTTCTTAGCGTAAAGAGTGGTGAGTGCTTTGACGGTGCTTTGATATTTGGACACATTTTTTGGTGCTTTGACTTCAAGATATCATCAGTGCACCCCAGTACTCTACATGGCGGGATTCACTCCCACGCCGCCGCCAGCTCTGCCGCGTGGGAAGCAAGAAAACTATGTGGAGGAAACAGACTGAGTGGAGAAAAAAAAAAAAATAAGACTGCCTGGAGGAAATAGTTTGCATGCCTTGCCCCAGCATTGGGAGCGCAGCGACCGGGCCATCTCTCGTTTCTATACACCCTGCCCAAACCACTGTTCTTTATGCAAGTCCCATTCCGCCTTATGCACGAGACTACCTCATGCAGCTGCTAGAGCCTGTCCTTCGCTATGCAAGGATGCACAAGTATGGCCCCACCATTGCCATGTCAGAGAGAGAGAGCCACGAAAACAAGCACATAAATGGGAATGAAAGAACATAGACCCAATGTGATACCTGATCATGTAGAAGGGCACAAATGAATGTGAAACATATGTAGAGGAATGAGAAAGAAACAATACATGTCAAGAGGTGGACGTCAAGCAATGCACGAGTGGAGAGACTAGACCGCGCATAATCAATATAAAAGAAAGGTAGAAAAGAGAATCATGGACGATTAAAACATGACTAGACAGGATGAATACTACGACAAAAGAGAAAGAAGCGCATGTCAAGGAATCGGAAAGAGATGTACAAATCTCCATGAGCCTGCAAAAGGCTTGTGTTCAATTGAATGCCATAGATATAGGAACATGTCGTTGCTCTGTACATGTGTTGCACCAACCCACCCGCTCGAGCACCTTTGCTTGAGAGCCCTGCAGGGTCCGTGTGGCCGGGTCGACGTTGCGCAGCCTCGCCCGCATGCGAGGCTCGAAGCAGGGGCGCAAGGTGAAATCGCATGCTACGGAATATTCGACGCCGAGGGCCTTGATCTGGTGTGAAAGCGGGGCGGTAGGGGCGTGGTTCAGAGGCCTTTTTGGTGTGCTTTGGCTTAGAGCCGAGGCGCAAGGTGGAATTACAGGCCATGGAACAATCGATACTAGTTGAGGACGTTCGTCCGGTGTTTGATTGCGGCGGTGCTCGAATCTGTATTCAGCTGCATCCCCTTATACCAAATCGTGCCGCGCAATGAGCTGCTGCTGTGTCAACCTAAATCGAGCAACGCTGTGCCCTGTTTTCCTGCGGTAGCCGCACGGCCTATCGACCCATCCCAGTGCGCAACAAGTGAGCAGCGGAGGTTGAAGGTAACGATCGATCGATGAGATCCTTCGATAAGCGTACCGATGAGCTGCCGTTTGAACGGGAACTCGTAACCGAACTCAGGGTAACGATCACTTCAGTGCACCGCGAGTGGCGACGCTAGAGGGTAATCCGCAATCGATTGAGCGTACCGTGGGCTGCGGCGGCCGGCAACGTGGGAATATCCAGTGTACCGCTTGGCATTAACATTACATTCGGCAAGAATGTTTGCCAGCGGGAAGGGGGAGGGGGTAGGCATTTTATTGGTTGTTCCTCGCATGTGCAACCACGGATGTCGTTCCCATTTACATTCCTGACTGCCTGACTGACAACTAGGTCCATGGAATGCGTGCAATGACCCGTCCAGACCATCCACATCGACGACAAACGCTTGCCTTGGACGGAGATGACGTTGTTGTGGGGACGAAACCGCCGATTTGAGTGTTCTACCGCTACAAAAACAGGGTATTGGGCGGCGGCCATGCAGGAGGCTTGACCCAAGACAAGAGGGAAGTTCTGAGCATAGACTGGTCCAGCTGGCCGCGGAACCATAGAAAGTTATTGTAACAGTCTTTAAATTCGGAGGTTATCCATCCCGTTTCTCGGCTCCATATCTCTTCCCTGCAACGTTGGCTCCGCAGTTGGTCCCCTTGGATTACAAGCCTTTTGTGGTAAAATACATATAGATTGTGGGCTACAAGTGCGCCGAACTCTTTAGCGAGCGTTGGTGACGGCATGTGTAGTCTACGCGGCATTGTACCTTTTACCCGACATTTTTCAGCTTTATACTTTGAATCCCGTGCCCGCACTCCATTATAAAAGCCTAACTTGAAAGAAAAAGACTTCTGTTCGAATTGCTCGTGAGGTATCCATTTGCGGGGGTCATTTCCGCATCCGCCTTGTGCGCCTGTGCGTGTAACGTGAATTGCCTTTAGTCAATTTGCTTTCAAAAGTTAATTCACAAATATTCATTCTAGGTATCTGGAAACGAATAATACATATTTCGAGAACGTGTAGATTGAAGATTTTCCTCACAAAGCATATATGCCATAATAAATGATGGATTAATCGTTAAAACTAGTAAGGTAGGTATGCAATAGGTATTCCAATTATTCTCAAAGACTATATTACTAAACTACAGATCAATGGCGATTTCAATAGTTAAATTTCAATTGCAATGCATTCTATGTAACCCGTCCTGGTATAAGGCGCCCTTGCTCGATTGAACCCTGGATCTGTGTTTTATGTCTTTTCATGCATATTCTTATATAGAATTATCGGTGTGCTTTTAAATGGTAACCCCCCGCGGGTTCGGACCCTAATCCAGGATCAAGGCCTGCCTATTGCTTTCCGTGCTTCACACATTCCAGCCTGAGAATCCCAAGATATTTACCCACCGAAGGTCTACACTAACTCTGCCTTCGTGCGTCAAGTTTTCTGGAACCGATAAATCGATTGCAACCAGTATGTCCCTATATATGCGTTCCTTGCCCATTAATGCAAGTTCTAGATAGCAAACGTCAAAGAGCGCAATTTCCATCGAGCCTCTACCGTTTAAAACTACAAGAAAGTATATAATAGCAGGTAGGGCTAAATCAAGAACATCTTTTGACATGAGTGCTAGGATGAAGGGAATGGTGCCACGAAACGCAATAGGTCCAGTAGGCATGGGGAGGAGCACGGGAGGAATTGCATGAGGCCAGATGATGTGGCCAGGATGTTTCTCTAGATTATTGTCATTATACCCATGGTTTTTGTAAAATTCTCATTTGGATATGGGGCAGGTATAGGCCTGTCTTTCTATGCTAGAATGATTTGAATAGGTAACATGCGGGGTACCGGTATTAAAACGTCAGGTACCTTTATATGCCGTGCAATAACATTGACCTGTTCATTAGAAACGGTAGACGGTACCGATACAAGCACAAAATTCAAATAAACGTTACTAGATTTAAGCAAAAGTACTCACAACGTAAAAGGGTTGAGAGGATGTGGTGGTATGGTGGGTGCTTCATCGGGAAGAAAAAATGCAGGCGTAACTACTGTATTTGCATGAGGACGGTTATTGAGTTACGTAGTAGTGTTATGCTCATATTGATAAGGGGTATGGAGCTCAGGAGAGAACGAGCGGAGTTGTTGACATAGCGGCAATTGGGCATAAATATGAATAGCGGCAAGGAGTTGAAAGGAATTATCGCCTCCTTTCAGATCCGTGTGCTCTGATGCTTGGCTTTAGTTTTAGAAGGAAAATATTTGAGGAACGTCAGGTAGGCAGCCAATAGCTGCGCATGCCAAAGAGAATATGAATGAACATGGTTCAGGAACGGGTGTTAGCTGTTGATACAAGCAAAAGTGATTGATATCCAAGTAATGCACAATTGCAATGATAGAGCAAGGTGCGAGTTACAGGCTGAATACCTTATGTCTCAAGATTATGGGTGTGCCAACGTCAATATTTTACACAGCACAAGACTTCATCCGGTATCTATTTAGTGCAACACATATAGGATATAAATACTGGAATTGGACGCCCTTGTATTGTATCTTTTGTGAAGGTTTGATGGCCATAACCATGTACACGTGATGGGGTCAGAGCATGGGTCATTAACAATAGTTTCAAGTTACAAGCAACGGAATTTCGTATAATTCGTGAATATAAAATAGGAAACGTAACTGCAATACCGCGATATCTCACATATAGGAAAGAATTTGAGGTAAGGAAAGTATCTGTGTGTACGCAAGCCCTTTGTCTAGATCTACTATGACAAAGTACTAGAATGCACGGTAAAGCAACAAAAGTCTATGTCTGTCTCTTGGATAAGACTGCAGTCCTATCCCAGAGCTGTTACAGTATATGAACAATGTCGAACTTGAATTAGCGTCCAAACATATACATTATAGTGTAAACTCTAGCCATAGTACTGCCAGTGGATACGTAGCAGATAGCTTTGCAAACAAATTAAGCTGGAGTCGCGCAATATTGCTGTAAGCTCTAGACCAATATCTGTTGGGCGCCGAATATAAAATAAGGAGACCGGTAACCATGGGGTGCTGACTTGACAATAAAAATAAGTGATATGACCTTAAATCCCTTGGCTCTAAGAATACAATGGCCAGTTCTTGCATGCAGCTAACGCTATAATAAATATTCTTCACACAAATACTACAAACACTGACATACGTCTCAAGCCCTGTGGCCATTGCATGGCCAAGCTTCGGTTTGTTTTCGGACTGCAAAATTGTGAGCGCAAGATGACAGGAACGATCTTGGAAAGCGTGGATTACGGACCTGACAAAAAAGCAAGCCATTGTCAACCACTCGACGTTCTATCACTCGTTACGTTTAACCTGTTTGAATTACCAAAGAATGATTAGTTTTAATTAAAACAAACAACTCCATCCTACAATATACGCACGCTTTTGAAAATAATGACTATACCGGTCAATACTAGGTAATATTTGGGCAGGCTCCACATGGGCCTCACAGCCCAAAGTGCACATTCTTATATAGACCACCAGTAACATCGAAGGCGACCTGGGAATTTTCCGATCCACCTAAACTGGACAAAAACATGGTAAGATTTGCACTGTATTACGGCTTGGAGAACGTAACGAAATTCGAAAAGGGGTACCGTTCTCGCCTAGTTGCCATATATACCTTTCATTCAACTCTTCAACCAAAACCGCATCTGAAGTGGCACAGCCACAAGGATTTCAATAATTACAGGCGAGAGTGTGGTTCCATGCGTGTGTTACAGAATCAGTTCAGGCAGATAAAGTTGTATGAATGAAACTCATATTATTAATATCACGTTCAAGTGTCGCAGTCTCTGTGCAAATATCCATGGCCTATGTATTGACCCGCAGTCAGGATACGTTTCATTTTGTTCATAGATAGAAACCGACAACCATCTTTTTTTGCATAAGGTTAGACGGATGAAAAGGCAACATGCTTGAAGTAGCGAAAGAGCAGGAGCAACAATGTATGACACGAGCTACAAGAAATTACACTCGATGGGAGGGTTCGTTGGGGAAATGGATACATATTGGAACGAATATCGTTTTGTAATCTTATGATTTATCACAAATATATTACTCTATATAAATACTCCATATTGCAATACAATATACCTAACTCAATAAAGAGTACAGTTGCTGTACCGTAAGATGGTCTTCCTCCCACAAGGAAAAAATTGCAATTTTTGTCCAACATCTCCATTTTTTACATTTCCATCTTGAAAGAACTGTTTCAACGAATTCGTTACTTCCAATTTGCCATGGCGATGTAGAGGACAATATAAATTTCTCCAAACCGTTCTTCAATACGTATTACTCGAGAAGAAGAATTGCGTACAGTTCAAGCACAGTGGGCATGCATTTTTATATTCTGCATAATAGTTTCTCTAGTCATAATCTAACCACCCTTTGACAACATGATTAACAATGCATTGTTCAATGACTATGGTCAATGGCCAGGTGAGCGCACAATGTTAATGTAATAAGGGTCCGCCGGCAACCCCTCCACCCCCCCCTAGCGTGTGGAGTTAAACACCTGTCGTGCCCCTCATTTCTCTTATGTACACTATGATTTATAACCAATCATGTTGAAATTTAATGAAGATGGAGCAGTTTCACTGACATAGATGATAAAAGCAATTTACTATCTGAAATTCTTGAAATTGACCTGACCCTGACGTTCCAACAAGGAGGAAAATGCCGTAATTTTTCTGCAATATCGAAGACCAAATTAAACGTTGCAAATATTGTTTTCTTCATCTTTTGTTTTATTCAGATTTCAATCGGATCGTTATTCCACATAAAAACATGTTCGTTTTGTAGCTCCATTAAAATATTTATCACTTGCAGAATATCATGATTGGGCCATCCGCAACATACTATCCAACTCAACACATGTACGAACGGCCGTGGCCCTACTTATATCCCTACATCCGCTTGAGAGTGAATGGATCGGGAGGTAAACCTGACAATAGACGGAATTCTGGCTAGACCCTGAGAACGGCCCCGCTTGCTATCAACCCCGGGAAATATAAAGATAATCACCCATCTTCGAGCCCAGGGCTGGAAACGTTTACAGGATTTGGATTCCGCGCTTGGCGTGAGCTGGGCAACCGACCATTATCAAATTAGATTGAAACATCAAAGTAACCACTTTTCTTTACGTTCCTCGACACGTTAAAATGAAGGAAAACTAGGCACTGTTTGGATACAGTGTGGTATTTCTCCACCAACCTTTACGGTATATAGAATGCGCCATTAGGTTGCCGAGTGTTGTGTGCTGCTTTATCCAGAGTCGTGCACAGGTGTCTAGGAGCTTTCCGCGTGGCCACATTCGCGTGTACTATATTTTAACAAGAGCTTCAACGTAAAAGTCAACGGACGGGCAACTTTTGTGAAAGTACATGTAGCACCGTAGTCTCGTACGCAGCCCAGCTCGGATTCCGGATCTCCACGAGACAGAGATATATAGATCTCCTCGCCCCATTTTTGTAAACTCAACTTACCAAACCTCCTCGCCCCTACGTACAACAATCGCAACATATATATATATATATATACAGTCACATATCGGGTAGGGCACCCAATGTACATACCTAGGTACCTTCAAATAATTTCTGCGTAGTAAATCCTGCAAAAATCACCTATTATAACCTGCCACTTTCTCTTTTCTTACATCTTTTTCTGCCGGCACGATACTTTTGCCACATTGACAGAGCGGTCGATCCGCATTGATATCGAATCCCGAGGCACGGAAGTTGTATGTAATTGCCTGCCACCCGAGCTTGAACCTTGACAGAGTGTCCCTTTGTCACTTTGGGATTGGCAAAACTTACACATTCCACCTTTCGAGATTTATAACCCACAACCACAACCATACATGATCATCCGCTCATGCTGCCATAGCGACCATGATGATGTCGATATGGGAAGGCCCCAGCCGTACCGCTATATGAGTCAATATCCATCATCATCATTATTATCAATCAATTTTGCTGCCATTTGGCATTGCATGGCGGGCAGGTACGCACAAGAAACTGAGACAGGTTGTACAATATTATTATCTACTGTCTACCCTCAAGTGCATTCTAGATCTAGTCATCTCAAATCCCACTTTCTTGCCTCCCTGATCAAATGCTACCGGCATTCCAGGGCCGTGGTTTACGTCGTTTTGCCAAGCTTTGCGTACCAGGTCCTATAAGACTACCGTTAAAGATCAATTACAATCCCGTTAACACAAAAACAATACACGTTTTGCACAATTGTGTCAATTCGAATTGAGATCGATATTGAACAGCCATAGTCTGGCGTTGATAATGAGAAAATGCCAACCAGCTGGAAAGAAAAACAATGAAAAATTAGCATCGATTCCCGTGGAGCTCAACAAAGTAAGGAGCAAGGGGGGGGCACGGCGGTGGTTACTTAGACCGGTTGATTATACTGGGATTCATATCTAGACGCGTAGTATATCTCTACAACGTGCGGGAGATCTTAAATTCCAATGCCAATGTCAATGCCACCCATTACCGTTTTCAGAAAACGGGAATCATGTAAAAAAATTCAGTTTTCCTGGCACGATCAAATGCTGTAAGGTACGTACGTACCCCACGTTTACGTTTTGCACTATAGCCACCTAGCTAGCTAGCCTAGGCCTTCCCGTACAAGAACAGTGCTGCCAGCCCTTTGGCATGCATATATTATTAATTTTGGTGATATGGATATTTACATGGGAATAGGCGCACGTGATTCATGACACATTGCCAAATCCAACTCCACCTTTCCACCTTCCCCACAGATAAAGCCAACGTCGTTGCCATTGTCCTCCTTCGGGGCCGGCGGGAAGTGTGTTTTGGCCCATGCCCTGGTGGCGAGCACGCATCTGAGGGGGTGGTACACGTCGAGCACCAGGCGCACGACTTTGTTGCTGTCGTATGAGTATAATCTCAATTACATTTGGGTACCTACTTATATATTCGCTGTATTCACAGGCAGCTCTGTGTCTGGGTCGATTTCCACCAATGTCTGCGAGAGAAGAGCTCAAGCACGGCCGACGGCTGGACACACATTTATTTCACCGCGATAATTTCGGTCGCTGGATCCATACACAGCTACCTAGTACTCAGACGATCATATGTCGGCCAAGCATCACACTCGAGGCTACGGCCGCACGTGTGGTCGCGTGTCATGCTTTTCTTTTATACCTAGGGCTTACCTACCTAGGTACCTATGTAGCCAGCGACAACGTATTTTTTTTGCCTCGATATTACCAATTACATTGCTTGCGCCGCCGCGGGGGGGTGGGGATTTGCAGGTTGCAGGCAGGCAATATATCGATCGCGATCGGCGGCCCAGCCCAGAACTTCTAGGCCCACGCGCGCTGGCAAGAAATAAGTGAAGCTTGAATAGCGCATGCCGTTAACGAATTCTACCCACAACCATTGATAATGACCAGCCGAGCTCTTTCTTTTAAAAAAAAATTGTCCCCCTACGAGAACAGGGGGCCTACCCTCTACGGGCGAGGCTGAAATCCTGCATGCCTAGGATGAACATGAACACATGCCACCACGGTGCCTTTTCTCTACATACGAGCAATTCTTCACTCGCCACAAGCCGCTTGTCCATCGTGAGGATTCGTTCAATTGGGAGATGCGTGAATTGCGCTATCGTGCTCTTGGTACGAGGTAGTTAATTGGTAAGAAGTAAGATGTGGGTAGCTCGGTAAGTGGTTGATTGTAGAAAGTAGCCACTATTCAGGCGTTGTGAGTCTTTGGGCGTCAAGACTCTGGCCGGGTCGTGTGACGCTTCCGTTAGGGCATGTGAGTCGTAAATTAATACTAATGGTTGCGTAAACAGAAAGCGGGACACATACCTATTCCCTTGTGCGATGAAGCACTTGAGTGGACATATATTAGAATATTATAGACGAGATTCGTGTCCACTTGCTACGCTCGCAATCCTGGGTGCAAGTGGTGAGGCTTCCTTCTGGACTGGATATTCTGATCAAACGTTCCCACGCTGGTTGCCCTCTGCTGGCGGAGTGAATTCCGGGATGTGGAATAGTGGGGTGCAGTGATCCTAAAGTCAAAGCACCTACCTATCTTCACTTGCCTGAGTGTGGTTTACATACCCGGCACTCTGTGTGGCAATGCAAGACAATTCAACATTCGCGATCGATATATGTAGTCATTATAGTTATCTACGTAAGCTATGGAGATCGCTATTGATGCTTATGGAGGGTAGAGTAGAGTGCAGTTAATGTATTAATATACGTTTTTTTCATTTACTTTGGGGTCAATGGTGGATAGAGTTTTGAATCCTGATGGTTGGAATTCATGCCGGGACCGCGGTGGAGTAAGCTGGGTAGTAGTGGTGGGTTGGGCGGCAGTGGAAGGGATCGAGAGAGACTGTGGGACCTAAGATCTAGAGGGGATGTGGTTGGCTCTTCAGTACTGGTAGATTTAAACTTACAAGGCGGTGTAGTGCCATTGCTTTCCCAGCGTTTCAGCAACAGCATTGCCCTGCAGTAGCAATTCAGGGTTGTAAAAAGAAACGGATTAAGGGAAAAGGGCCTGTCAAGGAACTTTGTGAATAAATTGTGTGGAGATTGACAGCTCGAGTCCGTCAATAAAATCTGTAAAATCTGTTTATGTGGCAATAACCCCCCGTCAATAGCGCGAAAACTCGACGCCCTTTGCTGATCCTTTAAAACGTCCGGGGAATTTATATATAGAACGTTCACCATGGAACTATTTTGGGTACGTCAAAAAGGCAGATTAAATGTGGATGAATGAGTGCTTGTTGGAAGAATCCAGGTAATATGTCAACCTCAAAGGACTTATTTTCATAACTGTATAATTCATTTGTGGCAACAGATTTAATCTTGTGCAACTTATACACAATAGCAGGGCGGGTGGAAGTCTCATATGTCTCGTGGCCGGCGGGGAATATATAGCCTTGTATGCCTTAGGAGCACGAGAGTGTGTAAAATTCGATGCCAGTGGAGACAAGGGATTATTGCATCAAACCGGGATTAAATTGGTCTGTGATCCTTCGAGACACTGCTCTCTAAACCAAATCGATCAAGAGAGACAAGAAGCTAAACTCAAAAGTGCAAAGAACTACATAATTTCCACTGGCATTGAATTTTACACAGTTTCGTGCTCCTAAGAGATAACGGGAATATAGGGGCAATAAATCACAGACATTAATCCAACAGCTCGACTCCTGCACCTCCACACAACCCTTGCCCCGGCACCTATGCTCCTCGGCATCCAGCCACCATTAGGCCTTGTACACCAGCCGCGGCTACGACCCCTCCACCGTACTTGACGAGCGCCTTTTCGTTTTTTTCCACTTGAAGGATAATTAAAAAAATTCGATTTTAAAATCTTTACCTTGAATAACCCCAATGTGCAATTTTTCAATGTAGGTGTTTAATCCAATTATCAGGCCACGGAGGCGACTACCAAAACACCTTGCATATAAATTCTGCAGCCAAGCCTGAATTGGGATATGTTGTATAGTGGACCTCTTTCCACGTTTGATTCCTCAAAACTATTATTTGAAAATATATGCCCCAATGCGTGGCACGTGGTTTTTGCAAAGGATGTTTCAGCCCACATATTGCTAAAAGACCCATTCGACCTATATTTTAGCCATTCGTTGTGTTTAATATACAGGCATTCAAAAAAGCTATATCGACAGGAGGAATCTATGAAATACTACCCATTGAACATAACCTCATCGCCATCCATTATGGACACGCTTGACTACAGGTTGCTCTGGTTCAAGGATCAAGCGGCGGTTGGAAAGGCATGTGGTGGTTGTTACTGCGCGTGCGTAGGGGATGCGGAATCCAAAGCCCTTAATTGTAGGGCGTGGAAGGGTTTAGGAACTGGTGGTGATATTATTTGTTTGTAAACAGGGAGGAGTGTGGATGGTGAGGATCACGTATGGGGGTTCATTATATGTAGCCTAACGTATGGAAGGACAATGCATAAAACGTTTGTGGCTATTCTTGTACATATCCACAGCACCTCCACACGTCGAATTATCAGGATGATAAGAAGGAGAAGTGTGAGAGGTGGATATATACCTGTCCTGGGAGTGCGAGAACGGTGAACTGTTGATATAGTCTGGCTTCGATGCTAATATAATCAACCCAGATAATAGCAGCTAGCACCCAGGTACACGTGGCCATTCAAGTTCTACCCCTTCCCTCAAGATTGGTACGGCAACTAGAACCACTTCGAATTACTTAGGAATCGTGGTCCTGACTTCTACCTACACCACCCATGCAATCCAGGGCCGAGCGGATCAGCGGCTACGTGGTTTCAAGCACAATCGGGGCCGAGTAGGATATAGATGCACAAATCGTGGAGAATTATCTTCCGCGCGGCTATGATATTAGGTCAGATATTGGCCCTATGAGGGACAGCCTCAAGGAACAAGGATTCCCCAACCCTCTTTACCTCTGTGGCCAGTGGGCACCAAGCTGTCCTGAAGCCGCGCAATGTTGAACTGGTGAAACATATCGTGGGCAAGGTAAGGAGACTACTCTTTCATGGTTGTTTCTTCACCGTTAAAGCCACTGAGGCTCACTGATACAAAACATAACTGCGGCTTCAACATGTATGTACGAGTGGGATCTTGATTAAATGTTGCACCCGGCTTAGGGAACAACAGACGCTACGGTCTCAACGAATAATTCCACTCCATCTAATTGTTACTAGACAGTATTTTTTGGTGTAAAAGATCTTTTTTTTCAACCTTTTTAAGGGCCGGGATTTGATTAAGAGAGCGGTCTTATACGCCAATTTCTACGGCACTCCACTTAATCAAAAGAGGTATATGGGGACGTAGTGTTTAATTACATAATTTCATGTACGGTGATGGGGAGGGGGCCATATACATATGATATATACATACATGTGCAGTCAGAAACACTATTATAATAAACTAAAACAAAAGCCGCAGTTCAAAGGTTGATATCAATCATGCACGATCATGGTAGGTATGGTGACCCAATATCAACGGGTCTAATACCCGCTACGCGCGCCAATCGTGTACATTCCATCCACGCTTTTTGGTGATTTTATAAATTAAAAGAAAAGGTAGATTCATAGCACGTATGCTTGCAATGGGTGGCACGAACCCATGAGTGGCCCAACAGATATATATACATACCGTAGCAATTGGTGAGTAAGATGTTACGGATGAATGAGACAGTATTAAATCATAAGACAGTATATCTTGGTGTGTTTTGTCGCATTCTGCAGAGGCCTGAATGTGTTTAAGACTGCTGTCTTACCTGCCAATTTCTACGGTACACAATACACGAATGAGATGTTGCCGTGAACATCGAGAGTGGAGTACGATATAAAGGCTATTGTGGAACCCACCCTTGCTGTAAATTCCAAGGAGAATGGGAGATAGAAAGCCAACGAGACAAGAAAGAGAACCCCAATAGGGACCGTTGGACGTGTGTGTGTGATTATGCCAACCCATGGTAGAGACGGTCAGGGAGGGGAGGAAAGGGAGACAATCACAGCAAGAATGATATTTGAAAGGATGGGGAAGGCAGGGAACCTGCATGGTAATTTGACACTGAAACATCGAGCGGGTGCAGGGAACCAAGGGGAAAGAGGAAGGGAGAAAGTGCGAGTGCGGGTGTGTGGGAGTAATTTGTAGAGATATGTGAAGCAGCCTGCAAGTACAAGGCCTATCGCCAGGCGCGAGTGGTGGTGTGTGGGGGTCTTGGTATACGGTGGCTGCCGATTGCTACGAATCGATGTCTCGCCCACTCACCACGGCGTCCAACTTCCCCTGCGGGCATGTAATGAGCGTCCAACAGGCTTAGCCATGTGAGAAGGAAGCATGTCGCGTAACTCATGTACGTGACGACTGCCAAGCAAGGGTATATACTGTTCTCGTGCGGATATGCATAAGACAACCGTATCGCGTATGTGAATTTGCATGGGCATTCACCGGCCCCCCCTCTGTGGTCATGCCACATCCAACCACCGAGCAAAGCTACAGCATGGGCGCATCCAAGGTCCACGGGCCTGCACAGGGCTGGGTTGACGCCCTGAAGTCCAGTTTCAAATCACATGTGCTTAGGTCCAACCTTTTCGCGGAGCTTGACTTGGATTCATAGGTGCTCATGAACGATTTGAAGGCACAGATCACTGGATTTCGCAATGGGTGCTTTGGCGATCTTTTGCCTACGCCACGAGTGATTTCACTGCGACGAGTGTTGTGGAGGATGTACCGAGAGCCCTGGTAAATGGATGTAGAGGTAAGGCCAGTCTCATTCCGGTAATGCATCTGGCACGTACTACCAGAGAAGGAAGGGGAGCGGACCTGAGGACTAGCTGGGGTAGGGCATTTGCAATTTCGTATACATAAGTTACTTTGTCAGATATACAACCTTACTCAATTAGTTGAGCAAATATCCGAGTCAAAGTTCTCCGCTTCATGACAATGAGTGGTACGTGCTTTGACTGTGCTTCAATATATATATTGACGCATTTTTGGAAGCTTGCACTTCAAGATATCAGCGCACCCCAATGTCTACTCTACATTGTAGGATTTACTCTCACGCCGCGGCCGGCTATGGCTAGAGCGCAAGCGAAAGACAACCACGTGGAAGGACTGAAAATAACTAACGGAAACGACTACGTGGTAGAACATCTAAACTGATCAGGTCTATTGTTCTACTGTGAACGTTGGGAATAAGCAGGTATGGCGATCATATAAGTAGATAAAAATAATGTTGAATCCTGCAGCGGTAGGTACACAGGGAATAGGCACGACCAGGTGCCAAAGGGCATTCGCAACAGGACTCTGTCTTCCAATCCACGGTCATGCAGATACTGCGAGTAAGCATATATGCATACGTATTTGCAAATGTTTACTGTATTCTAAATAGTCTTGGAAGCAAAGCAAATTGGGCACCTTCTCGCTATTCGAGACAAGAGAATACGTGGATAGGAGTGCACAGCTAAGGGCAGAGGGCGTAGCGCACAAGGCAGAAGCGGAAGGGGGGAAAGACAACACACAGAGGTTAAACATGTACTAGTATGACTCTTTTCCAAATATATCTTCAGTTCATCAAGCAATTAAGTCAATACTAATCCTTGTTTGAACCCGATGGGCTTTGTGAGGAGTTTCATGCATCCCATTGCATATCCATGAAATGTCGGGACTCCCTCAATCAATTTATAACACTTCAATCTTCCTCCGGGTAGTCGTTTTCTCAAGGTATTTCATTGCTTCCCCCAAGGGCGCCTTTGGCTTTGCGCGCCAGCGTGCGAGTAAATCCCGAGATATGGAGTATGAGGGAAGGGTGCACTCAGTTGATGGTTTTACCCACTCGAGTATTCAAAAGCCCACGGGTAGCGCCCTATGCAGCTCCTTCCCGCGCTTCGAAGGCCGCCGCAGTATACATCCGGGTTGCGTTTTGCCGAGTAGACCAAGAGTTTGGAATCTTCAAGTCAGAGAACGTCTCAGCGTAGTCAAAGCACTCACCACTGTCTGAAGTTTCATATCCTCGCTGGGGCGGTTGAGGGACCCCTGGTGCTGGCCGGTGAATGTTTGTGCACTGATACGTTGATATCTTTCGTTTTTGAACTGATGGAGGCGACCATGAGTCGGATGTGGACGTTGGTGTGGTAAGTCTTGACTGGTGAGAACAGTGGTAGTGTTGATTTGTCTGGTTGGTATCCATGGGGCCGCAGCCATGGATATCCTGCGATCACATCAATGGTTGCATACGACTCCTAGTTTGGTTGTGTTCCCTTCCATGTTCCTTCCTGCGACCCTAACCCTCCCCTTCCTTGGTTATTGATAATCTCTGTGTCTCTTTACAGCATCCATCCGTGATTATCTGTGACACTTTCTTTACCTCGTCCTCACCTGCCATTAACATTATCCCCTCCGCTCTTCCGCCTCCTGGATCCATGTGTGGCGTCTACAATCGCAACCATGGGGTATCTTGGTAAATCACGATCCGCGCTCCATGGTTCCGCTAGTGTCCTCGTCCACCAGCTGGCGCAACCTTTGTCCACGTTCTCATGTTGCAGACGTATTCGGCACAAACCCGCCCAAGATGTAAAGATGGGGGTGGACCCGCTCGTGCCATGATTTTATGTTGGTGGTTTTGTGTTGCTTGCTCCTCTCAGCGTAACCTATGCAGTGGCATGTTCACCACCAGCGCGCTGAGCATTGGTATTTCGGTTGGTCCTTCTGGCTGTACATGGTGCACCAGATCCGGATCCTCCTTTCAGTGGTGCAATGTTTTCCTGCATGTTCGCGACTATTGCGCCCCATAGCGTTTGGGGCCCTCGTTGCATTCGTTCTTCCACTGTCCCTTCATGCCGCGCGTAAAGCTTTGGGAACCGGTGGGGAGGGACGTCATTGTTCCCCTAGTGTGCATATTCCGTCCATGGTCCGCGGTTGAGTGCATTGTGCCTTCTACTGGGTGTGCAGGCCTCGCGACCGTGATGGAATTTGAGGCATTACGTCCCCACTAGGTACGTAGTTGCCCTCTCCTTTGACCCTCCCTTGTCGACGTCTAGCCTGATGTTGTTTTTGATTCCGATGAACGTACTCCTTGGAGGAGTATGCCGGATGTGCGCAGGACACCAGGCGGTTTTGGCGGGCACATGACGGCGCTGCACGCAGATCATGACTGGGCACGATTCGCCGGTACCGTGGTACCGTGGCATTAGTCCGGCTTCCCGTGGTCATCGCTGCCGCCTGCCTGCACGTGCATGGCAAGCCAGCCTCACCAGCCTCCAGTCTCAATTCTGCCTACACGTCCCATAGTAGCCTGCCGTGCAATCGAGGATCATTCATTCTCTCGCGGGAGCAGGAGTGTTGAATTGCCATGTTCTGATAGTCTTGTAAATGCATCCTGCGATTCGTTTTGCATGTATATGGCCCCGACGTCCCGCCATCCGCGTGCCGATGTGAGTGCAAGGACCGAGATACCATATTGCAAGCATCACGAGACTAGCCAGAATTGCGTTTCCGTTGTAGCCTGGCTATTTCCGCTGCTGGTACGAGACGACCGCTGCTGGACGGTGTGAGGAGCTCGAGACTGGGTGTGAGGGAATATTCTGCTTTGCAACGTGACTGGCTGCTAGCATGACCATTCACGTGCCGGTGCGGTTTGGCGCGCCAAGCGCACAAACGAACAACTCACAAAATGGCCTGGCAGCCCGACGGGGATCCGATGCCATCGCTACAGCACGACACGCAGGCAGTCCTCACAACCTCCTCTACATCCCAAAGAGCAACGGCCCTCACTTGCCCACGTCGATAGCCACTCTTCCAGCACTACTCGGATACCTCAAAGCCGCAGAGACCGCCCTTTCCACCTCCACAATGAACAGCACCACCCCCACCTCCGCCGCCGCGCACCAAGTCGGCAACAAGCACTACACCATAGCCCTCCACAATCTCACCACCGGCACATCCGCCACGCTCGAATACACCCCCATCACGCCAGCCCAAGTGATCCAGAACTACACAGCCTGGACTGAGATTGTCTCTGCCAAAATCTGCCACGCATTCAACCGCCCCGCGTGCACGCCCTACCAGCTATCCACGTTCCGCAATAACGGAGGCATAGACATCACCCTCGGCCAGCTCATCTCGGCCATCGAATGCCCCAGCTCGGGCGTGCGCTGGTGGGCGACGCTGAATGTGCGTTTCAATTCACAGCCCGCACAGACGCTCCCGGTAGTGCCAGCGCCAGCACAACAGCCACAACCGAGCCCAATGGCTGTTCTCTTACCACCCGTTGTCCTCTCCCATCCTCGGTCGTCCCCGGCCACAACACGTCCTACGCCCCCCACTGGTCGTAGTCACAATCACCGAGCTTACAAAGGGGACGGAAGTATTAGAACTCCTCATCCCCCCGCCGCGCCTTCCCTGCCCTGTGCCGTACGTCCTGGAGATTGTAGCGTGGATGCTTCGAAGCGACGAAGAGTTTCTGGGGGGGAGTAAGGGGCTGCCAGTGGCGTGCTGGCCGTGGCCGGCCGCATCAGGGGCCTGGTGTGGCGTGGGACGGACCCGAGGTCAGCGCAAGGATGATCGATCACACCGGAGATGTTTAATGAGTGTAATGTTCTTGAGTGGGGGTTGGGGTGTTTTTCCTTGGCCTCGGAGTAGTGCGGAAAAGCAGGTAATCTGTGAGAGGATAAGCATGTGTTTTTCTTTTTCATTTTCACGTGGTTTTGTTTTTTTTGAAAGGGTTGAAAGTAGGGATGGGATACCTACGATATCATGTTGTATGTTTTTCTTTTTTTCTTTGAACGGATTTGTACTTTGTTGCAATTTCACGGCAAAAAGATGATTCCCATCGTGTTTTTAATCAATCCAGAGGCAGCCATTTGGAGGTTCATTGCTTCTCCACATCCCCCCGTCCGAATTGCTTTATCTTTTTTCTAATTCACAGCATTCCAAAATGCCATCAGGCCCCACCCACCACAAACCAGGCCTCAATACCTTACCTTCCCAACGTGCAGGCGGTTAGGAAGTAGGAACAATACGTACATAAGTACCTAAGCATATACTAGGTAGACTAGTCTCGCTCCCGCGCGATGTGCAATGATAGATGGGAGGCAACGGCGCACAAGAAACCCCATCTCACATGCATGTGGGTAAGTGCAGCCTCGAACCTCCAACGCGACCTACCTATGATTCATATGCAAACCCGCCAAAGACCCCCTGCCACTGCGTCCATGTGCGGCTTCGACTTCCCCGCGGCCAGTTGATGGAAATAACTTCCCCCTCCACCACGCCCAGCACCACAACCTGCATTATCACCACAATCCTCATCATCATCATCGTCGCCTGGTGCATTTTGTCTACGACTCCTTCCATGCCATACTTGGCTCACTCACCACATCAATAACGTCGGGAACGCATTTTGCCCAATCCGGTGGTAATAGACTGTTGAATTATACGATAGATTATGCGTGTGATTAAAAAGTAATGTTACAAAAGTTCGTGGGCATAGCCAGCTTATACATAGCAGCGAACGAAGAGCTATTGAGAGACAAAGAAAAGCAGCACAGCAGCGCCATGTCACATGAGGTTGTATATGCAAATATTTCAACACTCCCACTCAACCGAGATGTGCTGAAAAATAGAGAAGAAAATTGGAAGCCCGTTATGAGTGCAAAGCACAAGTTTGTTGGGCACCCCTATTCTTACGAGTACCTTGCAGGCTAGGCCTGGCTTGCAGTGAAAAAAGAATATAAGGAGTTAGTATTTCCCTCTGACTCCGGTTCCTTTCCTTTCTTCTTCACTATACCAAAAGTGGTATTTAGAACCCGTTGACTTTAACTTGCTCCATTTGTAGCTATCACAGAACCTGTTGGCTTTACCATGCTCTGTGATCTCTTCTATAGTCTTTGAGAAAACAATGGAAACTTGACCCACTGGTGGAGCTATAAAGCAATGCCGTAGTATTGATGGCCTCACACTTTCAGTGTTTGGAGCAAGATTGTTGGACTTATGTCTTAATTCCACGGTTTCTTCAATTGCAATAAAATAGAATAGAAAATGAATATAGAAATGAAAATTGAAAGCTTTTAATGAAAATCAAATCAGTTACATGTCCATATATAGGCTTATTAAAACCTGTTAAGCATATAAAGAACTTAATAGGAGAAAACATTTCTTTGCAGGGAAAAGAGTACTATACGTACTGAATCCCAAGACCTAGTAGATAGGAATCATGCAATTCTTTTAGCAGCGCCTTTGTAAGAATGTTGGCTATCTTTCATGCGGTTGAAATGTATTTAACACAAATTTTATTGCTTGTTACTGATTTTTGAATGAAATCATGACGGATTGCAATATCCTTTGTGCGGTCATGGTGTTTGTCATTTTCAGCAATGGCAATAGCCACTTAATTGTTAGTGTAAATAAAGTGACCAGGAGTTGCTGTCAAGGATCATTGGTCTTAAGCTGAATCCTTCCACTACTTATATAGGCCATTATGAATTTGCCTGATTTAAATTTCTTCCTTACATGCCTTTGTTCCTGCGATATATTTCTTAGTGCTGGAAAGTGCAATTGTTTGTTGCTTCCATCTCTTCCAACCAATGGCTCCTCCAGGCAATGTAAAGACATAGCCGGTAATTGACATTCTGTCATTAATATTACTGACCCAATCTGAATCACTGAAGCCAATTAAATTTCTTGAAGCAGTACTTGTATAACACAAGCTATAGTCTTTTGTATACCATATATAGCAAAGACCTCGTTCAAAAGCTGGCTGGTATTGAGGTCCATGTTTTCAGATGAATTGTCGTAGCGCAGAAAGTGTAAAGGCATGATGAGGATGAGTGCTTGCCATTGCATACCTCAGTTAACCAATGATTGATTGGTATTTCTGAACTTTTTGTCCCATTGGCTGAGAATCTTCCTTCAGTAAGGGATTGACGCTTTTGATTATATTCAAGTAGAGTTGCAATTGGCTTGCAATCCTGAAGTCCCTGAAGTGCAAGAATATCCACATGGTATAATGATTGATGAAGCCAAAGAATACCCTTTGCTGTATCTTGTTTGATATTGAGGCCAAAGAAACGTTGAGCATAACCAAGATCTTTCATCTTGTACTTGTCCATAAGGCATGCCTTAACTGTGGCAATAGGACTGCTTGCACCAAATAATAGAATATTGTCAACCCACATGAGTAGAATAACTTGAAGGCCTGTTCCATCAGTATATGTATATAAACTGGAGTCTTCATGGGAACGAGTAAACCTAATTGTTAGAAGATATGTATCAATATCTGTATACCACACTCGTGGTGCTTGCTTGAGACCATATAAGGATTTCTTTAGACACCAAACCATGCCGTCTGCACCTTGCTTCTCAAATCCGAGAGGTTGTTCCATGTATACCTCTTCTTTCAATACAGAGTTAAGAAATGCCGTTAGACCATCCATTTGCTCAATGTCCCAGTTGTAGATGACTGCAAAGTGCGAGGAGTAGTCTTAAAGTAGGCATTTTCGCAACAAGTGCAAAGCTCTCCTCAATGTTTATACCGTAGACCTGCTCAAAGCCTTTAATAACCAGGCGAGCCTTGTAGTGAGTAGTTCCCTTGATTGTGTCTTCTTTTCTTTTGAAGACCCAATTACACCCAATAATGACTTAAGACATTAGAGGGGAACAAGTTCCCAGGTGTGATTGGCAATGAGAGAGTCATATTCCTCCCTCATACCGTTCAGCCACTTTTGCAAGAGTGAACGGTCAACAACCTCTTAATAAGTACTAGGGTCTGCAGCCCCGGCAACATTATTGGACTGCACGGAGGGAATTTAACCTGAAGGTTATTCTGGAGAAGTAACTTGCACCATGTTAAAACCTTGTTCTTGGAATGCTGGCAATGCTTGCACTCTTTTATCCAAAATGAAACAAAAAGTAGAAGCCTTGATGGAAGGCTGATAGGTAGAAACACATGTAGCAGACATTTGCTAAATAGTGGAATTTTCGTCTATATACGCTGGAGTTGGAAGCTTGTCCAACTGCCCAAAGCTGGATTGTAGAGAAATCCGTGAGCCTATATCTTTAGTATTGGGAAGTTCAAGTTTATTTTCCTCAAATATAACATTGGAACACTCAAAGGTTTTTTGAGTTATTAGATCCCATAACATCCAATTCTTAGTTATACTCCGTACATATTCCAATAGCATATACTCCTCGGTTTTACATTCCAGCTTGCCACACTGGGCATTAGGGACATGAGCGTAGGCTTGAAAGACATATATTCTGATATGGTGAAGAGCTGGACATTCATTATACCATGCTTCATGAAGTGTAACTCTAGGAGGTGGTGAATGTGTATGTAGGCGGTTCATCAGATATACCACTGATGCAAATGCCTCGGCTCAAATTCTTTCTTCTAAGTTTGCATCCATGAGCATGATCAAGCCTATCTCCTGAATAGAATGTATTCTTTGTTTTCTGACACCATTTTGATACTAACTGTATGGGGCTGATAGTTCAAAGATGATTCCGGATGTTGAGAGAAGGGTACAAAATTGTTTGTTGTTGTACTCTCCCGTTCCGTTGTTAGATTGAAATCTTTTAATCTTACAACCGTCATGTCTCTTATCTTCTACCACTGCCTTGAAGTTAACAAATGTACTGCAGCACACTTCAGCAGTCTTGCAGTCCCACATATAGACCCACACATAACAAGTGCAGTTATCAGTGTACTTAAGGCTATAAAGTTAGCCTCCAATGGATGCCACAAATGGCCCACAAAGATTGGAATGAATAAGTTCCAGAGGTTGGGGTGCTATTTGCTGAGGTGTACGATTGACCCCTGTCTTCTGCTGTTTGCCTTTTAAGCAAGGTAGGCAACGTGACTTCTTCCCAGTGGACGTTGCAGAGCTTGAATTCTTCAATTGAATTCCTGTAGCCTTTCCCTTCAAAAGCTGCTCAATGTAAGCCAGGTTGACATGTCCAAGCCGTCAATGCCAAAGATGAATATCAGCTGAGGAAATAGCTACTCATGCTGGTAGAGCTGAAGTTGAGCGAGGAGATATATTGGTAAACAGTTTATACATACCATCGACACATGTAGCCCTTAGGGAATTGTCTTGCTGTCCATAAACTTTAATCTCACAGCCTTGAGAGGTGAATGAGACAAGATATCCTTTGTATATCAGTTTAGAAACTGAAATCAGGTTGCAGTTGAGATCTGGGATGTAAAGTACATTGGTGAAGGTGTGAGTTCCAAGTTGAATTGAGCCAATTTCTGTACTCATAAGAGTAGCTTTGTCTCCCACATATATTTTCCTGGGAATTGCAAGGCGTTCAAGTGAATGGAAAATTGGTCGATTTGAACACAAGTGATCTGAAGCTCCAGAGTCAATGTACCAGTTGAGATGGTCTAGTTGACTGACACATGCTCAATGAACAAAGCATTGAACAATGCTGGCATTGCCATTCTTTTAATCTTGGTCCTCAGTCTCATTTTTCCTTTGATATTTGGCACAATAGTCATCTGGTAACTGTTGGCCTTTTTCCTTCATCCTACAGTTATTGACAATATGTCCAAACCTCAGGCAATGGAAGCACTGCTTGTTCCTTGATGTACATCCACTACGAGTTGAGTATAAGTGTTAACAGTCTCCAAGATTGGAGTTTCCACTTCCTCGTCCTCTTTGTCCTCGTCTAGCACCTCTTGAGTAGCATGCATCATCTTGTCTTTTGTTGTAGTTTCCATTTGAACAAAGTGCGGTACTTTCAGTAGCAGCTGCTGTATTATTGGACTCGTACTCCAAGAGAGTTTGTCGTATATATTCCAAAGTTTGTTGCTCAACATCTCTTTCATGGATGTGACAACAAATTCCATAGAACTTAGAAGTCAAATGGTTGAGGATTTGAATAACGAGTATTCCTTCTTGAATTTAAAATAGGTTGTCATATAAGTGAGTCTGATATCCAATCATATAGCTGATGTAAGAGCTGAGAGATTCATCTAGCTTCATAGCATCCGTATTGAAAGCATTGTAGATATTAATCATACCTACATGGTTTCCTGAGCTATTAAAGGCATTCTGGAGTTTAGACAACATTGCTGGTGGGTTATATTTTTTTTGCAGGTGAGGAATAACTTCCCCCATCAAGGATCCTTAAATCAGGGAGGCTGCTAGATCTTTTCTTTTAACCAGTTCCGCTGGCTATTCTCCAAATACTGAGGCTGGCTCAGAGCCTTTAACGATTATCCAAACTCCACGTCCTTTCACAATAAATTTCATTGCCTCGCTCCAAGTCTCATGGTTATTACTATTTAACTTGGGGGTTTCTCCAAACTTATTCTTGAATGTTTGTACCTTAGCTGTAGACGAAATATTGATAGTAACTTGAGGATAGGTGATAGAGGTATACATTTAAAGTAAAGTTCAACGAAGATATAAAGGTCAATGTGTATATGTAGATTTTCCGCGGATTGACTCCGGGCTTATAACTTGCACCTTGCGATATCAATGCCTCTTGTAGCAGCTTTTGATATTTATAATGTTTGCATTCCTCTGTTGTCTCTATCGTAAAACAAATAGAATTAGAGCCCAGTTAAACCCATCTATGAAGAAGACCCACGGGAGGGAGGGCGGTAGGTGGTATCTCCACAATATCATGCATTGGCATAAAGTTCAAGGTATTTCCACCATCACGATTCCAAACGGGCCCTAAGCATTGAGTGAAATATTGAAGGTACAATCGGCATAAATACTCGTATATACGTGTACAGCGGGATATCTTATTCAGCTGTGGCCCTGCCTGGAATCCTGAAACCATTAGAAAGAAAATAAAAAATAAAATAGAGGGCCGTTAAGGAATCTTAAGATTAGTTGCGATTGTGAGATGCATTAGATGTCAAACTAAAGTTCAACATACCCAAAGTATGATATTCAAAATCCTCAGCCTTTGAATCAATATTCCTAGGAGAAAATGAGAAGGTGGTAGGTAGGATGGAGTGATAGGTGCTAGAATCCAGTAAAATAATCAACGCCGGCTAAACCCAGGACATATCGATATCCGTAAATCCATATGTCGTGGAAACCTGGTAGAAGTAACGTTAATTTTGATAATATGTCCCTGTATTAGGGTAAGAAGGTTGCAACTATTGCAAAAGGTTTTCAAGTTATGTATCCGTATTGAGTTTATATTGTAGCCAGAATCTGCTGCCAAAGGAATGATAATGTATTGTTCAAGGTGAAGATAGCCAGAGTGCTACATCCTCTAGGCTCGAGCTACTAACAGGCATGTACACCTAAAGAAAAAAAGAAATACGTGAGCCTCTTGTGAGCAGATCTTACTCTCTAAACCGAAAATTGTAGCAACCACTGTGATGTGCCTGCGCCTGCAGGAAACAAATGGTTGCGCCTTTGAACGCATCTACAATTCTCGGCAGGGATTCATAAATCTTGTTGTTGAATAGGGGGCTTACGACATTGGTACATTACAGGAACCACTCTCTAGATGTAATCCTAATATACACCAAAGTAGTAAGGACGTCGACATAGTACCTTAAGGCGAAAGCAGGCTCATACATGAGGCGTTTATATGACAGAGCGGCTAATGGACGCTCACACAAAATTCTGTAGGAATTGATTTGAAGCTATGTCACATCTACCGGCAGCCCATCTGGCAGGCTACTGGAAACCTCCACCTATAGCCACCTACCTATACACCCCCCCACCTCAACTGCTGCTTGTTCATGTTCCCAAACCTGTGGCAGCATGAAGTAAATATAAATATCTCCCTACTCTCTATGTTGCTTGTTGCACTCCACTCCTGTTGAAAGCAGGACCATATTTATGTCAAGTGTCAAGTATAAATATTATTGGTTGCAGCAGGCATCGACAACTCAAACTACTTCATGGCAAACTCCACATAATAGTAGTAGTGTAGAACTTACCATTAGGGAGACCTGCACGGGAGTGAGTCAAGAATAAGCCGACCAAATAAACGGACATTGGAGGAATATCCAGGTGGGTGCAAACGCAAGATTTGCGGTCTCAATGATACTAATTCCTGTTTTCTTGCAAAACAACTGGCAGCCTTGTATTATAATAGATAGTTGCATTTCAAGGGGATAGGACGGATGAAAGAAGCGAAGTTTGTCTATATTTCCATGCCGCTCTATTATCCAAAGCAGTCGCCGTTTCGGTGGTATTGTCCTCGTGCCAAATTTTTCACCCAGTAGAATTTGCTGGTGGTAATGAAAAAATCTATATATCAACGCTCTTGCGGGGGAGGAATCAACATTATTCCCACTCTGAACTGAATAACGCTGTCATGCCAGAAAGCAGGAAGGGTAATCTAAGCCATTGTCATGTGAGCGGGCTGGTTGTAATGGTAGTAGTGGTTGTGGCCAGGTGGGATAGGGAGTATTCCGCAGGAGGATAATGAACGTAGGTGAGGCGACACCCTTGTGTTCTACCTTGGAATGTTCTCGTACTTTGACAATAGGATAGGATGTAATAGATTGTGCAAACATACATGAGATGGAATTGTATTTGCCCTAGCTTTATACACATTTTCCACAAGAAGTTTATATTGTGAGCTATATATCAATATTTCCCAGTTGTTTAACGTATGACGTGCTTTAATGGTCTAAACAGATTGCACAAACTCCATGGTGGCAACCTATTCACCAATATTGCTATATGGTTTAATGTCAAGGCAGCATTATGTCATAAGTTAGTATCTCCTCTCACAATGGTATTCTTGCAATCTTTTTTAAACCAGGAGTTTATTAAAGTGCTGTCATTAGTGCCAACTAATACCGTAAGGCCTGCTTAGCATTGTACGTACCACATGTCAATACGGATAAAACTGGCTACTCAACCCACGAACCACACTAATTTATTTATTTCCTTCATATACTGACATTTACTCGCCAGTCTGAGGTATACTGCAGGGCAATACACCTGTCCAATGTCTCTTTCTATAACGTCTTTGCCAGTGTTCTCCGTCTCTCCATCTCTACAAGCACGTGAGGTTCCATTACAAGATTCTATACCTAACAGGTTATCCCCCTTGAGCGCCTGATTTCCCTGCCCCTATTGAAAAACCTCACAATCCAGTATCCACCATGAGCTGTTTTTCCATGTTTTTATTCACATGAAACATGCTATAATATTTCAATGCCTCAGATTGGGCTTGCCATTGACCTCAAACAATATACAGGAACATCTTAATTCAAAGGTTTGCAATTAAGTATCACTGTCTGCCAACGGGACAACAGCTGCAGTATGAAACTTTTAGGACTCTCATCTTGCTATAAAACCTCTTGTTTAACGATCAATGATTTTGGCAAAAGTACATATGATTGTTACGGTTCACTCGATGAATCGACTTATTCGTGGAAGTACCGAGTACTAAGAGGTGCGACGAGATATTCACAAAGTACAAAGTACTAAAGATGCGATAATCCAATATGAGTGTAAAGTAGATAGGTACTTAGAACAACGCTATTCGCTTGTCCTTCTAAACTAAGTGGGTGGTCGGGTATATATAGCCGACCGGCTGCTAAACGAAATACATGACAGGAAATAAGAATTAAACGCGGGGAATCTCTTTGACTCTGAAAACCATAGCTACCTCGCTTACGGCTTCAGCCACAAAGCGTGGTAGTTGCCTGACAAATCCAACTAGAGATGCGGCTAGAACTTTATAGAAATCCAACTCCAAATATAGCTGCCTAACTAGCGTGTGGATGATCAGTCCGTGTCACGGTTAGTCCCCGGTCTTATGCATTAGAGAGGAATAGGACTAGCTTACCTGACTCCGTGACATTACCCCCCCCTCCGAGGACTTTGGTCCCCAAAGTAACACTTCCGAAAAAAAAAACCGAGATCTCCCTAGATCGCTCAGTTAATTCAACGTCCATGAGAGGTGTAATGGGAATGTAAAAGCTACTTTTAAAACCCTTAAACCATTCCACGCCATTGCGTCCACTTTGCCAGAATAATGCCACGTCCTAGATTGGTTGTTCACCGTTAAAACCACTCCTGGAGACTTCCCAAAAACCCTTGAATCGTCCCTCCGTTCAAGGTAAAAATAGGGGATCGCTATAGGGCGTGGAAAGGTATAGAACATTAACCAATAACTGTAACGAGAGTACTTACTGTTTCATTAAACAGTAGTGCGAACAAGAAGAACCTAGCGGGTTCACAACCTTTCCTCCAGTAACCTGTGCACCGGTTTCCTGGGGAACTCTCGATGGAACGAGGTCACCAATTGCATAACATCAGGATCCGAGAGGTGCTCGATCGGTTCCCATGTGTCTGCCTCTTCATCAAAACCTTGCCATCTGACTCGGTATTGAACTTGTCCTCGCACTCGGCGACTATTGACAATCTTCTCCACAACAAAGAATAGTTCGTCCTGCTCAGCCTCGTCAATGTCCATTTGGTCTTCGTTGCGTTCCCGAAATGGCTTGAGGAGAGAGGTATGAATAACTTTGTGGAGGCGAATCCTATCGGGAGTTTCCACTTTGTAGGCATGTGAACCAACTCGACGCTTGACTGTGACGGGGCCGATGTACTTTGAAGTGAGCGTTCGGTTGTTCCCTGACTTGATGGTCAAGTTTCGTCGGTCCACTAGTACCTTGTCGCCTGGATTATATGATCTTGCCTTGTCCAGACTCAATACACTCCTCTTATCGTTGATGTGCTTGAGGGTGTTGTGGATGTCGTTGTGGACAGCAGTCATTCTATCCAACCATTCCTCAGCAGCGGGACTTGCAGAGGGTTCTTCAGACACGTGGATGGTGCATGGATCGAAGCCATAAAGACTTCTGAAGGGGCTGTATCCATGCGTTGTCGAAGTCGAATTGTGTGCAAACTCGGCTAGCGGTAGCCATCGTGCCCATCGGTCCTGTCTGTCGTGACAGAAGATCCGAAGGTACTGCTTGAGTGTTTGAATTGCTCTTTCACTAAGTCCGTCCGTCTGGGGGTGGTGTGCGGTGGAAAGTCGTAGTCCGATACCAAGTTTATCATTAAGTGCCCTGGAGAAAGCCAAGGCAAACTGAGGCCCTCTGTCGGAGGTGATGTGCTTCGGGAGTCCGTGGAGTTTCCAGATGTCGCAGAGGTAGGCGTTAGCAACATCTTCGCTGGTCCAGCTTGTTTTAGCAGGTATATAATGCTGCATCTTTGTGAAGCGGTCGGTGACCACCAAGATGGCATTATAGCCGTCGCTTTCTGGTAGTTCTCCCACAAAGTCCATTGCAATCTCCTCCCACGGTCTTTCTCCGGTTGGCATTAGGACCAACTTGGTTTTCTTTGAGTGCCTGTCGGCCTTTGCTTTTTGGCAGCGAGAGCATCCGGTGACGTACTTGGCAACATCCTCCATCCATCCATTCCAGACGAAATCTCTTGATACAATCTCTTGAGTTCGATGACGTCCCCAGTGCCCTGCTACTTGTGAGTCATGACAATGGCGAAGGATGGTGGTGCGGTATTCCAAAGGTACGACGAGGAGGCCTTCTTGGTTTCGTTTTCAGCTGGCGACATCCGTATCTGGTCCAGCGGGGTGAGTATCCCTTTCAATAGCCATTACCAATTGTCCGTCCTTGAAGAGCTGGGCATCGGCTCCAGATTTCTCTTCTCCTGAGCGGCGGGACAATGCGTCTGGCTTTCCCATCTGACTTCCGTGTTTGTACTGAATTGTGAAGTCGAATTCGCTGAGCTTTTCAGCCCAAGACGCTTGACGGCTATTCAGCTTTTGCGTTGCCTGGAAGTACTGGAGTCCTTGGTGGTCTGTGTGAACGACAAAAGTTTGAGGTAGGCCTGCGAGCCACGAGCGCCAATGGAGAATTGAACTGACAATTCCCCAAAGTTCCTTGTCGTGAATTGGCCAGTTGCGCTCGCTTTCCTTGAGAGTCGTTGCATGACAGTCCACCAGTTTCCATTCGGGTTTGCTCGATAGGTCCATCGGGTCTGCTGGGTGTAACTGAGATAGGACGCCTGCCACCGCTTGGTTGGATGCATCGGTTTCCAAGAGTGTGGGCAGGTTTCTATCCCACTATGCCAAGATAGGTGCTTTTTGGAACTCGGCTTTGAGTTCATCAAATGCTTCTTGTTGCTGAGCTCCCCAAGACCATGGAATGTCCTTGGTCAATTCGGTTAGGGGCTTGGTCCTTTGGCTGTAGTTGCGAATGAATCGGCGATAGTAATTGGCGAAACCGAGGAATGCTTGGAGGTCCTTTTTCTTTTGCGGGACCGCCCATTCCTCGATGGTTTTAACTTTTGCGCCGCCCATCTTGATCTCCAATCCGTTGACAACATATCCAAGAAAGACTGTTTCTTTGACATGGAATTCCGACTTGCTGAGGTTGACTGCAAGATTGTGGTCCAGGAGTCTTTCTAGAACTCGTTCAACAACTGCTCGGTGTTCCTCTTCGGTTCCGGAGGTGTGAATGAGAATATCGTCCAGGTAATGGACTTCTTCTTCGATTCCTTGGAGGACTTCGCCTATCATCTCTTGAAAAGATGAGGGTGCGTTGATGAGTCCGAAAGGCATAACGGTGTACTCGTATAGGCCGTACCTGGTTTTAAAAGCCGTTTTCCACTCGTCACCTTCCTTGATCCGGATGAGGTAGTAACCATTCTTGAGGTCCAATTTGGTGAACCATTTTGAGCCTTAAGTCTTCTCTCTGAGCTCGTTCATCAGGGGAAGGGGGTATCGGTTGGGCGTAGTGATTTTGTTTAGCCCACGATAATCCACGCAGAGTCGTAGGGAGTCATCCTTCTTTCTGACGAAAAGGATTGGTGCTCCAGCTGCTGACCGTGCTTTCCGCACTTTCCCTGATGGTGTGTGTTCCGCTAGGTACGCCCTGAGGGCCTCGTCTTCTTCCCAAGTGGTCTTATATATTGGGCCATTGGGGACTTTGGATTGAGGGTCTTTGAGAGGGATCTCGTGGTCCCATTTTCGGTATGGGGGTAGTCTATTGGCTTGCTCGGATGAGAACACCCGAGCATAATCAGCGTAATGGGAGGCTGCGTCAACCAGTAACACAGTATCTCCTTCTTCCATCTCTCCTTCCATTACCGTTATCTCAGGGATGTTCCGCTGACGACAACTTACCATAAATCCGTCCTTTCTAACTAATTTCCTTTCAACAGTATCCACCGAAAATCCATGCCCTTCTAACCAAGAAAGACCCAAAATTAAATCCCTTCGTCCAATGTCCAATACTTCGGCGTCTAGCGACCACTCCGTTGTCTGAGGTGAGGGTGCTAACGTTGAAGTAGGGACTGGCAATACCGAAACGGAGTCTTGCTCCAAAAACCTAAAAGAAGAATTAAAAACGTGAGATCCTCCACTTAACTTATTACCATCAGCCTGCGTTATTCGCACAGGCTCCTTCCTCCTATTCAAACCCAATTTCTTTCCCAATTTCCATCCAATTACCAGGGCAGTAGCACCTGGGTCAATAACCGCTTCTGCCCTAATCCCTCCTTTCAACGCAACCATGACCGTCAGGAGTGGAGTGTGTCGAGGGGTCCTTCCGACGGCCGGTGGTGGGACCCCTACTCGTTTCCCGATTGGTCGGTGCTCACGGCTTCCTCCTCTTCGTAATCTGAGTCCAGCTCAGTGATTAGCACAGTCTTTGTTTCTGGCGACCTCCTTTTGCGCGACGAGGTGGCGACGGTATGTGATCCTTCGTCCACTCGTTTGCGTTTGGGGGCCGCAGTAATCATCTTGACTGTGTAGGTTGGTGTGGTGTTGGTGGTTTGGGAAGAGGCCCTTTCCCATGATTGAAGTTTATAACCGCTGGTGCAGTCACGGACCTGGTGTGTGGAGACACCACACTTGAGGCATTTGCCATCTTGACGACGGTTAGCCATGATTTCCTTCGGGATTGTGTCGCCTGTTTGGAGGCGAGACTCCTGATTGTTGCTGTTGTTGCTGCTGCCTTGTGGGCGATCGTTCCGCCTACTTGGTCTGCTGCTGTTGTTGTTGTTGTTTCCCTGGTTGCGTGTGCCCTGGGAAACTGCCTCCTGCTGTGTGCCAATCAAGATACACAACTCCTTCCACTGATGGTAAGTGGGACTGTTGAGGACTTGACAGGCGAGGGCATGCTGAAGGTTGAGGCGGAGGTTTGGCATCAATGTTAGTCGGAGGTTTTCAACGGGAATCTTGGCTTCGAGGTTGAGTTCTTCAACCTTGGTGAAGAAAGCCGAGATACCTCCTGTCTGTTTGAGAGCCTGAAGCTCTGTTGTTGCTCGCTGCTGGGCCTGGTGGTCCCCATAGGTTTGGCGGAGCTTATGGGTGGCGTTGTCCCAGCTGCTGATTTTCCCATCGTTTCCTCTCCACCATGTCAATGCATCGCCTTCGAATCGGGAGATCATGAGGGTGATGCGGTCCTCGTCCTCTGTGATTCTTTTGGCCCTGATGTAGTTGTTCATGGCGAACAGGAAATTCTCCAATTCGGTTTTCTTGCCGGAAAACTTCGGTGGTGGGTCCAGCTTGAATTCTGGTCTTCGTTCCTCGTACCTGCGTGGAGGGTTGGTAGGTTCGAAAACCTGTTCTTGGGCTGGCAGTGGTTTCCTTGGTGGTGGTAGTGGTGGTGCCAGCGATGTTAGGATGGGCAATGGTCCAGGCTGAAACCGCTGTGTCGCGGGGAAGAGACCCGAGTTCCTCACGAGTACTTGTTGATGCAGCGGGGGTTTCGGGGAAGGCGCTGGTGCTACTCTCGTTGGTCTTCCTGCTTCTGCGGGTGGTACCGCTCTTCCTTTTCCTTTATCCTGTGCTCCGCTTGCGGCAACATTGTCGACCCAGGAGGCGACCGATTTGTGTTTGGAGCTTTCCTCCATGGCGTCGATGCGCTTGATGACATGCTCCAATGATTCTGCCAGTTCGTTTACCTGCTCCTTTCGGCTCTTCTTTTCCCTGATCAAACTTTCTCTCACTGCCCCAATTGCCCTCTCGAGTTTACCAGTGTTTTCGATTTGTTGCCTGGTGAGGTCGGTTTTGACCTGGTAGATTTTTTGATGTAGTTCCTAGAGGGAACCATTGAATCTCGTCTCCATTTTGGTCATTTGCATTGCAATAGCCCTCAACATGGTTTCCTGTAGTTGTTTCAGCGCTTCTTCTATGGTGGGCTTTATTGACGCAGGAATCTCTTGTCTAAGATTGGCTTCGTTGGTCATTCGTTCGGTTCGGAGAGTTGCCGCCAACCGTTCGGCTTGCTCCCTTGTAATGTTGGTTGGCCGAAGGGGCGCAGAGTGGGTGGAGCCTGCCCTGGAGATGCGGTTCCTGTCTTTAAGTCTTGCGAGTGCTGAGGGGGCGCGAGATTCGGGCCTTGGAATAGGGGTGTTTGCTGCCGCCCCTGAGTGGATGATGGTATCACCATCTTGGTCTTTTGCTTCTTCTTCCTCCGATGAGGTGCTGTATACCGGGCTGGGTGCGTCCTCAATCAAGGGGTGGGGACGCCTGGGTTTTGGACGTTCTGGCTGTGGGTGGGTGATGGCCACCATTGTTTCTGAGTTTTCTATTTGTTCGTCTCCTCTCATGAGAAGACCTGATTGGTGGGTGCCCGGGAGACGTCCGTGGTTCGACATCTTTTGATGTTGATGATGATGTCATGGTAGGTAAAAGACTTTAGCGTTGTAATGTTACGGTTCACTCGATGAATCGACTTATTCGCGGGAGTACCGAGTACTAAGAGGTGCGACGAGATATTCACAAAGTACAAAGTACTAAAGATGCGATAATCCGATATGAGTGTAAAGTAGATAGGTACTTAGAACAACGCTATTCGCTTGTCCTTCTAAACTAAGTGGGTGGTCGGGTATATATAGCCGACCGGCTGCTAAATGAAATACATGACAGGAAATAAGAATTAAACGCGGGGAGTCCCTTTGACCCTGAAAACCATAGCTACCTCGCTTACGGCTTCAGCCACAAAGCGGGGTAGTTGCCTGACAAATCCAACTAGAGATGCGGCTAGAACTTTATAGAAATCCAACTCCAAATATAGCTGCCTAACTAGCGTGTGGATGATCAGTCTGTGTCACGGTTAGTCCCCGGTCTTATGCATTAGAGGGGAATAGGACTAGCTTACCTGACTCCGTGACAATGATATACTTGTCAAAATATTAAACTTCAAGAATATTGCTGGCAATTGTAAACATTAACTTCATCCTGGCAAACACTGGGTCCCTATTCTCCAAGTGAATAGAAGATGTTTTGCTAGTCCTAGTATCAAAATATACACTATGTTGAGAAAAGGACCTCTGCCAAACACCTCCGTATGATACTTTCCAAATGCTCTTCTGCCCATAAAATCACAACATCGATTCTGCACAGCTCCATGCGTCATGTTCCATAATATTTAAGCCCTACAAACTGTCTCATTTATATGTTATGTAAAGCATTATTTATGATCCATGGGGCGGAATACAATTGTCCGTGGAAATAAGTAGCCTCATGCTCCTCGCTGAAACAGCGACAATACCACTTTATTCACACAGTGATTCCATCCGGTTCAATAACTACATCACAGGCATGCATGTATGGCGAGTTGCTGATTGCTATCCATGTATTTACTTGCACTTTCTCACTCCCAAACTCCCTCCCTAGCTGGATCCTGGTAACAAACCTCCTAAAACTTTAGGTATACACTGTAGTACAATCGGTTGGGTGTCGGGGCAATACCCGAAGAGGTGTTGGTTTTATGACCTTCCGAGCATGGCGTGGACGTTGCTGTGTGACACCCAAGAAAGTCATAATTTGAGACCTTGAAAGGTCTCACGGGAATAAAACCTTGAGCAATCCTCAGTTCTGGGATTTCGGAGAGGTGATGCACAGACGCATGTGCATGCAGTCCACGCATATTAGAGGTTCTGGAATGAAGCCAATTCCAGAGATCACAGCAAAACCAAGAGGAGAGATGAACGTACACATGGTGTAAACCTAACAACAGGATAAAATTTTAATTTACGAAACCTCGGTATAGGATATAAGTGAGAGGCTATTGAAGGCTACAATAAAATAAAGAATAGACCTTGTACAGGTTCAATACACATCGCAAACATTACTCCCACTCGTGATATACCATGCAAATGAATATACCCACAGGATGAATCGTAAATAAAGACAGAATGCCCTGAAACAAAACCTCCGACGGATTATACCTCACACAATTCAAAGGTTTAATAAAACCTTAGAGGATAAAGATGCATCAAACCCACGCCAGGCCTAGGTAAGAAACCACCTAGGTAACTAGAAAAACTCCATACTGACGATATAACCTGTCCTTAATATACCCTAAATCTTCTGATGCTTGAGATACGCATGCACGCATACTGTACCCAGCAATTAAATGTACTGTAACATAGACATTGAGTAAACATAAAAGAAATGAATCGCGGAAGAGCAAATAAGCAAAAAATAAGCAGATGAAATGGTGAAATATATAATAGCTAAAGCGCAATTGAATGAAAGTGACAATATAAGATGGGACAAGCTAGCAGATATAGTACGTAAAGGTTGCTGGTGCAAGTACTAGGAAGCACATAAGGCCAAGGAGATTAGTCTGGGTAGTAATATATATAACTAAAGGTGAGGTGAATGAGTACTGACCATGTAAAAAGATAAATGATGAGAAGTAAGTAGATGGCGCTGAAACAAGTAAATTAGACAAGACAAGGCACCTAGTCGTGTTCCCTTTAAGATGCTAGGGCTTGTTTGGCAGCCTTCTGGGATACAAGATTTGCCTTTTACATTCTTTTTTCTTCCTCAGGAGCAAGGGCTTCTGAAATGTAGATCGATGGAGTTTTAGTTCGTAGCTAGAACAGAAAGCACTACTCAGTAAGACGAGCGAGGGAAAAGCCATTGTAAAACTCATAGGACATTTGAAATTATAAACGGGGCGATTGTCGTTGATTTGAGGAAAATTACCACTGCGGCAACCCCTGGTGCTCGGTGTTTTGGAAGATTGAGAGGCAGGAGCATTTTTCCCATGCCTTCCTCACAGCCAAGGCTAAAAAGAATTGCAAATGGTTAGAACTGCAACAGAAATGGATGAGCGAGAACTTACAAGGGGGGTGGTTGATGCATCCCCATCGGGTGCACAAGAAGAAGTGTGAATTTTATCTTGAACTGCAGAAATCGACCTTGGATTCATGGGAAGTTCATTAGGACCGTTGAGAGGAAAACTGTGAACTAATGAGGGTGGAGCCTTCACCAGAAGATCGAGCAGAGGAATGGCAAAATGAAGAGGTTGTGAGGCATTGAAATCATACTCCTCAACAGGTTGGGCAACAGGCTGGTCCACAGGCTGAACCTGATTTCTATTGTCTGTTGGAGGCTGCGCTGGAGGATCATTGGCAACGGGATTGGTAACAGGTTGAATCGACCAATCAGAGATGGGTTGGATGGTCGATTCGGTTTGTGGATGAGTTTTAACAATGGTTTTGCCAACAGAATTGGAAATTAGGGAAGACGTAGGGGTGAGAGGAGGATTTTGAATATGCTAAATGGCGGAAAGTTGAGGTGGGGCCTGAGTCTGAGAGAAATGGCAGTGATTGCTGGCATGTGTAGTTTGTGTTTCGCTGAAGACCTAGACAGAGTAAGTTAACTATGAAGATCGAGCGAGTGGGGGATGCGAGTAGGGGATGGGGGGCAAACTGTAATGGGAGAACCTTTACTTTAGGATAAATGCTGAGACTCCACGGATGCCGGCAAAGGTTGTTTGTAGATGTACAAGTGCATGATATTATGATTGGGAAGGCACCTGGTTTTCTCAGCATAGTCGAATTGGTTTGTGAGGGGAGTCATGACATTGGCAGAGTTGACAAAGGTAAGAGTCTGGTTGGAGAGGAGCCAAAGACGGTAGAAAACCAATACTTGGAACTCAGGCCATTCTTGAGTGCAATTGAGCCACAGCTACTGGCCATGTTGTTGAACAAAGATCTTGTAGACAGGAGGATCGGATGGAATGATGATTGCAACCTGAGGGTGAGCATGTGGGGCAGAATTATTCTTGACGGAGAGATGAGGAGCCATAAATGTAGGGGTCACTGAGGAAGGGAGTGTTGTTAGTTGTGGAGTAGTTGCGGGGGCGAAATGGGCCTTGGACCAGGAACATGCAGGCATGTGCTGAGAGCCATGTGGTTAGGAGGGACGCCCGTCTTGGTGCTTCAACGAGGAAGGGAAGGATCTTGAAATGTGTGGTCAATCTACTAATTATTTTCATCGTTGTCATTCCAGAATCCCTGGCGACGTTTGCGGGGTGAGAATAAGGAGATAATATGGCCTGCATAGAACTCTTCCTTCTTGGTAACATTATTAGCGTTGCCGATGAAATTCTTGTGCATGGCATTCTTGTTCTTGACGTTATTTTTGCAAAGAGTTTGCATGATATCTTCAACGAGATCTCTATAGAAACCGTACTTGGCACCGGCGGATTTGGTGATGTGCCTGAAGACTAAACTGACTTTGTTTTGGGGAATTGATCGAAAGCTTTCACAAAGGGGACATCTCTTGTTCCAAGCCTTAATGCAGCAAGTTAGCACAAAAAATAGTCCAGAAACAACATGGATGAAAGCAAAATATTATAGGTGACATATTTTGTCATATATGTATTTGCGGCGAAAGCAGACCTAAGTGCAATCATCCGGATGAAAGCCCATTCTGACCCCGAGTTATTTTGCTTGCAAGAGCGTCTTGAAATAGTTTCAATTAAGAGTTGTTGGGTTTGGTGCTTTCCGGGGAAGCTCAGGCACTTCGTCTATGCTTCTAGATGCCTTGGAATTTGGCGGAAGTGGGGGAAAAACCCAACAATTGAGAAAATACTCTAGAGGTATCTGAAGGGGTGTCGATCCTTTACTATGAACGTAAGAATCCAGGGCACCAGCATCCACAGAACTGGAAGCCTTCCGGTTGCCATGACCACACTTTGTTTTCACTGAGATTGCTTGTGTGGGCGATTGCTGGATAGACATAAAGTCTGCAAAGTTTGGAAATTCGGCTAAGTCAATGTATATCAGCTCAGATGGTCTTTGCAGAAAGCAGCATATTTATTTCCAACATCATTGAACCAGTCACTGAGAAGTTAAATCGGCACCTTAGTTTTGGAAGGGATTGTTGCAGTTGTATTTGTTGCCGCCAGTGCCATCAGATTGGTTGGTCACACTGCAGGGGGATGCCCATCTAGAAGGCCGGGGTTAACGGGACCGCCGTCGAGTATGCCTGTAGCCACTCCCATGGAGGGGGGTATCACGGTTCATGATAAACTTGAGGAGTTCACTATGGGGTTAGATCTTCTCAGTAAATGGCAAGTTTTGCAAAACAAGAAGGTGGCTTAAAGGGCAAACGACTTGAACTGAACAAAATCTGCATCACTGTTACTGTTGGCTTCAAAGGGAAAGGTGTAAAACATAACAGGATCCTGTCCAGCCTCGGGTGTGTAGTCTGGAAGGAGTGTAAACAGGGGGGGGTGGTCATGAATGGGTGTGGGTGGAGGATGTTGACAGTGGAGTAAGGTTGAGTGGATTTTAAAGGACCAACGGAGGTGGATACGTACATGCTGGGTGATTTGATGTATATTGATCAAGCGCATATAGGTGTTCAGGCGCGGTGGGAGTGTTGGTGATGATCTAACGTCTGAATCCCTGCGCTGGCATAGTGTTGATGTAGGAGACCGTGGGGGGTGAAGGTACACTGTTGGGGGAATCGGACGATTTGAGTATGATGTAATAGAGTTAAGTGTGCGCCGCCAAAAGTGGTTTTGACACGTTTCCAAAGTTTAAACCCACGGAGGTCTCACTTCACACTTGCACGTACAACAACTTAAGCAGACCCAGGTAGTTTATATATCAAAACATCTTTTAGAACATTCTTGCCCATTAAAGTTTAATTAGGATTCTGATATTGCGCAATCGAGCAATGTTAATGTCAATATTAATATCGGTTGACCAGTTGCCTGTACTTAATGCATGATATATACCTAAGCTAAGATATAATATTGTACAATCTCTAAACTTAAGATTCTTGACACACACGACAATTTTACATATTCTTTTTCATATTTGATCCTCATGTTTAAGTACCTGTCAACTAAAACTTACGTACCTTATCAGTTAAGATCCTTTACATATATAGGGCAATATTTATCGGAAAGTATACGAGTTGCCGGCCGCTTGATCATGGTGGTTTTTGTGAATAATAGCCTTTTTGCGTAACCTTGGGATCACTTGACACCTTATAAAGGTTTTAGCCACCCGCACTTAAGGCTATCCTTGCCCTTTTTAAATGCTTGGCTGCGCTGGGGTTGATGGTACCAAGTGCTCCCTTAATTCTATACTCTGACAATCTCGTTTGGCCACTTCACACGCATGCATGATGACATGGCCAAATCAATATGAGTGACAATCTGCGTAACAGGTACCAAGTAGGTTCGAAAGTAAGAGGTACATCTCTGAAGGATATCCTCATGCTTGCGAATATTGCGATTACTTGTGTTGAATGGTACGGTTCACTTGATGAATCGACTTATTCGCGGAAGTACCGAGTACTAAGAGGTGCGACGAGATATTCACTAAGTACAAAGTACTAAAGATGCGATAATCCGATATAAGTGTAAAGTAGATAGATACTTAGAACAACGCTATTCGCTTGTCCTTCTAAACTGAGTGGGCGGTCGGGTATATATAGCCGACCGGCTGCTAAACGAAATACATGATAGAAAATAAGAATTAAACGTGGGGAGTCCATTTGACCCTGAAAACCATAACTACCTCGCTTACGGCTTCAGCCACAAAGCGGGGTAGTTGCCTGACAAATCCAACTAGAGATGCGGCTAGAACTTTATAGAAATCCAACTCCAAATATAGCTGCCTAACTAGCGTGTGGATGATCAGTCCGTGTCACGGTTAGTCCCCGGTCTTATGCATTAGAGAGGAATAGGACTAGCTTACCTGACTCCGTGACATTACCCCCCCCTCCGAGGACTTTGGTCCCCAAAGTAACACTTCCGAAAAAAAAAACCGAGATCTCCCTAGATCGCTCAGTTAATTCAACGTCCATGAGAGGTGTAATGGGAATGTAAGAGCTACTTTTAAAACCCTTAAACCATTCCACGCCATTGCGTCCACTTTGCCAGAATAATGCCACGTCCTAGATTGGTTGTTCACCGTTAAAACCACTCCTGGAGACTTCCCAAAAACCCTTGAATCGTCCCTCCGTTCAAGGTAAAAATAGGGGATCGCTATAGGGCGTGGAAAGGTATAGAACATTAACCAATAACTGTAACGAGAGTACTTACTGTTTCATTAAACAGTAGTGCGAACAAGAAGAACCTAGCGGGTTCACAACCTTTCCTCCAGTAACCTATGCACCGGTTTCCTGGGGAACTCTCAATGGAACGAGGTAACCAATTGCATAACATCAGGATCCGAGAGGTGCTCGATCGGTTCCCATGTGTCTGCCTCTTCATCAAAACCTTGCCATCTGACTCGGTATTGAACTTGTCCTCGCACTCGGCGACTATTGACAATCTTCTCCACAACAAAGAATAGTTCATCCTGCTCATCCTTGTCAATGTCCATTTGGTCTTCGTTGCGTTCCCGAAATGGCTTGAGGAGAGAAGTATGAATGACTTTGTGGAGGCGAATCCTATCGGGAGTTTCCACTTCGTAGGCATGTGAACCAACTCGACGCTTGACTGTGAAGGGGCCGATGTACTTTGAAGTGAGCGTTCGGTTGTTCCCTGATTTGATGGTCAAGTTTCGTCGGTCCACTAGTACCTTGTCGCCTGGATTGTATGATCTTGCCTTGTCCAGACTCAATCCACTCCTCTTATCGTTGATGTGTTTGAGGGTGTTGTGGATGTTGTTGTGGACATCAGTCATTCTATCCAACCATTCCTCAGCGGCGGGACTTGCAGAGGGTTCTTCAGACACGTGGATGGTGCGTGGGTCGAAGCCATAGAGACTTCTGAAGGGGCTGTATCCATGCGTTGTCGAAGTCGAGTTGTGTGCAAACTCGGCTAGCGGTAGCCATCGTGCCCATTGGTCCTGTCTGTCATGACAGAAGATCCGAAGGTACTGCTTGAGTGTCTGAATTGCTCTTTCGCTAAGTCCGTCCGTCTGGGGGTGGTGTGCGGTGGAAAGTCGTAGTCCGATACCAAGTTTATCATTAAGTGCCCTGGAGAAAGCCGAGGCGAACTGAGGCCCTCTGTCGGAGGTGATGTGCTTCGGGAGTCCGTGGAGTTTCCAGATGTCGCAGAGGTAGGCGTTAGCAACATCTTCGCTGGTCCAGCTTGTTTTAGCAGGTATATAATGCTGCATCTTTGTGAAGCGGTCGGTGACCACCAAGATGGCATTATAGCCGTCGCTTTCTGGTAGTTCTCCCACAAAGTCCATTGCAATCTCCTCCCACGGTCTTTCTCCGGTTGGCATTGGGACCAACTTGGTTTTCTTTGAGTGCCTGTCGGCCTTTGCTTTTTGGCAGCGAGAGCATCCGGTGACGTACTTGGCAACATCCTCCATCCATCCATTCCAGACGAAATCTCTTGATACAATCTCTTGAGTTCGATGTCGTCCCCAGTGTCCTGCTACTTGTGAGTCATGACAATGGCGAAGGATGGTGGTGCGGTGTTCCAAAGGTACGACGAGGAGGCCTTCTTGGTTTCGTTCCCAGCTGGCGACATCCGTGTCTGGTCCAGCGGGGTGAGAATCCCTTTCAATAGCCATTACCAATTGTCCGTCCTTGAAGAGCTGGGCGTCGGCTCCAGATTTCTCTTCTCCTGAGCGGCGGGACAATGCGTCTGGCTTTCCCATTTGACTTCCGGGTTTGTACTGAATTGTGAAGTCGAATTCGCTGAGCTTTTCAGCCCAAGACGCTTGACGGCTATTCAGTCTTTGCTTTGTCTGGAAGTACTGGAGTCCTTGGTGGTCTGTGTGAACGACGAAGGGTTGAGGTAGGCCTGCAAGCCATGAGCGCCAATGGAGAATTGAACTGACAATTCCCCAAAGTTCCTTGTCGTGGATTGGCCAGTTGCGCTCGCTTTCCTTGAGGGTCGTCGCATGACAGTCCACCAGTTTCCATTCGAGTTTGCTCGATGGATCCATTGGGTCTGCTGGGTGTAGTTGAGATAGGACGCCTGCCACCGCTTGCTTGGTGCATCGGTTTCCAAGAGTGTGGGCAGGTTTCTATCCCACTGTGCCAAGATAGGTGCTTTTTGGAACTCCGCTTTGAGTTCATCAAATGCTTCTTGTTGCTGAGATCCCCAAGACCATGGAATGTCCTTGGTCAATTCGGTTAGGGGCTTGGTCCTTTGGCTGTAGTTGCGAATGAATCGGCGATAGTAATTGGCGAAACCGAGGAATGCTTGGAGGTCCTTTTTCTTTTGCGGGACCGCCCATTCCTCGATGGTTTTGACTTTTGCGCCGTCCATCTTGATCTCTGATCCATTGACAACATATCCAAGAAAGACTGTCTCTTTGACATGGAATTCCGACTTGCTAAGGTTGACTGCAAGATCGTGGTCCAGAAGTCTTTCAAGAACTCATTCAACAACTGCCTGGTGTTCCTCTTCGGTTCCGGAGGTGTGGATAAGGATATCGTCCAGGTAGTGGACTTCCTCTTCGATTCCTTGGAGGACTTCGTCCATCATCTCTTGAAAGGATGAGGGTGCGTTGATGAGTCCGAAAGGCATAACGGTGTACTCGTATAGGCCGTACTTGGTCTTGAAGGCCGTTTTCCACTCGTCACCTTCCTTGATCCGGATCAGGTAGTAACCATTTTTGAGGTCCAATTTTGTGAACCATTTTGAGCCTTGAGTCTTCTCTCTGAGCTCGTTCATCAGGGGAAGGGGGTATCGGTTGGGCGTAGTGATTTTGTTGAGCCCACGATAATCCACGCAGAGTCGTAGAGAGCCATCCTTCTTTCTGACGAAAAGGATTGGTGCTCCAGCTGCTGACCGTGATTTCCGCACTTTCCCTGATGGTGTGTGTTCCGCTAGATACGCCCTGAGGGCCTCGTCTTCTTCCCAAGTGGTCTTATATATTGGGCCGTTGGGGACTTTGGATTGAGGGTCTTTGAGGGGAATCTCGTGGTCCCATTTTCGGTGTGGGGGTAGTCTATTGGCTTGCTCGGATGAGAACACCCGAGCGTAATCAGCGTAATGGGAGGCTGCGTCAACCAGTAACACAGTATCTCCTTCTTCCATCTCTCCTTCCATTACCGTTATCTCAGGGATGTTCCGCTGACGACAACTTACCATAAATTCGTCCTTTCTGACTAACTTCCTTTCAACAGTATCCACCGAAAATCCATGCTCTTCTAACCAAGAAAGACCCAAAATTAAGTCCCTTTGTCCAATGTCCAATACTTCTGCGTCTAGCGACCACTCGGTTGTTTGAGGTGAGGGTGCTAAAGTTGAAGTAGGGACTGGCAATACCGAAACGGAGTCTTGCTCCAAAAACCTAAAAGAAGAATTAAAAACATGAGATCCTCCACTTAACTTATTACCATCAGCCTGCGTTATTTGCACAGGCTCCTTCCTCCTATTCAAACCCAATTTCTTTCCCAATTTCCTTCCAATTACCGGGGCAGTAGCACCTGGGTCAATGACCGCTTCTGCCCTAATTCCTCCTTTCAACGCAACCATGACCGTCAGGAGTGGAGTGTGTCGAGGGGTCCTTCCGACGGCTGGTGATGGGACCCCTACTCGTTTCCCGACTGGTCGGTACTCACGGCTTCCTCCTCTTCGTAATCTGAGTCCAGCTCAGTGATTCGCACAGTCTTTGTCTCTGGCGACCTCCTTTTGCGCGACGAGGTGGTGACGGTATGTGATCCTTCGTCCACTTGTTTGCGCTTGGGGGCCGCAGCAATCATTTTGACTGTGCGGGTTGGTGTGGTGTTGGTGGTTTGGGAAGAGGCCCTTTCCCATGATTGAAGTTTATAACCGCTGGTGCAGTCACGGACCTGGTGTGTGGAGACACCACACTTAAGGCATTTGCCATCTCGACGACGGTTAGCCATGATTTCTTTCGGGATTGTGTCGCCTGTTTGGGGGCGAGACTCCCGATTGTTGCTGTTGTTGCTGCTGCCTTGTGGGCGATCGTTCCGCCCACTTGGTCTGCTGCTGTTGTTGTTGTTTCCCTGGTTGCGTGTGCCCTGGGAGACTGCTTCCTGCTGTGTGCCAATCAAGATACACAACTCCTTCCACTGATGGTAAGTGGGACTGTTGAGGACTTGAGAGGCGAGGGCATGCTGAAGGTTGAGGCGGAGGTTTGGCATCAACGTTAGTCGGAGGTTTTCGACGGGAATCTTGGCTTCGAGGTTGAGTTCTTCAACCTTGGTGAAGAAAGCCGAGATACTTCCTGTCTGTTTGAGAGCCTGAAGCTCTGTTGTTGCTCGCTGCTGGGCCTGGTGGTCCCCATAGGTTTGGCGGAGCCCATGGGTGGCGTCGTCCCAGCTGCTGATTTTCCCATCGTTTCCTCTCCACCATGTCAATGCATCGCCTTCGAATCGGGAGATCATGAGGGTGATGCGGTCCTCGTCCTCCGTGATCCTTTTGGCTCTGATGTAGTTGTTCATGGCGAACAGGAAATTCTCCAGTTCTGTTTTCTTTCCGGAAAACTTCGGTGGTGGGTCCAGTTTGAACTCTGGTCCTCGTTCCTCGTACTTGCGTGGAGGGTTAGTAGGTTCGAAAACCTGTTCTTGGGCTGGCAGTGGTCTCCTTGGTGGTGGTAGTGGTGGTGCCGGCGATGTTAGGATGGGCAATGGTCCAGGCTGAAACCGCTGTGTTGCGGGGAAGAGACCCGAGTTTCCCACGAGTAATTGCTGGCGAAGCGGGAGTTTTGGGGGAGGCACTGGTGCTACTTCCACTGGTGTTTCTGCTTCTGCGGGTGGTACTGCTCTTCCTTTTCCTTTATCCTGTGCCCCACTCGCGGCGACATTGTCAACCCAGGAGGCGACGGATTTGTGTTTGGAGCTCTCCTCCATTGCGTCGATGCGCTTGATGACATGCTCCAATGATTCTGCAAGTTCGTTGACCTGCTCCTTTCGGCTCTTCTTTTCCCTGGTCAAACTTTCTCTCACTGCCCCGATTGCCCTCTCGAGTTTTCCAGTATTCTCGATTTGTTGCCTGGTGAGGTCAGTTTTGCCCTGGTGAATTTTCTGATGTAGCTCCTGGAGCGAGCCGTTGAATCTTGTTTCCATTTCCGTCATTTGCATTGCGATGGCCCTCAGCATGGTTTCCTGTAGTTGTTTCAGAGCTTCTTCTATGGTGGGCTTTATTGACGCAGGTATCTCCTGTCTGAGATTGGCTTCGTCAGTCATTCGTTTGGTTCGGAGAGTTGCCGCCAAACGTTCGGCCTGTTCTCTTGTGATGTTGGTTGGTCGAAGGGGCGCGGAGTGAGTCGAGCCCACCCTGGAGATGCGGTTCCTGTCCTTAAGTCTTGCGAGTGCTGAGGGGGCGCGAGATTCGGGCCTTGGGATGGGGGTGTTTGCTGCCGCCCCTGAGTGGATGATGGTATCACCATCTTGGTCTTTTGCTTCCTCTTCCTCCGATGAGGTGCTGTATACTGGGCTGGGTGCGTCCTCAATCAAGGGGTGAGGGCGCCTGGGTTGTGGACGTTCTGGCTGTGGGTGGGTGATGGCCACCATTGCTTCCGTGTTTTCCATTTGTTCGTCTCCTCCCATGAGGAGGCCTGATCGGTGGGTGCCAGGGAGACGTCCGTGGTTCGACATCTTTTTGATGTTGATGATGATGTCGTGGTAGGTAAAAGACTTTAGCGTTGTAATGTTACGGTTCACTTGATGAATCGACTTATTCGCGGAAGTACCGAGTACTAAGAGGTGCGACGAGATATTCACTAAGTACAAAGTACTAAAGATGCGATAATCCGATATAAGTGTAAAGTAGATAGATACTTAGAACAACGCTATTCGCTTGTCCTTCTAAACTGAGTGGGCGGTCGGGTATATATAGCCGACTGGCTGCTAAACAAAATACATGATAGGAAATAAGAATTAAACGCGGGGAGTCCATTTAACCCTGAAAACCATAACTACCTCGCTTACGGCTTCAGCCACAAAGCGGGGTAGTTGCCTGACAAATCCAACTAGAGATGCGGCTAGAACTTTATAGAAATCCAACTCCAAATATAGCTGCCTAACTAGCGTGTGGATGATCAGTGCGTGTCACGGTTAGTCCCCGGTCTTATGCATTAGAAAGGAATAGGACTAGCTTACCTGACTCCGTGACATTGAAGAGGAATTCAGATATATACATTTCAAAGGTAAACCCATCAATTGAAACCTTTTTGCTTCTTATTCAAAAATTTCGTACAACTACACCTCAAATCGCACTCAATGACAACACCTCCAAAAAACATATCCCCATCAATCCCAAAATCACACCTTCACTCAAAAACAATAAGCGGCTGGATGTGCTCTCTTACATATGCAACCGGATGATGGGACATTAAAACAAATTTCACTCCATTTTTTGTACCTGAACGTTCGAACCCATGATGACATCTCACCTTAGGAGAACTGATCAAATGCCACCCACCTCATTTCTCCAACATATCAAGGTCCGACAAGCTCTGGACTGGTCATCATCTGTCCAACTACTTGGTACTCCTCCATCATATACTTTTGAAGGGCAATGGAATCCTTTGAATTATTAATCCAACCACTGATTTTGAAGCACACAATTGATAAATGCCAACCACGGTCCACAATATGATCTCAAAATAAATTGGATTTCTGCACACATGCCGGCAAAAAGAGAAATTGTAAAGCCACTTACGCAAATACAGCCTGTTCCTTGACGCCGACAGAGGGATCATGTAAATGCACAACACCACGGACAACAAGCGCGACACCTCATTTTGTAGTACGTTCTGCTGAAGCTTTTCTTGGATGTTCTTCCAACTTGTACACTTTGCTGCTTAGTGGCATCTGGGTTATCTGCCACTGAATGTCTTCCATTTCTTTCGCAACAGTATCTGGCAAAAACACATAGAGTCACTTGTAAATTACATACTTTTCACATGATAGGTTAAATAATCGAACTTACATTTAACATTGACAGTTCCACGTGCCACACCTCTCACGTGTGTCTCTTCCAAAAGGAAGTCTGGTTGAATAATGACTATTTTTTTGAATCCTTGGTGATATGCTGCCAACAAGCGAGTGTCACATCTCCCCCTTTCCACGTTTTGTGGGTATTTGACAGGCTTTTTTTGCATTCAAGTACTTGCGGGCCGTGTATTAGGTATCGTGGTTGTCAAAATGCTTTTTTTTGTACTTTCATGAATGTTCTGAAGTTACCTGAGCTCGTCTACAATGTTTATTTTTGAAGGGTTTGGGCCTTGCATATATGCAGGCCAAAAGTTTGCTTTTGCATTTAGCCCATTTTGAGGGGCATTCGAGTCTTTGGTTTACAAGAAGCCTTACCGGAGGATACTCAAAACCTCTCAATGGTGTAAAATACTGTAAGGAGTTCGCAGGTTTCAAACTTTCCTCTATTAAACCTCCGAAACCCATTGTCCATTTATTTCCTTTTTATGCAAACATGCACCTTATTTCATAACATAACCATCCGCATGTACAAGTTCCTCAACATGGTCACCAACCCCGAAGAAAAACGTCGCCAACAAAGTTTGTTACACCAAATATGTACTTGCAATATATATAATGGTATCCCTTATACTGTACGATCTGCAGAAGAGTGGAAACTCCATCAACGTCGGGTATAGTTTGAAGATGACAAGGCAGCCAATCAGACGGCCAATCAAGCGACCAGACCCCTGGCTCCTCAATTGCAACCGTTGAACTAAAGCCTGATCCCGCCCAACAATGTACATGATCGGTCTAGTAGTTCTATTTCGGAAGCTTCCCATTTTTGCCGCCCATTCAAGAAACCTAAACAAGAAGATTCTAGGGCCATATGTTTCCCGCGTGGGAATTGTTTTGTCCGCAAAATTTCCCGCCTTCAGCAAAGACGACAACATATATGGACATCTCTTCTGAAAAGAAATCTGTCAATTACACAGATCACCATCATACTTCCAAGCCTAGTTATCAAGACGCCAATAATGCAGATATTGACTTGAACAACGAGGGGAACCCAAATGATGATCCTCAATTGTTAAATCCTCAGGGTGTAAAGTCACCTATACCTCACAAGCATTTCCCCCCTCAGCTTCCCCCCAATCCTCCTCACACAACCGGCCTAGGCAACAAAGAATCAAACTGTTCACATCCATCTTCTTCCTCCAACTCTTCAGAGTTATCTGCTTCCTCAGACTTGGGAGTTTTGCAACATGCGTTCTCGCGCCACTCCAAACGATCCAAATACAAGTCCTGACATATGTCCATAGCATTATCGGAAACTGAATCCGAATCTTCCGAAAACAATTGTGACGAGAACCCTCATCCTCTAATTTGTATTCATCATTAAACACCGTCTTTAGACTGTTCGGACTCCTCGGATAATGAAATGGATGATTGGCAGGATACTGACGGCGAAAATGATTCTCAAATCAATTATCTTAATGTCAGTTGTACCCCCAATTCAGCTGATTTGATCTCCTTATCTTTACTCAATTTCAACACATCACGGACTACTGCTCGATCCAAAGAGGAGGCTTACAGCCAACTCCTCCGTTCAACCTTAGATGTCAAATCGCGCCCTCGGGGGATACGTACTACCGTCAAATATCTCATAAAAGAAACAGGCATCAAACCTATTGCATACAATTGCTGCATTAATTCCTGTTTTTGTTATTACCAGTCCAATCTCTTCCATTGCCCACGCTCCTTATGTGGCCACCCACAGTTCAAGCCAAACACCCGAATCCCATAGAAATCATTCGAGTGTATCTCCCTCCTACCCAGACTTTGACTACAATTCAGCGATCCAGCGCGTGCAAAAGAACTTATGGAATATTGCGCGGAATGTGAGGCTTGGGCGCAGCAAAATCCAGGTTCTACAAAAAATTATTGGAGTTCAAAACTCTACAAGCAGTAGTCTGACCATGGATTTTTCTTAAACCCGGAAGCACAAGCTTTTCTTTTCTCTACCGATGGTTTTCATGTTTGCTTCTGTCGCAAACCATTCACTGCCTGGCCCTTTTTACTTCTTCCACTTAATGTCAATTCCGCGAACAGAAGCTTGTGCCGAAACCTTCTGCTGACCGGCATAATCCCTATCCCGAAAGGGCCTTTGGGATCTAGACTCTTTTTTAAGGCCTATGGTCACCGAATTCACTGTATTAGAGAAGGAAGTACCTAATGTATGGAATGCGCACACCAAAGAATACTTCACATTATATGCACACATTACTTTGAGTTTTAGAGACCAGCCTCCCCATGAGAAGTTAACCTGTTCCTTTGGCTATGCAGATAATCGCTACTGCACTTATTGTTACTTGCATGGAGTTTATAAGTAAGAGCTCAAGCATTTAGCCACATCACTAGCCTTACTTACAACTATTGAATATAGATGTCATGTCTATGGCCCATTCATGCCTCTAACGAATCCGCTTACAAATGTAACCAACCAAGAACATTGGCGCCAATACAATGCCGTGCACTTCACTCTACAAGTTGATCAAGATTTGGGTATTGATGCTGAAAATATCACAAAAAATGTTGATTCCGCAAGAGGTAAAGAACTTAAGATCCACGTTGTATGTGAGCTCATGCGCCTACAAACATAGGATTTTCCTAAGTCTTTCCCGGTAGACCCTATGCACCTTTTATACATAAATATCATCTGGAATCTCTTTGATCATTATAGCGAAAGATTTTTCCCCACTCCTACCTCAGCGCTAGCCAACTTCTCTCCTTCCGCAGGCAGTAATACCACTCACGTAGGCCCTTAAACGACGGAGAATAACCCCTCTAATCTCCTCACTTCTGGAGGTTTTGGTGAAGATCATGATTTGCCAATAGATCATGTGCCATCTCGACCTCTAGGTTCTGGTAGAGCGACAAAGCCCAAATTGAGCCAAACACAAGCAAAATTTGTCTAAACCTCTGATCTATATTCCCTCTCCCCGAACACTTGGAAGCACATTAGAATAGACATAGACCCCAGCGCACCTACTTTTCCTGCACAATTTGGTAATGCACTGCAATCCATAAAGCTTTCTTGTCATCCATTCAAGGCTCCCGAGTGGTCCGTCTGGGCGCAAACTCTTTCCCTCATTTACCTCCACGACACGTTTCCTGATACAAAGTTCTACAAGGAATACGTTAATCTTATTGAAGCAATTACTTTAGCTACACAGGACTCATTATCTGATCAAGAACTTGAGGAACTTCAAATATGTCTTCTCCGATGGATTGAACACTATAAAACTGGTTATCATCAATTCAAATGGGAGCGCCTGTCTGCCACTCGCTATGTCTTCCACATGTTGGCACATGTCACCGATTGTATCAAATGGGCTGGTCCTGTAAACGTATACTCTCAGTAGACCAGGGAGAGGTTTTGCGGCTCTTTTGCTCGTACTGTACTTCTCTCTCTACTATAGCTTCCAACCTCTGCATCTCTCAATGCTTTACGTCGGCTGTGTGGATCTGTATATATACTGACTTTGCAACGGCTGCAGACATTGAGAAACATTCAAGGGAATAAAAACATGGCAAATAACCTAGACCTCCAAGAACTTCAGAACCAAGTTCGCTATCTCATTAATTGCAATCCCAAAGATCAAGAGATTCTACGCAATGATAAGGCCACCCCACGTCATGGTTCTGCACCTGTGATTACCAGGTCCTAGTGACAGGATCTCGACGGCCGAGGAAGGTACCGTTATGTCCGTGCCAAGAGGGATGACAGGCATGGATAAGAGAGGGGTAGCGGCGGTTGAGTATGGCGAGAGTATAGCTGTTGACTTGGTTGAGAGGGTGCACAGGAGCAGGTTCTGGGGCACCGCCGGGAAGGATAACTGAGCGGCGGGTGGTCAGGGTACTGGGCATGGGACTTGGTCAAGGCGGGGTTAAGAGGGGCTGTCTAGGCTACGGAAGAGGAGAGTATAAAGTATATTTGAATAACAACTTGTTAAGATACAACTAAGGGAAAGGGACAAGTTATTGCTTGAAGAGGAAAGGAAAAGAGAACAGGACAAGAGGGAGAAAGGACTCCTTATATAGGGATCCTTCTCGAACTATAGACCTAGAAAAACTTGAGTAGAATAGCAGCGCCGCGGCTGCGCAGAGCCTGCGCGGCGGCTGCGCAAGGTACATGAGTCAAAGGGAATTATAAATCAACTACACAATAGAAACAACTAAAACTAAACCAAAAATGACTGAAACACATGGAAAGCTATTGCGCAGTGATGGTTCATGATACCAGAACCTTGTGGTTGTTTCTCTGATGTTCCGAACTAGGAAGTTGAGCAGTGACAGGGATGCGGGCTGTCATGTTGCAACGATTATCAAGAACGGGCTAGGACATAGGTAAGGTGCATTGCAATATAGAGTAGCGCTAGTAATAGGCGGAACTTGTCGGGACTCAGGATCAGATGAACATGGATCCACCCTGGCTTGCAGCAAGGCTAAGGCCGATGGTGTCTGCATGCAAGGTAGTCTTGGATGAGGCTAGAAACTGGGTTCATGACAGTAGCCCCCCTTCTAGAGGAGAGCTCCAGCGATCTTTCTTGGATAGGTTCCAGGTTGTTGTCAATGATAATCGGGTCATACCAGGAGCCACTCATGGTGCAGGAAGGTTTTCGGGTCTTGGTTTTGTTTAGTAAGCAGTGTGGATTTGCCTAACAATTGCTGGGGCGTTCTCAAGGTCTCTTGGGGGTTGCCAGGTAGGGTGATTGTAACCAATCCAATGGACGAGATACATGAGTTGTCTTTGGACTAACTTCGAGTCAAAGATGTCTTTACTTTCAACTCAAAATCTTCATTAACAATACATGGAGGGGGAGGAGGTTGAACTTGGCCTGCGAGAGGGTTTTGAGCAATAGGTTTGAGTAGTGAGAAGTGGAAAACTGGGTGAACCTTCATGGTGGCGGGGAGTTCAAGCTTATATACATAGCTGGAAATTTTCTGGATGATTCGACATTTCCCAAGCCGTTTGTAATCCAGCTTGGTTGAAAGTCAAGTGGTGTAGATGTGTCGCCTCAAGAGCCAAACTTTGTTACCGATCTTGTATGCAGGGGGTGGGGTTTGGTGGCGATCAGCTTATTCTGCATGAATTGGTTGGGACCAGGTTATCTCGGCTTGAAGGTGTTTATTTAGGAGCAACAAGTGCTCGGCATAATCCTTGAGTACATCCGGAGTTGGCAGTAGTACTGCGGGGTTGGCAAGGATTTCATAGCGGGGTTGTTGTCCATAAACGGCAAAGAAGGGTGTAATTCCGGTGGTTGCCGAGAGGGTGTTGTTGTAAGCGAACTCAACTATAGATAGCAACTCAGACCAGTTGTCTTGTTAGTAGTTGCAGTAGGCGCGGAGGTATTCTTCCAGGATTGTATTAAATCTTCCAGTTTGACCATTAGTCTGAAGGTGGAAGGTGGTGGAAAGCTTCTGTTGGATTCTAAGAAGCTTCTATAGGAACCTAGAGAACTCGGAGGTGAACTGGGTACTGTGATCGGTAACAATGGAGTTTGGAAGGCCATGAAGGTAGAAGATATTGTCCAGGAAAAGTCTGGCCAGGGTTTCGCAGTTGCATTCGGTTGTAGTTGGAATATAGTGGGACATCTTTGAAAGTTGGTCAACTACAACCAATACATTGTCAAACCCATTAGACAGATGTAGGTCTGTGATGAAGTCCATTGAAATTGAGCTCCATTGACAGGCTGAGATTTCTAAGGGTTTCAAAAGTCCATAGGGCGCGTGTCGTGCAGGTTTAATTCTCATGGAGGTGTCGCAGTTCTGAATATAACGTGCAATGGTCTGGCGCATCTTTGGCCACCAGTAGTTTTGTGAAACAAGCTCGTAAGTAGCAGCTCGGCCAGGATGACCTGCTGCTGAGTGTTTATGACAGGAGTTACGAATTTTGGCTTAGAGTTGTTCATGGTCAGGAATATATAGGAGTTTGTTGACATAGAGGAGTCCGTCATTGTAGGTGCATTCTCCAAGGGGGACCGTTGGGTGTTTAGTCTTAAAGTTCTTGAGGGCAAGGAGGATTGATTTTCCCAGGGCGTCAGAGGGCAGGAGGCTTCTGACTTCGTCATTGAAACCAATTAATGCTGCGGAAAGGGAGAGTTCTGAAAATTTGAAAGATAGGATAAGGGAATGCACTGGTTGTGCACGTTCATCCTCCTCTTTAGAGAGGTCTCCAAACCTGCGGGTCAGGGGATTGGCTTTTTCATTCTTTGCGCCAGGTCTGAAGACAATAGTAAAGTTATATTGTTCCAGTTCTCCAGCCCAGCGTGCTTGCCGACGGTTAAAAAGGGTCTTTGTTTTAAATGATTCAGAGTTGTGCTGGTCTGTGAGGATGGTAAATGGCTTTGATAGGGCATAAAGGTACATGTGCCATTCGTCAAGGCAAACCACAATTGCAAGAAGTTCTTTTTCACCAATGTCGTAGTTACATTCTGCGGGTGACATTTTCTCGAAGAGGTAGGCAAAAGGATGGAGTACCGTTTTGCCATTTTCTGGGATTTTCTGGGACAAGATGCCAGAGACCACATAATCAGAGGCATCCGTCTCAAGAATGGTCTCAAGGTTTGGGTCAAAGTGTCAGAGGACAGGTGCGGAGGTGAAAGCCATTTTTCAATTTTGAGAATACCAGATCACAGTCTGAAGACCACGCAAAGGGGGTGTTATTTTGCAATAGTGGGAAGAAAGGTTGACAGATTCGAGAGTATCCTTTAATGAAACGTTGGTAGAAGTTGGCAAATCCTAGGAAACACTGGATATCTTTCACTGATTTAGGTAATTCCCACTCTACCACGGCTTTAATCTTTTCTGGGTCAATTTCAATACCTTTAGATGAGATGACGAATCCAAGGAAAGTTGTTTTGGTAATGGTGAATTCGCATTTCTCAGGTTTGACGAAGAATCCTGCCTCAGACACTTTTGTAATGACTTTGCGGACTTGTTCTTGGTGTTCCTTGTGCTTCTTGAAGTATATCAGGATATCGTCTAGGTAGAGGACGCAGAAGACATTGAGGAATTCTTGGAGTGTGTCATTGACAAAGCACTGACATGTTGCTGGAGCATTGGTAAGGCCAAAGGGCATAAGCATAAATTCAAAGAGACCGTATTGGGTTTGAAAGGCTGTTTTCCACTCGTCACCTTCGTAATTCTGATGAGGTTAAAGGTGGCACGGAGGTCTATTCTAGTGAAGTACTTGGATCCACGAATTTGGGTTAAGGTTTCCTCAATTTGGGGAAGTGGATACCTCTCCTTATGTGTAATGTCGTTGAGTACTTGGTAGTCGACACATAGGCGTAAGGAACCATCTTTCTTTTTCAAAAAGAGAATTGTGGAGGCGCTGGAGGAGGAGCTAGGTCGAATGAATGCATTTGCAAAGTTAACGTCCATCCATTCTCAGACTACTTTAAGCTCGCAATCGGACATTGAGTACATTTGTCCGAGAGGTGGTTTTACACCAGGGAGCAAAGGGATTTCATGGTCCACATATTAGTGTAGGGGTAGTACTGACGCTTCCTTTGTAGACAAGAGTGGTAGAAAGTCGTGATATTCTAGGGGAACCAGTTTCTTGGCTGGCTCTGTACTTGGGACTTCCGTAGGGAGGGAGGCGAGAACACAAATCATGGCACTAGGTTGGTTGGTGGCAACCATCAGGGCGGTTCGCAAAATCAGGGCAATCTTATGGTGGACAGTGGAAGGTGGGTCACTAGTGATGGTGGTTTGTTGAGTAGGAAGGCAGTGGGCTTGACAATAGCCAGAAGCAAAGGTAATGGTATTCTTTTCCTAGTCCATCAATGGGTTATGGCGTTGGAGCCATGTCTTTCCAAAAAATAGGTTCCATCCGGCCAATTTGGTTACTTGGAAGGTTAAAACTTCCTCATGTTGGTCAACAGTGAGTTTCAAGGTACAAGTGTGGGTTATCTGTCCTGCAGCAGAGCGCCTTCTATCAACAACAATGAGATCCTCTGGTTCTGGTTTCAGATCAAGGTTCAGGTTCAAGAACAAGGCAAAGTCAAGGTCAATAAACTGGGAGGTAGCTCCACAGTCAATCATGCAGGTTCCAGGCAAGGTGTTATTGATCGTAGCATGGAAAGTCATAGTTGACTTAGAACCGAGATCACCAGAAAGTGAAATAGAAGACAGGCGCAAAGCTGAGGAAATTCGCAAACGTTGCAATCTACTCTTGCAAGCAGACTTTGACTCAATAGAAATAACAAAACCAGTACCGGGCAAATTGACAGATGGTAAAAGAGAAAAAGAATTAACAAAAAACATGGGGGAATAAGAGAAACACAAAGGCGAAAAACAAATACAAGAAAGTTTAAGAGACAAGACACCAGGTTGCATCCTGGCAGTCTTTGAAGGGTCTTCGGTCTTCAAGGAGGCAGTTAGTTTTTTGCCGGAGTGGCAGTCTCGGTGGTGCTGTAAAGCACAGTTGCAGGTGGTCCTACTGGTGTCGCGATATCGAAGGTAGCGTAGACCTTCTGTGCCTTGGTGGGGCAGACACTTGTGAAGTGTCCTTTTGCACCACAGTAGAGGCAGAGGCAATTGGCGCGGCCGTTGTCTTTATCGGCCTGGGTGAGAGGACCACGCTTTCTTTTGACTTCAACTGTAGAGAGGTCCATGGGTCCCACATGTAAGCCTGTAGTGGTAGAGGAGCTGGCAGGAGCACTGGTGCAAGGAGCAGTGGTGTTGTGGTGTTGGGAGGATGTGTGGCGTTGAATCTGTACATGCCTGATGTTGTTGTCGAGCTGGATGCACATTTGTGCAATAGCAGCCAGAGTGTCTGGGACATTGAGTTGGTAGGACAACGCCGTAGCGGTGTCTTTATTGAGACCAGAGTGGAATCTGGCAATCTGCTTCTTTTGGTTCATGGAGAACTTGGTAGAAATGGTGACAAACTCAGCAGCATAGGCAGAGCAATCTTGTTTCCCTTGATGGAGTTTGTCAAGCTTTTCTCTTGCAGTTGCTTTAGCATCTGGGTCATTGAATGCTGCTTGAAGGGCATTGATGAATCTTTCGTAGGATTGGAACTGGACTTGGCCAGTGACTGGGTCTATGTGAGGGTTGAACCATGCTTGGGAACTTCCAGAGACGTGAGAAGCAGCATAAGTAATTCTAGCTGGATCAGAAAAATACCGGGTGGGGTTGGAGAAGAAAACCAGTTGGAGTTGAGTAATGAACTGGGAGTATTTCTCCGTAGTTTCATCGAAGGCAGTGGGGTCTGCAATCTTTGGGGCCAGGTTCCGTGGTGCAGGTGGTAGTGGCGCAAGAGGGGACCCATACTGGTATCCTGAGTGGAAGTGGGTGAATAGAGCTTGGTTGGCATAGTTTAGCTCTTTGACGTCCGCAATGGTTGGTATCTGTGGCGCTTCCCATTGTCCTGTGTTTCTACAGTTGACGCCAGTTATATGGACAGTGTTGATTGATGTGAGGTGGGATGTTGGGGTATCAGTGGGGAGACTGAGGAAGGAGACAACTCCAATTGGGTGTGAGGCAAGGTAGGTGGGAGTGGAGTACCGGATCTTTTGATTGCAGACATTGTAATTGAATGTGGCGAGAAGAGTTATGTTGACGCAACAAAGTGTGATGACTAGGTCCCAGTGACAGGATCTTGACAGCCGAGGAAAGTACCGTTATGTCCGTGCCAAGGGGGACAATAGGCTTGGATAAGAGAGGGGTAGCAGCGGTTGAGTATAGCGAGAGTATAGCTGTTGACTTGGTCTAGAGGGTGGAAAGGAGCAGGTTCTGGGGCACCGCCGGTAAAGATAACTGAGCGGCGGGTAGTCAAGGTACTGGGCACTGGACTTGGTCAAGGCGGGGTTAAGAGGGGCTGTCTAGGCCATGAAAGAGGAAAGTATAAAGTATATTCGAATAACAACTTGTTAAGGTACAACTAAGGGAAAGAGACAAGTTGTTGCGTGAAGAAGAAAGGAAAAGAAGACAAGACGAGAGGGAGAGAGGACTCCTTATATAGGGATCCTTCTCGGACTATAGAACTAGAAAGACATGAGTAGAATAGGAGCCCCGCGGCTGCGCAGAGGCTGCGCGGCAGCTGCGCAAAGTACATGAGTCAAAGGAATCATAAATCAACTGCGCAATAGAAACAACTAGAACTAAACAGAAACTGACGGAAACACATGGACAGTCATTGCGCTGTGAAGGTTCGTGATACCAGAACCTTCTGGTGGTTTCTCTGATGTTCCGAACTAGGAAGTTGAGCAGTGATAGGGATGCGGGCTATCATGTTGCAATAATTACCAGGAACGGGCTAGGACATGGACAATGTGCATTGCAAAATGGAGTAGCGCTAGTAGGAGGCGGCACTCGTTGGGAGTCAAGATCAGGTGAACATGGATCCACTGTGGCTGGTAGCGAGGCTGAGGGCGAGGGTGGCTGGGTGCAGGGTAGTTTTGGGTAAGGCTAGAAACACGATTCATAACAGCAATATAGTTGAATGCCTTTTATAATGAGTTGCTGTCAAAGAACAAAACAATAAGCAAAACAAGAAATCAACTTCAAAACACCTCATATGAGCTCAATAGCAAACAACAGCCACCAACCACCTTATGTTGCCTGCCCATAGACCCCCAAGCAGCTATGTAAGTTGTATAAAACTTGTTCAACCACACCGGAGCAAAACATATCCCCATTAGGTACAATTTTGTATGGGATAGAATAGCTAAAGGATATCTTCAACTTAAGATTATCAAAGAAGATTACATGGCACCAGATTTTCCCACAAAACCACTTACATCGCCAAAGTTTGACTTGTGCAGGGAAATGGTTGGTTTACAGAATGTATGGAAATAGAGAGGAAGACATGCTAGATACATGAGAAGAAGGATTGTTGTTTTACCGAATTAGGAGTCTCATAATCCGGCTGCACTAGTTTAGCCCTATATAACCGCTTTTGATGTAGGCAACAACTAGGAGGTCATATGACTGTTACGGTTCACTTGATTAATCAACTTATTCGCGGAAGTACCGAGTACTAAGAGATGCGACGAGATATTCACTAAGTACAAAGCAATAAAGATGCGATAATCCGATATAAGTATAAAGTAGATAGATACTTAGAACAACGCTATTTGCGTGTCTTTCTAAACTAAGTGGGTGGTCGGGTATATATAGCCGACTGGCTGCTAAACGAAATACATGATAGGAAATAAGAATTAAACGCGGGGAGTCCATTTAACCCTGAAAACCATAACTACCTCGCTTACGGCTTCAGCCACAAAGCGGGGTAGTTGCCTGACAAATCCAACTAGAGATGCGGCTAGAACTTTATAGAAATCCAACTCCAAATATAGCTGCCTAACTAGCGTGTGGATGATCAGTCCGTGTCACGGTTAGTCCCCGGTCTTATGCATTAGAAAGGAATAGGACTAGCTTACCTGACTCCGTGACAATGACCCACAAGTTATAATTAGAATAGCTATCAGTAGATCTTTCATAGGGAATATACTAGCCAAGCAACCACTGCAAGGCCCCCCATTCATATAAGTAAAGTTTCAGTGAACAATACCATGCTGATAAGGTTGAGCTCCCCCTGTCCACAAAAGTCCACCCTGACTTCCACGTTTCCCTCCTGGAACCTGTTGCTACTGACCCTCTCGCTAGCCAAGTTCAATGAATTGATATTTCATATAGTGTCATCCTCGTTACCGATGGAGGTAGATATATAGAGAAAGACCGGGCGCGTGTTGAGCTTATACAAGGAGTGGAAAAAAGCCTTTTGTAAGAATACCCAAGTAGTTAGTTAAGGGTGGCTTATTTATAGGGTAGCCTCGAGTATAGGGTGCTATGGATGAAAGTGCGCCCGTAAGATCGCAAAGTGCCTTTTCACATGCATGTTATCGTTAACCTTGAGAGAGGGGGAATCTATGTCACCAATCTCATGTTCACTAGCTATGGGAACATCAAAGACAAATCAAAATTCATGTTGCTCTTGATTATCATTATTGTTAACATATCGGGTTGCATACCCAGTCCTAGCTGACGCCCTTGATTGCTTTCCCACCGAAATTCGTAGTCCAAATGATTTACGTGATAAAGTTTAGTGAGAAACATCCGCTGCCATATTGCTAGCTAATTGGGTAGTTTCGGTGTGGAATAGCTTCCGCTTGATGTGCCTGTTCTCCCTTGGGTAGTCTCGTACCCCCTTGGGCTAGCGTTGGGCCATGAGCAATTGTACCTTTGAGGTAGTGTTTACCCTCTCGTGAGTGGTCGACGTACTTAATGTACTTTGCATTCATACAATCAACCAATACAATGCAATACTGCCAAGGCAACATCAGTTATTGCGGATCCCGGTGTCCTCGTGCCCAATAGTCTTATCCCCAGACCCTCGTAGAGGGTGCCCACACTTGACCTACGTATGCTACTGTGGTGGTGTGTCTGGTACATAATCCTACCGAAACTTTTGTTGGAAGGCAAGATGATTCCCATGGATATCCAATTCATCAAGAACATCTGTTAGCTACGTTGAGAAAATCATTTTATACCGCAGGACAGACAGAGTACCATTAATATTCATTGTTGGCACGAGAATAGGAGTCCCAGTGCTGAGGAGTAGCAATTCTATGCTGAAGCCTGGTCACATGGTTGGTTGGCCTTGGGACCATACGCCGTTGCGTACGCAGGGCTTTGGAACTTAAATAGGGTCATATGGATCTTCTGTAGGATTGTTCTACGGCCGGCCTATCAGTTATCAGCCCTCAAGTAATAACAACAACAACAACAACAACAACAACAACAACAACAACAACAACAACAACAACAACAACCAACATACCTTCTGCATCGCCTTGGTACGAGGAATACCCTACAACCAAGATCAATAACATCCATGCTATCCATTGCCGTCGGCGAGCGGAGCAGACACACATTTCTATAGCATCGTCACCCCCCCTACAAGCGCCAGAACCACCCCGAAACCCCAAGAACAACGGGGCTGACAATGGTGACGATGGTGGTGTCCAAGATTCTGGTGCAACACATGCCCCCCCCCCCCCTCCACACCTTCCATTCCCCTACCGCAATTCATCAGCCTCCGTCTTCCCCGCGCGGCCTCTACGAGGGTCTGCGCGCGAGTCTACCGCGCTGTAAACATCATCTCCCGTCACGGCCACCCCTCTGCGATATCAACATTCCTGCCATATAGTCTCGTGCCTACCACATTCCACAGCCGACACCAGTTTACCACGCATGATGTTGCTACAGTGCCATGACCTCCCACAACCCTCGCTTGAGCATTAGATCTACCTCTCCGATGGGCGCTATCGTCATGATCACCACAGCGCCGGTAGCACCAACTCACGTATTGCTGATGCTCCCCGTACCCAATCCCATACCCCCCCTCCCGTCACCATAGGTTGAATATTGAACTGGTAAGCTTGTATTACAGGCAATATATGCAACAATACCTATATGTCCGTATCACCTCAGCAGTCTATATCTAGCAGCATGTATGACTACATACATGCCAAATTCAGAGATCCAGGAGTGCTTTGGGCACCACCACGACCAGCACCACGGCCATCATGACTATCATCATGTAATGTAGTATGCACGTAGAATTCTAGTAATGAGTGCCTGGGGTCAGAGCAGGAGGAGGGCGCACATATATATATGCACTACTTATATACTTAGGTATAGGCTCAATTGACCGCCATATTTATGCTGGCCATGGACCCTACTACCACTATATCTTTGCTAGAGCGCTTACTGCGCCTATATCCACTTGCTATATTTATGCCGAATCTACTCCTATATCCACTGCCCCACTCACTGCTCAATTCACCGTCAAGTCAACTGTTGAATCCCCTGTCAAATCCAGCGTCAAATCCATCGCTTTATCACCTGTGATATCCACCGTAGCATCAATGCTATACCCACCGCTTAATCTACCGCTATGGTTATTCCAAATCCATCGCTATATCCACTGCTCTATCCACGACTCAATCACCATGCAAATGCACTCTAGCTTTAATCGATGGCCAGGAGCAAGAACAGCTCTATGTAGACAGTCGGCAAATTCCAGGCAGGCAATGTGAAGCTCTTCCAATGCCACGTATAATGACTTGTAATCACATTCGTCAGCAGTAAGCGAGATTGCCCAAAGATGCAAAAGAAGGGACGAGGCTAGGAAATGAAATACATGATACACCTTGTTTCACGACATAAAGTTGGAAAAGGTTGGAAGCGTCAATTCAAATGATGCTGATGCGTACGTATTGTATACTGCCGATGAATCGTTCATCTCCGGAAATATTCAATCCCCTACCTAACTCAAAACATCGACCAGAACGCTGGAATCATATGTATTACAGTTATGATTGTTTTCTGTTCAGGGGCTTTAGACAGAGTGATCAGCTCTATCCTTCTCCCCTATTCACTGAGCAACCTTCCCGAGTGCGCGGGTCCTTCCTCCTAGTCGACCTCAGAGAATGACCCGCTACACCACAGGAATGATGCTCTGGTGGATGCTTTCGCGTTTGGAGAGAAGAAAGGAAGGAAGGAGAGAGGGCGGGAAGGGGGGTATTTATACCCATCCCCCCCCAGTGCCAAGCCTTCAAAATCTGTGGGCAGGGTGCCAGTGGTCGGGGGCGAGGCGGTCGGCGCTTAGGGCTAGGGCAACAGCCTCCACACGTAGGGCAAGAGGAGCGGCGACTGTTCATAGAAATAAACCGGTTTGTGCAGAAAATGCCAGGTCTCGAGGATGGTAATGTTATAGCCAGGCGAGTAATCTTTGTGGCAGCGGTGTTTACAGATTGTGCGCGTACATCGGCGACGTGACTAGTACGAGAGAGTTAATCGGGGTCAGGTCGACGAGTTGAGCCTACTATTCAGAGCTAGCGGGACTCCTTGAGGGCTGTGGACGAGGGTAAGTGTGCACGAGACTGGGCCAAGTACCTTGTGGGAACATCCACAATTGGGCATGTACCGGTTCGCGCATCATGCCAGCTAGTCACGAGACTAGCATCACGCACACCCACGCACGCAAACACAACGCACGCACGCACGCATGCAAGTCAAGTAAAAGTTAGCCTCGAGGCTACCTCGTAACCAAGTGAAGGTTGCCTAAGAAGGCAGAGAAGGGAAGGAGATACATACTACTTTTCCTCAGGGGATACCCACAAGAAAAGGGATACTCTCTCTGCCCTCAGCTTTCATCTAACTTGTATGAGTGCGTGGGTGCGTGCGTGCATGCGTGCGAATCCATTCTCCCGCCTGGGGACGAGACGAAGATTGCAGTGCAGCTGCAACGCCGAGTCGAACTTTGCTAATGGGCGCGTAAAGGGGAGCAAATGCCTTGCCCGGAAGGGTCCGTAAAATCATTAATAAATATGACTCGTTGTGGGCCACTGCAGTCTGCCGCTTAGGAATTAGCCCTATAGATCAATACATATGCATGTTGGCCGTGTGATAATTATCCAGCCATGCATATGCACGATGACGCTTGCAAGATGAAGGGCGAAGTTATCTTTCGTGCCCAGACTTGGCCCCGCCACTAGCATATCAATAATACAGCCACTGTTTTCTCCACCTGTACCCATCTTCCTCTCCCGCCGTGATTTAAGCATATGCTTCCGCCGCGGCCCTCCTAGGCCTGTATACATCGACCCACCCCGTGCCCACCTCCCCCCCGTCACTCTCCACCATCGTCCGACTCCGATTCTGCCTCTCACTCCTTGACCGCCTCCCACCATCTGACAATTCTGCCGCCGTTGCATCGTCATGGAGTCTCATTACCGCATGCTGCCTCCCCGGGGTATTTCATCGGTGATGGCGTCGGCAAGACCTGTCAGGTCGGAGATGACGGGCCGTGGGACGGTGGGGTTTGCAGAAGGGGTTTTTCAGGCCATAAAGTTCAATAATGGGGATCGGAGTGGAGTGGTATCTGAAGGTGTGTTTGAAGGAGCAGGTGGTTAACAGGTCAAGACGTCAATTGTCACTTGGGATACAGTCGTGCCGGTCCATCAGCATTGGGAATCACGTTGTCGCTGAGTATCTTCTCTGTGGCGGTCCCCGGACTCGTGCCATGCCCCCCCCCCCCCCCCCCCCGCCCGTGCGGCCGAAGACATATGCAACTGTACTAATCTCCCCAATCAGTGTTGGAATCAGATTGTCTCTGGCATTTTGTACCAAAACTATTTTGTAAGTACCGCCTCTCTCTCGTTTAGCTGCTTAGAAAAAGTCCACAAGAGTTGGTTCTGTGGATAGAGGAAGTGGAAGTGGGTGACTCTCTGCTAAATGATTGTCATGACTTGGACCTTGTTGATCCCGAGGCCACACACAGTTGTTATTGACTACTGGCCTGTTTGTGCCTCGTTGCACTTTATAGTGACGCCTTGTTGTCTGCGTTTCTTCGTCACTGTGTGATGCAGGCTCTGCCTCATTAGCAGCCTCACCCCCGAAACTCATTTTTATCCAACATTTCTGGCGGTCAATCCCCGATGCCATGGTCAACACGACAACGGTTGTCACCCCACTAGTTCCTGGGGGAACCAGTCTGGCGTCTATCAACAACAACTGCCACGGCTTGCTTACCCCAACCCCATATGCCACGGCAGGAAATATGGGCAATAGGTGTTCATTCATGTCCTGACGCAGCAATTGGGTGGTCGGTTTGGCGGTGCTCTGGTATGAATGCGACATCAAGCACCTTGCTGCGCGCGGCATTCAGAGACGGATCAGCTCCCTGCGGGAATAGAAGTGCGCTGGAAGCTACAACACATACGATTAGCGTGCTCACGCAGATTGACAATCAAACAAACGCCACTGCGTGACTGGGGACGGTGCTGGCGAATGCTTTCTTGGGATGCCACTAGCATCGTGGATGCCACAAGGTCACGGCCTAAACCCAGGTCGTGGGCAGCGGCTTCTTCCGCATCCGTAGCGCGCGCAGTACACATGACCGCCGCCGGGAAGCGTACGCACTCGCTCGTCATGCATACTGGCTGTGAGCAGCAATGGGGCGGCAGTGGTGGCCGGGTATGCGCCGGAGGGTGTAGCCGGGGCGGCGGGGAAATCCCATGGCCAGTCCGCGTCTCCGAGGCCGTAGGAAAACATCAGGCGGGAAGGTGGATGAGCGTACGGTTCTCTAGGGAGGCTGCCGCCGCGGCAAGTCACGACGGTCAAGTTAGATTCTACAATGAAGTCGGAGGTGTTTGTTGTGCCGCGATTGCACGATAAAACATATGGATACATAGGTAAGATAAGTATACTTATCCAAGTATATTGGAAATTTGAGTGATGGATTGCAGCAAGGGTTGAGAATTTAGGAGGTGGTTTGAGGGGGGGGGGTTTCTTGTCAACTCGGATTTGATTCCCAGTCATCTCGGCATCTTCATTCTATCATCGTTAACGTTCATTGCCTGTTGCAATGCAACCACCGTAGAAATTGGCATATAATAAATAAGGCCGCAGTCTGGTATAAATGTCAGCGCTACAAGGTGTCTGAAAAAACATACCCTCTACAATAGCCTCTCTACAAGCATTTTTACAGCAAAAGGACCCTGTCTCGTAACCGAGTATTGTCTTTTAATAAAACTAGTACATGTGTCATCTATGCTGATTATGACGAGTGACAACTCATACGTACCGTGACTGGATGATTACCCAGGGAACCCCTCCCCGCGGAGGGGTGGAGCAGAATCTAATGCCATCTGGGCCAAAAGGGCCGACAACTGGGTGCGCGAATACCAGCACGCCAACGCACGCATCAGAGAGAGCACAGCGGCTTTCAGCTAAATGACCACCACAGACATGCAAGTGGTTAACGCGCACGTCATAGAGGGGACACGCAGCAGAACTACAAACTGGCCAACGAGATGAGGGAGCAATTCAAGACTGTAAAGGCCTACCGAACATAGAGAGCGACAGAACGAGCAACCAAGCAAAGCCAAAGAGCTAGCGAAGAAGGATCAGGGCGAACTAGAGATCGCCCCGCTAGACCAACATTTACGACAACACTCTCACCCCCCGACACCCAAGCAAGATCCTTACAGTTACAGTAAAAGGCACAGAAGCCAGCGAGGCCCGGTAGACATATCAAGTAGTGGCTGAGTCGGGACAATCGCGGATGAACCTTACAGGTATGAGAGGAATGGAAAATCAATCGGTTGCTCACTGGAACCTATGGGAAGTGTAGGAATTGAAATCCCTGGGTAACGGTGCTATCAAACTTTATGATATTTTCAATGAAAGGCTGGGGTTCTTGGAAGCGTGGTCTACATGACCGCGGCCACCCTCCACATCTCCTCAACCCGCCCCAAAGATTGTCGCATCACTTTGCCTTAGCTGGTACAATGCACCCGGATACCTATCATCCTCGACCACCCACCATCCATCCCTCTCAGCGGCTCCATAAACTCCTCCCAATCCTGATCGCATGATATCGCATCCTCTACGTGGGTCGTGTACCCTTCCACAAAGCACCCAGTAAACCTACCATAACTAACCTCCGCCTCTGGATCTAGAACACCTGCAATGAACGATGTGATGTTGAGGTGAAGACGTTTTTGCAGACTGTAGAGGACTTGGGAGAAGGAGGTGTTGAGATCATGGTGGCGGATCTTGAATCTCACGTGGTTGTGGTCCATGGCAATTAGGAGGAGGTTGGTGTTGTTGATGCTGGGTTTGGGCGTGCCGGAGACAGTGGTTGCCATGTCGGAGGCGGGCAATTCTGACTCGGTAGAGGGTTGAGTTATTTTCTCTAGGACAGGGGATTGTGTAGAAGGCGGGGGAGCGGTTGCTGGGGTGGGGGTTGCCATGTCGAAGGTGGGCAATTCTGGCTTGGTAGAGGCTTGACTAGTGTTTTCTAGGACAAGGGATTGTGTAGACGGCGCGGGAGCAGTCGCTGGGGCGGGGGTTGCCAGGATATTGTGCTGGTCACCCTTTGACGTTGTCTCTCCAGTCTCGCCTTGCTCCCTCTTCATGTTAGATGCAGGTGGAACAGAGGGGTTGCTTTTTGCCGACTCAAGATCCTCGAGTATCAGCGTTAACAGGCCATCCCAATGGATGGGAACGATCCAAAGATTGACGGGTGCCAGTGTTAAAGTGAAGTCTTTGTCCCCGTCTGTAGGATCGCTCGTGCCATCACCAGACCCACTCTTGATGATGAGCTTGGTGGAGCACAAGGTCCTTTCAATGACACGCCGTGCAAAATGCATCTCCTTACTCGTATACTTCCTCTTGAGGATGTCAGCCGAGGCTTCGGGAAGCTGAAACTGTTCCTGAACCCGCTTGATTTGCTTAGCGACTTCTTGATGTAGGGGGCGCTGAATCCCGATGGCCTACACGGATACTGCGGTTAGACACAAATACTTGATGCGCTTTGGAGGGGAATTCTACTGACCACGGACAACACATAGGTAAAAAATTGGGGCCCGAGTGGCGATGGCCCGGTATCGGCGCGGAGGCTGGGCTCAGTGGAGGGGGAGGGGACCATGTCTTGAAACCACCGTCCCAGCATGTCCCAGCCTTCCTGGTCAACAGCAATAGGCATGTATAGCTCAGGTTCAGCGTTTGAGCGCGGCAGGACCGTAGTTTTGGCTGGGCCGTGGGCTTGCTTTTTCTTCTTGGATGGCATTGGCTGGGGAAACGGTCGGAGGTGTGGGGAGACTGTTGTTGTTGGGAGTAACGCAGCGGCTGGGGGAAAGGGCTCGGTGGCGTAACAATCAAAACAATAAAGCTGCAAGGCCGGCCGGTGGTGGATGTATAAAGAATTATCCTCAGGGTAGTGTTGCCAAGGTGCTGCAATCAGGTGACACTGCATGTACGTGAGGGTGGTTTTGCAGAGCCGGCCGGCTGGTTGCTGCTAGAGCAAGGGCAGCGTAGGCTTGGTCTGCTTAACTCCACCACTGAGTTACAATGTCTCTCCTTCTTCCTTTGCATTTCGGTACATAAATAGGCCTAGATTGCATACATATAATAGACAATTTTTTTGTAAACTACAGTTGGTAGTAACACCATTCCATCAATTTACTTGCTTTCCTTCACGCCAAAGGGAATTCTAAGTTTCTTTCCAAACAATTACTATATACTTGGACCTCATAACTGTGTACTGGATGTGCCAAACCCCTGCCCCACTCGCATTTATACTACTACCCACTGCCTACTTCATTTCCCTTCCACCATACCGTATATCAGCATTACCGCACATTGACAGAGCAACAGTTGAAGCAGCTAGGGGTTACTGGCCATCAGGCTGTACTGGATTATATCCATGAACTGCTGGCTAAAATCTGGGCTGCAGAACTCCAGATTGAAAATGCCAATGCTGCCACAACGGATGCTCAAGCCGCTGCAACTACCACCCAAGCCGCTAATCGTGCATTTATCGCTGACAAGAATCCTACCTATGGATTTTCTACCATCAATCTCTACCACCCAGATGGCAATCTACTTGCATATGGCTCTACTCTTGAAGACATTTCTGCATCTATCAGCAGTATTAGAATGGAGGATATCCACCAACTGCAGCTTATCAGCAGCTTAAAGTTGCTGCTGAACCCTAACATGTATAGTGGAAAGTGGTACGGAACAACACTGGTCTCCTAGATCTTAGAGGTTAAACACTTTATTCAATACTTTGTAGTTTGTAATGAGTTCCGGAACAAACATGAGCAGATGGACCACACTTCTGCCCTCTTGGTAGGCAGGGAAAAAAATGCATGGAATGTGTAGAAGCAAATTTCCGATGACTCCATGGTAGATTCCCAATTGCGCATCAACAGTTTGGAATAGTTTGCCTTTATCTGTTCTGCAAACACTAGCTTCAATGAACAAGAATGCTTATGTGGAGCGTACCATTCCGTTTACCAATGCAATTCTGTTAACAACTTTGCTTTTAATCTCTTGGACCTTGCAAACCAGTTAATTCCCAGTCCCGCAGACTTTGAAATTAGGGAACGTTTTGAAATTGGCCTGACTACGCATGTGCAGCAAGAACTTTCCTTCCTTTTTGATAAACCTACAGAAGGAATTCTATTTATTGAATCGTGTGACCAAATTGACTGCCAACTTCATGCAATCAATCACAACTGGAACAATACGCCACGTCTGAATTTAATGATGCAGAGCTTCAACCAATTCACTTGGAATAATACAGTTAAACTCAATTGTTATATAGCAGACGGTTCCAACAGTAATGCTGCATGCGCAACATTTGGTAATCCACAGAAAGGTACACCAGAATGGAAGGAATGGTGCAAAAAGAGAGGAAGATGTTATAGTTGTGGATCCACGGATTATACTATGCATTTCTCCAAGACCATTCTGCTGGAGATGCAAATACTCAGCCAAGTGAAGCCATCACCCACAAACGGTCCTTTACGGAAAACAGAGGGCTCTAGATACTTATGGAGGTGTGATGACCAGGTCCCAGTGATAGGATCTCGACGGCCGAAGAAGGTACCGTTATGTCTGTGCCAAGGAGGACGATAGGCGTGGATGAGAGAGGGGTAGCAGCGGTTGAGGACGGCGAGAGTGTAGGTGTTGACTTGGTCAAGGGGGTGCACAGGAGCAGGTTCTAGGGCACCGCTGGGAAGGATAACTGAGTGGCGGGTGGTCAAGGTACTGGGCATAGGACTTGGTCAGGGCAGGTTCAAGAGGGGCTGTCTTGGCCACGGAGGAGGAGAGTATAAAGTATATTCGAATAACAACTTGTTAAAGATACAACTGAGGGGAAGAGACAAGTTGTTGCGTGAAGAGGAAAGGAAAAGAAGACAAGACGAGAGGGAGAAAGGACTCCTTATATAGAGATCCTTCTCGAGCTATGGAATTAGAAAGATATGAATAGAATTGCAGCGCCGCGGCTGCGCAGTCGCTGCGCACCGGCTGCGCAAGGTACATGAGTCAAACGGAATTACAAATCAACTGCGCAATAGAAACAACTAGAACTTAATGGAAACTGACGGAAACATATGGAAACCTATTGCGCAGTGAAGGTTTGTGATGCTAGAACCTTCTGGTGGTTTCTTCTGGATTCCAAACTAGGAAATCGAGCAGTGACAGGGATGCGGGCTGTCGTGTTGCAACGGTTACCAGGAACGGACTAGGACGTGGACTAGGTACATGGCGAGATGGAGTATTGCTAGTAGTAAGCTGAACTCGGCTGGGGTCAGGATCAGGTGAACATGGATCCACTGTGGCTGATAGCGAGGCTGGTGCCGGCAGTGGCTAGGTGCGGGGTAGTCTTGGGTAAGGCTGGAAACTCGGTTCATGACAGGAGGGGTATCTAGTGCGGAAGCAAAATCTCCGCAGAGGAAGGGAGGAGTCAGCAGAGTCCCGATACTGGCTGGGCAGATGCTGTGCTGCACCCGGAAAGGAGGCAAATAATGGCAGATGGATAAGCAAGAACGGTGTTTGCCTTTCGTCCCCCATAAGGGTCATGAGGGTCATAACGGGAAAAAGGCAAACTGCGTCTTGTAATGTTGGATCTCGGACCATTTGCATTATAACGGATGCTATCTCACGGTGGGCGTTATAACGGCATATAACCAAGAGTGGTTGTTATAACCGAGAGTGATTTTTATAATGGAGAGTGATTGTTATAACGGAGGTAGTATCGGAAGGTGCCCCCATAAGATGAATGTCATTAAGTAGGCCAACGTTATATCTATATATCATCTGGCGTAGGGGATCATAACAGTTAAAAATGCAACGCTTCTAGTTATAGTAGAAGACTGGAAAAATACTGTTTCGTATAATTGGCGGAGGTTTGTAGAATGATTGCTATAACGGGTATATAATTCATGATAATACCTCACAGAACTCATTAAATCTCTAACCCGATCTTATAAATCTGGCATAAAATGATGAGAACAGTACTTTCCAGAATCAACATAGGTTGGTTCCACGGCGGCAGCAAAAGGCTTTATTGATGTTGATATATAAAGGAATGCAATAGACAAAAATAAAGATAAAATAACAAAGGACAGAAAAGCAAAAAAGCATGTAAATAAAAGAAAAAGACACTCCAACTTGGCACACGTATACCTGCAAATTAAACCCAAATCCAACAGAAACAATGAGATATGCGACACAAAACTAAAAAAACAAAAAAAAAATGTGAAATTCAAAAAAAAGAAACAAAAAGAGATAGATAATGAAATAGAGAGGAGAGAAGCAGGTTGGATGCATGTGATTTCCAACATTATGCATTGTCATTTGATGCAGGCTGGATTGATAAGGCAGAAAGAATCAGCTATGATGTGGTGAGAGGCGCCAGTATCAGGGATCCATACCTAATATGTTCTAGCATCTCGAGCTTTGAGAGCATAACCAAGAGCAGAAGAAGAAGAACTAGTGTGAGAAGGTATACTCCGTAGGTATCGAGAGTCGAGACAAAGGGGGATAGATGTGCACAAGAGGGTTCAAAGATCTTATAGAGGAGCGGGTCACGGCGGTAGCCAGCGGAGCAAGTTATCGGTTTCAAGGTAATCGTATTCACTAAAGAGCAGAACTAAGTGGGGGAGCGAGCGACCTTATATACATGAGTAGGGAAGGAAGCGAGCAACAGAAAAGCTCGACGCAAGTCCAGCAAAAAGTCCTGGGGCATGGCGTTGACCCTGAGAAATACCAAGAGTATTGACAAAAGAAATAGGTGTGGCACACCAGCGTGAGGGTGTGTTACACCGTCTATGACAAATGAAATAAGCGAGTCACACCATAGAATGGTGTGGATCGCCACAGAAAGGTGTGGGTGCAACGACAGGTGTGGGTAATACATGTGGGAGCGTAAGCGAGGACATGGATATCCCAAACAGGAAGGTAGAAGGAGAAGTGCGACGATATGAGCTGATATAGTATGAAAACAGGATATAACAGCGAAGATCGTGGTAAAAATAGAAAGACATGACGGAGATAGAATATAACAGAGGGATATGTATATCCGAGACATGTAAGAATAGAACAAACGAAAAGGACTCAATTGGGGGTAAGAACGATTATTCTGACACTCTCTCTCGAACGAAACACCCAAGTAATTGAGCAAACTTAGTGTGTAAGTCGTTTGGAAGACCCTTCGTCATAATATCAGCGACATTTTCCTTGGTAGAGACGTAGTGAAGCTGGAATATGTTGTTGAGAAGGCATCCTCTGGTGTAGTGATAGGCTATATCGATGTGTTTGGTTTTGTGATGGTATACCGGGTTGTTGGCAAGAGCAATACTGGCTTGGTTATCGCAGTATATATCGACAGGAATGCTGAGGTTGAATTGCTTGAAGGCGTGGGTATACCATTTGGCTTGTCGAGCTGTGGTAGAGAGTGCGATGTATTCCGCTTCGGTAGTGGAGTTGGAAATACATTGTTGTTTCTTGGAGAGCCAGGAAATCGTGCACTTACCAAGCTGAAAGACGTAACCAGTATAAGAACGACGGGTATCAAGACAATTAGCAAAAGAAGCATCCGAAAAACCTTCCAACTTAACAGAACCAGAACGAGGATATATGAGAACAGCATCACGAGTACCAGAAATATAACGAAAGACTCTCTTGACAGCCGTATGATGGATATCAAGAGGACGAGAAGAGAATTGGGAGAGGTATGAAACAACGAAAGCAAGATCAGGACGAGTACAAGTAACGAGATACATGAGAGCACCAATCATCTGTTGATAGAGATTCTGGTCAACAGGAGGTTCATCGTCCGTGGCTTTGCGAAGCTGGGCCTTTGGATCGATAGGTGTTGAAACAGAGCGAGATTGATCCATTCCAAAGCGCTGTAGTATCTGTGTGATGTAGAGAGGTTGTCCAAGAGTGATTGCGTCGTTGTGGTATTGAATTTCGATTCCAAGCATGTAGGAGAGCTTGCCTTTAACAGTGACCTTAAAGTGCGTTTGCAGGAAAGTTGTGAGTTTCTGCAGGTCAGCGGTGGAGCCAGCAAGAGCAATATCGTCGACATAGACAGCCATGATAATTTTGCTTTTGGTGCTGATAAAGACACAGGGATCGAAGTGCGTGGGAATGAAGTGTTGTTCAGCAAGGACAGAGCATAGTTTTCTATACCACTGTAGCGGAGCTTGTTTCAAACCGTAGAGTGCCTTCTTGAGTAAAAGGACTTTGTTTTCGAGGCCGAGTCCAGGAGGAGGTGCGACCCAGATTTCTTCGTCAAGGGGACCATAAGTGAACGCTGATTTGATGTCAAGTTGAGCAGTGTCAAGGTTGTGTAGTGCTGCGAGGGCTATTAGGAGACGTAAAGAATTGTACCGCGTCACTGGTGCGAAAGTCTCACTAAAATCGATTCCGGAGATTTGTGAGAAGCCCTTAACCACTAAACGTGCCTTGTACCTCTCGATTGATCCATCTTCCAACAGTTTAACAGTGTAAACCCAGCGTGATCCAATAGCTTTCCTGCCATCTGGTAAGTCAGTAGCGTCATGAACTTCCCAAACACCTTGCGATTCAAGAGAAGATTGCTCTTCTCTCATAGCGTCAATCCACTTATCGACATCTTCAGACTTCATAGCTTGGGAGTAGGTGGGAGGACCAAGTGTGACGTTGGCCTGACCAATTTCTTCCTCAATAAATGCTGCAAAGTCATCACCAATTTCTGCTAGAAATATCCGAGCTGTATCTTCTCCAAAGACTGCGTTGATTCTTGGGAAACCATAGCGCTCGATTTCCTTCTTCTTGCGTTGGGAACGCTTGAGGTTAGGACCTTCGGAGCTGCCTGATGGAGGGGGAGAAGAGCGTCGAGATGTTTTAGGTGCAGAAGGTGGTGGTGGGATGCGTCGTGGAGGTGTGGTAGGAGTTTCATTACGAAGCTGTTGTAAAACAGCTCTCTCTGATTCTGATAACTCTTCTTCATCGAAGTACTGTTCATATTCGTCATGGTTGTGTTGTAACGATGAGGGAATATCGACAGTAGGTTTGGTTGAAGATAGTGGGAGTTCGACAGGAGGTGCAGGAGGTAGAGGCTTCATTGGGGTAGGAGAACCAAAGGCGCCTGGCATTCGCTGCGGCTTTTGTGGAGTTTGCTGAAGTTGCGGGACTGTTGTAGGTGTTGAAGATTGATCAGGTTGAGACGAAGCTACTTGATCAGGTTCTGGAGAGTTTAACTCTGTGGGGAGATACATTTCAACGGAGGTGATGTTATCGGACGGGATAAACTTGACCTGACGGACTGTGTATACTCTTCTTTCTGATGGTATGTAAACACGGAACATCGATGGGGTTCCAGTGTAGCCAACCAATTTTCCATCAATCCCTCTTGGATCTAACTTGCTGCCAGCAGGACGTTTCTCCTTGGGGATGTGGACAATGCAAGGTGTACCAAAGGGTCGAAGATGTTTGATGGAGGGTAGGCGATTGTTGAGTACTTCAAACGGCGTCTTCCCATTAAGAGCCGAGTGAGGGAGGCGGTTGCGGATGTAGGTTGCCCATGCATAGCATTCCGCCCAAATGAATTGAGGGTAGTCCTCAAGGGTAGGTCGACACATGTTGGCGAGAGTCAGGTTGTAGCGTTCTGGAACACCATTTGACTCTGGAGAGTATGCTGCGGTGGTTTGATGTATCATGCCTTTATTTTCGCAGTAAGCAGACCATTCATTATTCACGAATTCTCCACCATTATCAGTGCGCCAATTTCTCGGATATCGTCCAGTTTTTGTATTGATCTCTTCACAGTAAGCCTTCATATGCCTTACAGCATCGGACTTGTGTTTGAGGAATGCAATCTTGGAGAATCGAGAGAAATCGTCGATCATTGATAGGTAGAAGCGATGACCACCGAGCGAGGTAACAGGGAGAGGTCCAGCGAGATCTGCGTGGAGTAGTTCCCATGGTTCCTTTGTGTTATGTGTGACTGGTTTGGGAGTTTGGTGTGTCGAGTTGTATTTGGCACATGAGTGACAGTAGAATTGCGAAGGAGGTTTTGGAAGCAGGTTTCCATCGGCGAAGATGTTGGAGGCTTTGTTCCAGGAGTGAGGCGAGGAGTGACCTAGTGCTTCATGCCAAAATTGGACAGAAGACTTGTAAGCAGTTCCGAAACCAACAGCAGATTCAAACATATAAACATGAGCACCAAGTTCAGCGCGTAACACGGTGGAGTGGTCCGTCTTGAGTTTAATGTCAAGAGTTTTGTTTTCTCCATGAAGGTATGCGTTTCCAATCAAATCAATCATTCTCCACGAGACCAAGTTCACTTCATTCCATTCAGGTAGATACAAAACATCAGACAGCGAGATATTCGAAACCTTTCCACCAATCTCCACAGACAGACAAACAGTTCCCTTATACTCCGAGAAGAGCACTTGACCACCACCAACAGTTATTCCCACACGATGGGAGACTGGATTGATGAGGCAGAAAAAGTCAGCTGTGATGTGGTGAGAGGCTCCAGTATCGAGGATCCATACCTGATATGTTGTAGCATCTCGAGCTTTGAGAGCAAGACCAAGAGCAGAAGAAGAAGAACCAGCAGAAGAAGACGAAGAAGGACCAGACATGAGACCAGAAGGCGAAGAGACAGAAGAGGCGAGAAGAGATGAAGTAGCGCTACCAATAGTTCCAGAAGCAAGCCAGGCAACACCACTTGAATAGGTGGGTGTGGTGGTGACCAGAGCTGTGGAAGTTGAAGGTTCCGAGGAGGAGACAGCAGCAGCAGCAACGCCCTTGCGTTGGTTCTCTTGATGTTTCTTGAGCCTGTAGCATTTGTTGTAAACATGATCCGAGAAGGGATGTCCATTCTTTTTGCACCAAGTACACTCGGTTGGAGCTGCTTGCGCAGTCCTGCCAGGACGAGAGTTGTTGTTCTTGGGGCGAGACGCAGGTGCTTGACCTTTGCCTTTGGGCTTGTTGGCGAAGAATGCTTTAGCATTATCTTCGTTGGTCTTCATGTTTCGAAGGTGGGTTTGATGGTCTTCGAATCGTTGGGAGTCCTTGGCTTGGAGGATGTTGACTGTATCGTTGAATGACTGTGGGAGCGAGTTCAAGAGGATTGCACTCTTGATGGGGTCGCTTTCGAAGAAAGGCCTGAGGGCAGTGGCGAGAGCATCAGTTCCATTGAGGGAGCGAGTGTTGGCCTGGGCCCAGGAGTTGCCAAATCAAAGGAGGTAGTCATTGATGGATTCCGAGTCAGACATTGACAGATTGAGTATATCACGGAAGGTGTGGAAGGAAGAGGCGACATTCTGACGATCAAAGGTGTCCTGAAGAGTTTTCCAGGCATCGTAGGCAGTAGAGCAGCCGTCAATGACATACTGCTGGTCCTGTTCGATGGTGAGTTGAATCGTCATGATGGCAAGCAACTCTTTCTTCTTGTGTTGCTTAAGCAGAGCGGCATCGGTAGGAGGAACTTGTTGAGTGGCAATGAGATCGTCAAAGTCGTGGATAGCAAGAACACGTTGCATGAGCTTGGCCCAGCGAGTGTAGTTGGATTGACCTTGAAGCTTCTCCAAGCTTTCAAGTTTGAAGGGCATGGAGGAGGAGCCAGTCGACATGTTGGGTTTGACGTCAGTAGAATCAGTCATAGTAAAGATGCGGCGAAGGGTGTGAGGAGAGACGAGGTAGTTGAGACCGAATAAGCGTGCAGAGGTGAGCGCAATGAGATCTGAGAAGAACCAGCTGTGCTAATTGATTATACAATAGTAGCGGCAGCCGGGCTCATAACCTGTGAGAAGGTATACTCCGTAGGTATCGAGAGTCGAGACAAAGGGGGATAGATGTGCACAAGAGGGTTCAAAGATCTTATAGAGGAGCGGGTCACGGCGGTAGCCAGCGGAGCAAGTTATCGGTTTCAAGGTAATCGTATTCACTAAAGAGCAGAACTAAGTGGGGGAGCGAGCGACCTTATATACATGAGTAGGGAAGGAAGCGAGCAACAGAAAAGCTCGACGCAAGTCCAGCAAAAAGTCCTGGGGCATGGCGTTGACCCTGAGAAATACCAAGAGTATTGACAAAAGAAATAGGTGTGGCACACCAGCGTGAGGGTGTGTTACACCGTCTATGACAAATGAAATAAGCGAGTCACACCATAGAATGGTGTGGATCGCCACAGAAAGGTGTGGGTGCAACAACAGGTGTGGGTAATACATGTGGGAGCGTAAGCGAGGACATGGATATCCCAAACAGGAAGGTAGAAGGAGAAGTGCGACGATATGAGCTGATATAGTATGAAAACAGGATATAACAGCGAAGATCGTGGTAAAAATAGAAAGACATGACGGAGATAGAATATAACAGAGGGATATGTATATCCGAGACATGTAAGAATAGAACAAACGAAAAGGACTCAATTGGGGGTAAGAACGATTATTCTGACAACTAGCAGAGGAAAACGAAGAAGGACCAGACATGGGACCAGAAGGCGAAGAGACAGAAGAGGCAAGAAGGGAGAAAGTAGCGCTACCAATTGTTCCAGGAGCAAGCCAGGCAACACCACTTGAATAAGAGGGTGTGGTAGTGACCAGAGCTGTACAAGTTGACAGTTCCGAGGAGGAGACGGCAGCAGCAGTAATGCCCTTGCATTGGTTCTCTTGTTGTTTCTTGTGCCTGAAGTATTTATTGTGAACATGATCCGAGAAGGGATGTCCATCCTCCTTGCACGAAGTACACTTGGTTTGAGCTGCCTACACATTCCTCCCAGAACGAGAGTTGTTGTTCTTGAGGAGAGGCGCAGGTGCTTGACCTTTGTCTTTGGGCTTGTTGGCGAAGAATGCGTTAGCATTATCTTCGTTGGTCTTCATGTTTTGAACGTGGGTTTAATGGTCTTTGAATCATTGGGAGTCCTTGGCTTGAAAGATGTTAACTGTATCGTTAAATGACTGTGGAAGCAAGTTCAAAAGGATTGCACTCTTGATGGGGTCACTTTCGAAGAAAGGCCCAAGGGCAGTGGCGAGAGCATCAGTTCTATTGAGGGAGTGAGTGTAAACCTGGGCCTAGGAGTTGCCAAATCGAAGCAGGAGTCATTGATAGATTCCGAGTCAGACATGGACAGATTGAGGATATTGCGGAAGGTGTGTAAGGAAGAGGCAACAGTCTGACGATCAAAGGTGTCGTGAACATTTTTCCAGGCATCATAGGCAGTAGAGCAGCCATCAATGACATACTGCTGGTCCTGTTCAATGGTGAGTTGAATTGTTATGATGATAAGTAATTCTTTCTTCTTGTGTTGCTTAAGCAGAGCGGCATTGGTAGGAGGAACTTGTTGAGTAGCGATGAGATCATCAAAGTTGTGAATGGCAAGAACACGTTGCATGAGTTCGGCCTAGCGAGTGTAGTTGGATTGACCTTGAAGCTTCTCCAGGCTTTCGAGTTTGAAGGGCATAGAGAAGGAGGAGCCAGTCAACATGGTGGGTTTGACGTCAGTAGAATTAGTCATAGTAAAGATCTGGCGAAGGGTGTGAGGAGAAACGAGGTAGTTGAAACCAAACCAGCGTGCAGAGGTGAGCGCAACAAGATCTGAGAGGAACCAGCTGTGCTAATTAATTAAACAATAGTAGCGGCAGCCGGGCTGATAACCTGTAAGACGGTATACTCCGTAGGTATCAAGAGTCGAGACAAAGGGGGATGGATGGGCACAAGAGGGTTGAAAGATCTTAGAGAGGAGCGGGTCACGGCGGTAGCCAGCAGAGCAAGTTATTGGTTTCAAGGTAATTGTATTCACTAAACAGCAGAACTAAGTAGGGGAGGGAGCAACCTTATATACTTCAGTAGGGAATAAGCGAGCAACAGAAAAGCTTGACGCAAGTCCAGCAAAAAGTCCTGGGGTATGAAGTTGACCCTGAGAAATACCAAGAGTATTGACACAAGAAATAAGTGTGGAACACCAGCGTAAGGGTGTGTTACAACATCTATGACAAATGAAATAAGCAACTCACACCATAAAATAATGTGAATCGCCACAGAAAGATGTGGGTGCAATGACAGGTGTGAGTGATACATGTAGGAGTGTAAGCGAGGACATGGATATCCCAAAGAGGAAGGTAGAAGCAGAAGTGCAACAATATGAGCGGACAGAGTATGAAAGCAGGATATAACAGTGAAGATTGTCGTAAATATAGAAAAACATGACGGAGATAGAATATAACAGAAGGATATGTATATCCGACACATGTAAGATTAGAACAAATGAAGAGAACTCAATTGGGGGTGAAAACAATTATTCTGACAATTGTGACGGCACGTTCATATTGCGCAAGTTTCTCAAAGTGGTAAATCCTAGGAAGGAGTCTTTTGCATTGATGGATGAGCAAAGATTGGAAGCGGAAAATTATACTCTTGATGTAAGAGAAATTGGTTGGGCTATGACAAAACGGATACTGTTGGATAGTACTTATATGAGCGTCAGCTACCGCATTCTTTGCCCAAAAAGTGTCAACAGCCACGCAGCTCTTTTTCTATGTATCTGCCATCAAGTCAATGCACTCTATAATACTTTGTAGTAGATTAACAAAAACACATCATGCTTGATATAATTATTAATGAGAAGGAAGACCTCCTGAAACTCAGAGGGGATGAAGTTAATGGATTGTGACTGCCGTTTGGTAAGACCTACAGTTGTGTCATGGTCCGATAACTCCTCCGGAATATTGCATTCCCAACGGTTACAGTCCTTTTCCATATTTTGGCTTATTTTTCTTGCCAGGAGATTGGACGGAGGAGGCAACAATCATAATACCTAAACATATTAGCAGATACTAGGAATAGATCTTTTTGGCCTTACTCACTGAAATTAATGGTTTGTGAAACTCAATGACCGGCTGAGAGAGGAGGAGACGGAGGAAGGGGCTCTCTACGCCTCTTCCAATCCAATGCATCTCCTTGCCGATGGTTGCAGGTGAGGAGCAGCTGGTATGTCCCCTTTATCACCCAAGGTGTCCAAGGCTGCACTTGACATGCATTTGCAAGGCTTGGAGAGTAAGAATGATAATGATGATGATGGATATTGCCCGGATAGTGGCGTATTGTTCACCACGTCCTTTTACTTTGCAAGGGGGGCTCTGCGTGACATGATTGATAAGCTAAGCGCATGTAAACTTAAAAGTACACTTTTAGTCAGTAAACTGGTGGAAACTATCCTGTTTTCAACTTTCGTTGCTACATGTTCCACTTAAGCTACATTCCAACCAACTACACCTTCAAAAACCCGCAAAATACCGACAGACTATTGCTTTGCGTTGCTAACTCCATTGATTACTGAGATTCAAGAAAAATGAAATATAGAGAAATGAAATAAAAAGCAATTCTAACCTGGATCACAAATCCGACACATGAATAATACCTAACCAATGGAAACAGTCTTACTTGAACTAGCATAGCTTACATACGGATTGTCCCTCAACTACTCATTTGCGTCTACCACAGCAGCGGCTACATGGTCCTCATAGATTCCAATATCCATGTCCCCAAACCTGTTCTGACAATTCTCTGAAAGTACTGCGTGACGTCTCCACAATCGGGCGTGCAGGTCCTCTGGTAAATCCAAGGCAATGAAAATATCCCAAGCCCCTTGGGCATACTCATCTGCTGGATTGGAGCGAATGAGGCAATTGTCATTATCAGTGTCAGGAAATAGAGAGATATAGGCTACACTGAGCCTTTCCAAAATGCCCTGGATTCTGCTCTTTTTGGATTCCGTCTTTTGGATTTGTGACAAGAAAACCCGGTCGGCCCTCAGCATTGTGATCTTGTGAGTGGCCTTGAATTTGTCCAACAAATCCTCAGGCTCACAGTCGTACGTATTGAACCTATCTAATCCAAAATAGGGCTCTCTATTATTGGGTGCAAGGGTGTCAGGGCTTGAGGGGGTAATGTAGGCGGAACTAAGTACCTTGATGGGGCGGGAATCTTTGCGCAAGAACCATGCGTGCACCTCCCCATCATTGCGCAAGGGGGTAATGTCAGCTAGGAGGTTGCTAAGGGCAACTGCCGCTGGAGGTTTACTATTCATGAGAGCACCCAGGATTTTGCAAACTCTGCAACGGTTGGGAATTGCACCCTTGATGATCTCGTATATACTCTCAAGCGTCGGAATATTTATTATTTTGAGATATCGAATAGCATTGCTGTTTCCAGCCTGGTCATTGGTGATTGCAGCTACATTCGGGTCCCGTAGGTAGACCCGAATTGCCTAGTGTTAAGGTTGTTGCAGACCCCTTCTGTCGGAATTGCTCCCAAGAGCTATTAGTTTGTCTTCTGGACCAGGTTCTGCAAAGGCTTCTGCCTTTGCCAGGATCAATTTTCTGTGCTTCCTTCCCATGCTCATGATTTTTTGAATGGTATCTGCCACCAGAGCTTCTAACGCCTGATGCCATGGCGCACCTTCAAAAGTTGTTGGATACTTGTGTTTTTTGGCCTCAAGCAGGGTCCTCCCCGGGAATATTTTATACCCAACGGCAAGAGTCCTCAGCTCCCTGAAACGAGTGTGCTTTATACCAGTCACAATGTCTGCTGGATCTCTTCAGGCCTCAGCCTGAATTGTTCATCATCATGTAAGATATGCGGTTTGGCTGGGCCCTTTGGCCAGCGCAAACCCAAGCCTACTCTTTGAATTCTCAATTAAATTCTGAGCGGTAACTATGCTGTGCCGGCCAGGTTAGTAAAGGGCAGTAAGTATTGGGATTTGGACTAAATCAAGTTGGATATGGGTGCGGCAAATACTTACTTGGTCTGTATTGGTTACTTCTAACCTATGAAATATATCTGAAACTTAAAACCAGAGGATTCTTGAAAGTTATAAAGTTTGGGTATAGTATAAAGGTAGCTATTAGTTAGATTACCAGAATCTAACTAATAACAGCTGCCTTAATATCTATATAAATATAAGTTAGCATAGTTGTAATATCTTCAAGTCACTTGTGATTATAGAGAGACTTAATTAACCATTGTAAACTCTTGTATTTGTTGCTAACTGCTAAGTTGCTTGCCCTTTCACTGAAGAGGGGAATGGGCTTCTTTTATAGAAAGTCTCAAGCCTGTATAAGTCATAAGTGACTCCTAACCAACTAATATATAACTATAATGTCAGAACTGACTCATTTCCTATAAGTCAGAGGTGACTCCTTTCTTAATGTTGAGTCACACCTGTGAGTCAGAGGTGACTCTTATCCAATTATTGAGTCACACCTGTGAGTTAGAGGTGGCTCAATTCCTTGAGTCATACCTGTGAGTCAGACATAGGTGACTCCTAGCTGAATGAGTCATAGATGTTCTACTAACATTTATGCTGATTAATCATGATAATAATGAGAATCATAATGAAAATAACTATGTTTCTATTCTGTTCTATGTATTGATAGAAGTTACATGTGTATGTAATTTCCTATCCTTACAAAAGTAAACACTTTTCAACAAGCTTTATCACAGGAGCATGAGAATGAATGCTAATGTGTCAGAAAAGGTACTCTTACCAGTATTTCAGCAATGCTAATTGTGGTGTTGTTCTTTGGGTTGGTAATAGTGAAAATGAGTATGGTATAGGGAGCTTAATCCTGGGGACTTGGGAGAGTTATATATCCACCCGGGCATGGCCAAATCTATGCCAATACAACAATCAATTGTTATCCATGGCTATCTCCGTGGGAGACAATGTTTGTTTAATGTAACCGAATGTCTGGCTAAAAATATGGCTATCTTGCTTGTTAGTTCTCTTGCTCAACGGGTTACAGCTCCAAAGTAATTCCCCAATTCAGAAATATTTTGATGTTTACACAGAACCAAAACCGTGAGATTTATAACACTACCAGCCCCTTACTTTTCTTGCGGTTCGTGTACACAGCAAATGATGTAACCGAATGCTAATCTAAATTTCTAGAATTTACGAGCTAGCGTTGCTTGGCAGGGATCTGCAAGCATGCCCTACAGCATGCAGGAGTGTTCCGGAGAATGCTTAGTTATGATGAAAAAGCAAATAGGCGTGTGTTGAATATTCTAAGCTCTTTGCGGAATCAAAACAAAAGGCAGAAAACAACCTCCGCACAGTTGGAAAACATACAAAACTGTATACAAACCGTTGGCATTATCAAACAAGATCTGTATTAAAGGTAAAGCTATAACCTCTGAGAAACTCTTACTTGTCAGAATAATTGTTCTTACCCCCAATTGAGTCCTTTTCGTTTGTTCTATTCTTACATGTCTCGGATATACATATCCCTCTGTTATATTCTATCTCCGTCATGTCTTTCTATTTTTACCACGATCTTCGCTGTTATATCCTGCTCTCATACTATATCAGCTCATATCTTCGCACTTCTCCTTCTACCTTCCTGTCTGGGATATCCATGTCCTTGCTTACGCTCCCACATGTATCACCCACACCTGTCGTTGCACCCACACCTTTCTGTGGCAATCCACACCATTCTATGGTGTGACTCGCTTATTTCATTTGTTATAGACAGTGTAACACACCCTCACGCTGGTGTGCCACACCTATTTCTTTTGTCAATACCCTTGGTATTTCTCAGGGTCAACGCCATGCCTCAGGACTTTTTGCTGGACTTGCGTCGAGCTTTTCTGTTGCTCGCTTCCTTCTCTACTCATGTATATAAGGTTGCTCGATCCCCCACTTAGTTCTGCTCTTTAGTGAATACGATTACCTTGAAACCGATAACTTGCTCCGCTGGCTACCGCCGTGACCCGCTCCTCTCTAAGATTGTTAAACCTTCTTGTGCACATCTATCCCCCTTTGTCTCGACTCTCGATACCTATGGAGTATACTTTCTCACATTACTTGCGCAAAGTTTCTAACCAACAATATTCAATAAGCTTCGCGGGCATGCAGAAAAGGCGAGCGGTTTTCAAGAGTTGTTTGCAAGTCTCCATCCAACACCATACCAACTAGACAACACCCTTTAAATACTCAAAAGCATCCAATTTCTGACTGTCGACAACCTGATGCCAGCTTCCTCAAAAGAATGATCCAACTTCCAGTTAGTTGAATGTATGCACAGAAGCAGCACTGTCGGTGGTGCCAAAAGTTTATTCTATGGAAACGTAACAACATATACCAGCCATGTATGAAATAAGAATCCGGAATGTGCTAAAAATCTGGAGAATAATCATCCTAGGCGCATTAGACGGGAACAATCAATAGACCTACCGTAGAGTACCAAATCCAACGGTATTCATATCAAGGAGGAGCAAGAGGAGGAGAAGGAGGACGATGCCTCTTTACAGGACATGTTTGCTTTATTGTAAGACGGGGACCCACTATCCAAGGAGCCCTTTAGAGAGGGGAAGGACAAGGGGGCTAATTGTGATCGTGAAGAAGTGGAAGTTTCTGTGGAAGATTTAAAATCAGTGAACAAATTAGGGAAGGCAGAAGGAAAGACCCTGAATGATTTTGCAGGTAAGCATGACTCTTTGGACGCTCATGAACCTCCATCGGACTGTTTCAATACTTTTCTGTTTCCAGCAAGGTTTCTTGTAGGTCATGTTTACAGAGTCAAGCAACACCCACGGGTCTTCAAACATTTAGCTTGGTTAGGTCCATTCACCTCCGCCCTGGACTATAAGCTTGTGCAATGTTTCAACAGTAGCCGGATTTCAATGACAAGAATTGATGAGTTTTTCAAAGACAATTTGGTGCATATTCCAAGCCCAAAACCGATGCAAAGCATCAGTTCTAAGTCAGCATACATGCTCCATAAAAAGCTTGAAAGCATAATTGTGGACCCCTCTTAGTTTTGTGGAAACATTGAATTCACATTGCAGCCTAATATAGAGTATTTTCACCGCAATCTACTAGACTGCGTGGAGTACCTATTGAGTTCAAAATTGTACGCTGCACATATGGTTTGTGCTCCGGTTTATGAATATAACCTGGCAGGTCAAAGGATATATTCCAATATGCATACGGCCAATTGGTGGGCAAAGAAGCAGAAGACATTACCCGACAGGAGTACGCTCATTCCAGTATCATTAGGGTCAAATGAGACACACTTAACTAACTGTTCCGGCGATAAAAAGCTTTGGCCGATTTATATTTCTCTGCAAAATATTAAATCCGAATTTTGCAATAAGCCATAACAGCAAGCATGAATCCCCCTGGCACTTCCACCCATAGAACCAAAGCGCATGACCAAGATACGCAGATTCAATATTGAGGATCAGGAACTCAAGTCTGTTCAGATTTTGCTTGAGGTGATCAGTGACCTCATCAGTCTGATTTCCAACAAAAAAAATCACGACAGAATAAGGATGCTTTGTAACAACAGAAATTATAGACATTGCTTTCCATTAATTTCAACATGGCTCGCCGATCATATGAAAACAGCAAACCTCCACGTAATGAACATCAACCCATGCCCTAGCTGTACTGCTGAACATGACAAATTGGGTACCATTTCCAAGGATCAGTTTCCCCTTCAAGACCATTAATTGTATGCAGAGGCATTGCAAAGTAAGGACCATTTGACGTTGACCAATGATGGAGTTGAAAAAATCAATAATACGTTGTGGCCCATGGATAAACACCCACGGGACCTGGTACATGGGCATCTATTGCACAATATATTCTTTAGGACGTTGAAGCATCTAATGGATTGAGTTGTTTAATTTTTGGACGATAATGGTTGGTTCTCCAACTTTAACGAAATCTGGAAATAGCTTCCCCCGTACCCTGCCTTCACCCCTTCAACAAAGGCATACTCAGCAGTAACACAATAGCAGTGCAAGAAGATGAGAAATTTAGGGTAAGTAAAACTTGAAGCATTCACGGCAGCTCTGCATCGGGAAACAATCCAAAACCGTCCGACCAAAAATCAACTTAGGAACTTCAATTGTGCAATCTCTTGTGTTTGCCACATGGCCGACTTCAGCCTTCACGCTTAATACCAACAACATACCGAGGATACTATTCGTTATGTAGACAATTCTTTAAGCAAATTCCATTTATGTAAGGATATATTCCTGCAATCCCAAGCTAGAAAGGTTGCGCAAAAGGTGCCAAAGACGCAATTCAACTATTGGCATCGGAACAAGTGGAAAAACTGTCAGCAAACCGACACAAAATATCTGCAATTGTGAAGAGGAAGCAAAAGAAAATTGATTAAAAGAAAAGAGCTGAATTGATGGAAGAAATGCTAAAGGAAAAGGCCCATCATAATATTTCTAAAATGTATATTTGGTCATATTACGCTGAGCAGATCTTGCAATTTGGTTCACTGCCTTAGTATTCAACAGAAGTATGCAAAGCCTCTTACAAGCCATCGAAGGACGCATACCGTTGGACGAATCACATCAACGCTACCCCACAGATCATTGTCAAATACAGCCGCAACTATAACATGCACATGCACACTCAGAATTTCAGAGAATACCTGTTAAATGTAGACTGTGAAGTGCCATCAGAGGAAATGATATCATGGCTATCTGATGATGTCACAAGCTAGAGAAAAATATGAGGCTCCTCAAAAAGCGTGTGGATTTTTGTAAAGTAGCTGACGCAACAGAAATGACAGGCAATGACTAAAGAAATGACTAGGAAAAAACTAGACAGAAATAGGATTAACAGAAAGGAAAATACATGAGGGTAGTTTTAAAAGGGAAGTAACTGCCTAACTGAGAAGTATAAGTAAGAAAAGAGATGTAAGGATGATTTTCTTTTAGGAAAAGAAGACAAGACAAGAGGGGAAAGGACTCCTCATATGGACATCTTTCTTGGCCTATAGGTCTAAAAGGACATATATGGAATAACGGCGCGATGGCTAAGCTGAGGCTGCGCGGCGGCTGTACAAGGTACATAAGTTAAAGGAATTATGAATCAAAGGCACAAAAAAAACAGCTAGAACTGAATAGAAACTGATGCAAACATATAGAAAGCTATGGCGCAGTGAAGATTTGTAATACCAGAACCTTCTGGTAGTTTCTTTGTGATTTTGAACTAGAAAGTCAAACAGTAACAGGAATGCACGCTGTCGTGTTGTAACAATTATCAGGAATATGCCAGGACATAGGCAAGGTGTATTGTAATGTAGAATAGTGCTAGTAGTAGGCCGAACCTATTTGGAGTCATGATCAGGTGAACATGGATCCACAATGGCTGGTAGTGAGGCTGAGGCCAACAGTGGCTGCATGAAAGGAAGTTTGAGGTAAGGCTAGAAACTTAGTTCATGAAACTTGCATCACCTCCTCTACCTTTCATAATTATGTGGGCAAATGCATGTACTAGCAAGAGCATGAGGGCAACGGGAAACATGAAGGCTAGTAAATGGATAATACGAAGAGAGAGCACAATTGTACAAGAAAGCAAGAGGGAGCATAAGAGCAAAAGAGCAACAACAAGCATGGAAGCAAGGAAGCTGGGATAGGGAAAAGTTCCTTTACTCACTTTTTATACAGTATTTTATGTTGTAATTAAAAATTCCCAGAAATCTTACATATATGTACAAGTTTTCTATGATAATTACCTTAAAATCCTTCAAAAAACAAATTCTTGAGTTTTTTGGAGATCATAGTTTTGGCTAAACCTATTCTCAATCCTTTAATAAATTAAGGATTCAAAAGTAGCTAAAAAACAAGGAACATGAAAAAGCAGTTAAACATATTTTCTTTAAGGGAACTTTACGCATAGAATCTCATAAACGTGGATTTTTCCAATCATCACATGAAATTTCTTATGCAATCTTTTCCTTAATTCAAGTAATCTCATATGTTTTTTTTAGAATTTTAAAATTATTTGCCACCACTTGATATTTGAAAATATACACTATTATGTACAAAAACAGCAGTATATACAAACTAATGACTAGGGGTGTTGGTGTGACAAGCATTTAACCGGATCAGGTGCTCAACCTAAACAATTATGCAAATTGTACTGATGTTGCATGAAATTTATATTTTCTTTGCCAAATTTCTGTGAAATCTATTCTGGCTTTAAACAATAGGTAAAAAGCCCAATTGAATAAATTCTTGCCTGGGTAATTTATTTTGGGTGGCTTTTTACAACGCAAAGATGCTATAAGAATTCCATCCTACAAACTACTTTTCAATAACTTATTCATCAGTTGAAGGTACAATCTGAGCATGAGGATAGAAATAAGGCCTTTTCAGGATCTACAGCAACTCTACTTAAGTTAGCTTGAATCTAGATAGGCAATAATATCTGATTTAGGGGACTGTATTTATGAGTTTCAACAGATTGAGAAAAAGCTTTAGGAAGGCTACATTAAGTGATTGCCCACTCCACCTACATATATATCTTTTGTGGATTAAGTGCGTATTGATGCTTTGATAGGCTATCATCTGTGTATTTTAGAATACAAAAAAGAATGCTGCATTGATCCAGTCATGTTATCTTAATTACCAAAAGTAACACGTACATAATTACAAGTTATTAGTCACATGAATTAAGGCCCCGAGAGCCCTTAAGTCATATGTTATAAATGGGCGCTATTATGGCTCTAGCAAGGACAGCAAGTCAATTAACACAAGTCAATGTATAATTACATAAATCCTAAATATATGGAATTATTTCATGAAATGATTATCCGTAAATATTAAATTCTTGCTGTAGCCCTTCCCACTGCCCTTGCTTTTGTGCTCGCTCTTAATTATTTGCGTGCTCTATCCTCTTGTCCTAATGCTTGCTTTTACCGTCATGCTTACTCCTGCCTTTGTGCTTGCTCTCGCCCTTGTGCATGCTTTCTGCTCTCATTCTTGTAATTGCTCTCGCCCTTAAGCTTGCTCTAGCCCTCATTTGTATTCTTTGCTCCTGTTCTTGTGCTCGCACTCACCATCAAGGTTCCTTTCGCCGCCATGCTTGCCCTCAGAATTATGTTTGCTCTCAATGTCATGCTTGCTTTCACCAAGTGGTACGTGCTCCCTCCTCTGGCCTTTGTGCTTGCTCTCAACATTATGCTTGCTCTTGCTGTTATGCCTTACAAAATGACACCTTGCAATATTTCCTCCGGGGGCCTTAGGGAATTGTGTTTCCCTCCGCCACTTAGGATAATCTAAGAAATCCTTGGGAAATGGGCATGTGACTACAAAATTGCGGCAGCTCCATCCACAACTGCTTTTATTTTTGTCTGTGGACCACACCCTCTTTTGAAGGCTGCTGTCCTCTCTTTTTGCATTATTTTATCCACCTTTAATGACAACAAGGGCAAAGGGAAATGAGAGCAAGAGCAAAAGAATATTCATGAGCACGCACAAGGGGTAGTGCAAAAGAGAGCACGCCAGAGAAAGGATGAGGTCCAAAGAGAACACGAGGGTGAGAGCGCGCATGGGGGCGAGAGAGAATACAAGAGTAGAAAAGCAAGGGAGAGTACGATGGCAAGGCAGAGCACAAGGGTCAGGCAAGCAATAGCATAAAGATAAGAGAGAGCATAAGGGCGAGGGCAAGGGAGAGCTTGAAAGAAAACACGAGGGTGGAATGCGTGTAACTTTGTAAATTTCAGATGACGCGGAAGCCTAGATGGCACTGAGCGATCAATTAGTTACCGTAAAGTGGGTGCGTTTTAGAAAATCCAGTGCAAATAATCAACGCACATTTGGCCGGACCACGACAACATACCGTATTAATTAGTATATAAGATAGTACTAGATACAACACATTACGCAGTTACAAGACAGTATGCTTTGGTATAAAATGCATGTGAAAGGTACGTTTTTCAGGTCTCTTTGCACACTGGTTTTTGTATAAGACTACTGTCTTATATGCCAATTACTACGGTATGCCCTGCACCCCCACCATTTACGGTCCTTGTGTTTTTGCGTACCTTCGGGTGATATCCCCGAGTAATGAACATGGATATCTAACATTCCTCCGCCACTACAAATGTAAATGCGTAGTCACTTGGGATGAGCCTGCACGTACTTCTAGAATTCTAATCATAATGAACCACATGCATCCGCGCTTTGACTTGTTGGCCATGTGGCAACTACCATACATGTCACCATGGTGTCCACCATCCAGATCTGTGGTGGTCCAACAACAATAATATTTAAAACCGGATCTAGGATTTGGCCAGATCGATATATACAGCTGAGATCCGGAGTGGGGTGAGTGCATTGAAACGGAGATTTGAATTTGTGTTGTTATACCTAAAACTGAATATTACGGGATGTTGGAAAGGGCCATTCAAGGCCTTATTATTATTGCAGAGTATATAGTTCCGTGTTACTTTTGTGAAAGAATTGGATTTACATTGTAAGCAATACACCACGATGGCAAGCTTCTTGGCACGAGGCCCCAGTAAAGATTTCAAGAAGAGAAGATGTGCCTTGAAGGTTGGCACATAAGACCAGTACTTGTTCACATTGAAGCCATTGAATAACGTTTCAAAAGATAACTTTCATACTAAGATTTCCTGCCTTATTGGGCCCGATTGTATGGTAATATATGTTGTCCATTGTTACGGATATTGTGTTCCAGATCACATACTAAACGTTGCACCAAAATGTAGACCAACGGGGATATCGTCGGCTGGCTGGACTAGCATAAATCCGTGGCTTATCGCCCACACTGCAGCCTTTCCAATCCGTGCGCGCCTGCGCATGCCATAAGCACCTGCCAAACCCGTGACATCCAAGACCACCGGAACGGAAGCCCACTTGGCAGCAATACTAGCATGCTACAATGTTCAATTACTGAACATGTCTGTAATTATAACGCATGTACAGGATGCATTTAAATTACCTCCGAGATATAATTATGTCGTTCTCCGAAGGCCAGAACTGCAACGGTAGCGGCGATCCTGGGTTCCTGTGTGTATTTATCCGTGTGTGCCTTTAGCTTACGATCCAGCTGTGTTGTAATACAGATTCCTCTCGTTATAAGATTAAAGATATGAAAAAACCTTTTCTTTTTAGGAGACATGTGGCGGCCTCCCCGTATCGTACGAAGAGCATACTTTCTGCTGGGTTCAAGCACAATTTATGCACATTTAGCGACGTAAAGTATGAGGGGACGAAATATATGACCAAGGTGTATTAGATATGTTCTATATTGGTATATATCCATCAAAAGCATAGACGTTGTGCAAAATACGTGCAACAAATGTGCTGAATTAAAATATATGTGTAAAGTTTGTGCTAAATTCCTCGCCCTCACTCTCGCTTTTCACAACATGTGCAAAAGCTGTGCGTACCTATGTAAAGATGGACAAGACTATGTAGCGGCTTGGTTTTTTCTTGTTGCTGTTGCTTACTTACTCGCTCACACACTCGCACTACGTACTCTAGTACCCACACATTAGTATCATGACCCCCACATTGGCATGAGACTACCCACACATTTAGCCTCTCCACACACACATTCGCCCACGCCCTTACACACGTACTCTCCCCAATGCTTGGCTCATCTCATCCCGTGATAGAAGAACGGCCCAAATCCATGCCCTGAACCACGCCACGCCCTTACCCTTGCCTCCCCCACCACCACTACTACCAACGCCACCATCAGCACCAACACCACCAACCAAAAAAGCAAATACAGAGCAAGCACGAGAACAAGAGAAAGCACGAGGGGAACAAGATCAAGAAGCACACAAAGGCGGGTGCAAACAACGACACAAGGTCGATAGTTAGAGCAAGAACTAGTACATGGGCGAGAGCAAGCACAGAGGACAAAGCAAGGGCAAAAGCGAGGGCAGGGGAGTGGGCCAGAGATAGATGGCCGTCCCTCTGCACACTTTCCGCACATATTAAATCGGCATACCTAGAGCTAGCCTGCATGAAGCAGGGCGAGGGCTGTTCTTTCTCCGGGCTAACACTCTCCACACTGTTTTTTGTGTCGGAATGTAGCACATATTAAGTACATAAATCGCACACTTCTACATTATCTCTACATAAAAAATCAAAAAACAATAAACCCTAGGCCTTATACTGTATGCAACTCTAGATCTAGCAGGTAATCGTAATTATTCAAAACTGCCCCAGCAGTCCGGGCACGTGATCAGTGTGCAACCCAATGTATTTATTTTCACACAAACATATTAGTATGCCGACCAGATACCTATCCTCAATGTACAACATGTGTGCGGTAAGTTTTTGTAAAAGTGTGCTTCTTTTATTCGGCCGCGCGCACTGAATCTGTACCATGAGGGCATGCAATGGATCCTCCGCCATCCATCCATCCATCCATCTCAATGGGGGCAATCCCGCGAGATTGGCGGTTTCGAGAAAAAAAAGTGGAAATACAGACAGACGAAGTGAAAGAATAGATAGACATGGGAGATGGAATGTGCGAGACGCGGGGTTGAGGTTATCAAGACTAAAACGGCTAAGCGCTGATATTATATTCTAAATAACAACAACAAACAAAAGAAGCATACGGCGGGATGCAAAAGCAATTAATGGCGACATGAAGAATGCTATTCCATGTAAAACAGGGCTAGAAGTTGTGGATCACGTTGAGGAAGAGCTCGAGGCGTTGCAATGCGCAAAAAAATGAATACAGAGGAACCTGGGTGTGAGGAAGCCTTCGGGTTGGACTTTGGGTAATGTATTGTTCATTGTGGTGTATACGGTGCTGTTTGATACTCGGGGGCCGGCCTGTCGGCCTGTAGCTGATGAGGTTCGCTCTCACGCCCGAGTCTATGTAGATCCAGATAATTCAAATGTAGATCCAGATACTTCTGATGTAGAGCCACATCCTTCCGATGCATTTTGAGCAATCATTTAGTTGTGGCGGGAATTGTACTGGAGGTCCGTGTTGAAATTAACAAACTCAACTAAACCCCGCGTATACCCTTCGGCATTCCTGCGTGTAACTGCACCAGCAGCCAACATATACTGGCGAGAAAGGTGGCCAAGAGGGTCGTTCCTCAGTGCTCCCTCCTGCGCCAGTACGCTCCGGAATCTGGCACCAAATGTTCTACCCTCCGCTCGTCGAACGAGGCAAACCGTGGCCCAAAGGTGCCAGCCGGAGAGGGGCTGAGGGTACTCACAGCGGTGGGGGCGGGCACTATAGAGAAGCCCAGCCAGCACTTTCAAGGCAGTGTCCTCGTCTCTGTCCACATGCTGCCCATTGTGACTGCTGTCATCAAGGTTTACGCGGTCCCCCCAGCCGTACAATACAAGTGCCTTCCAACGGACAATGGTTTCATGCGGTGCCGTCGACCCGCCTGCCTGCTGCAGCAACCCCAAAGCAACTTGTTTCACAGCCTTTGCCCAGAAATGAATCTTGGATGCAATGGACTGCAAGCTATCACTTGCGCAGTCTAGTGGGAGGAGATGGGTGTTGATGATGTTGCACAATGTGAGCCACTCGGTGTCGTTGATGCGGAGGGTCTTGCAGAGCCATTTTCTGGTCACGTTCACCTTGGCACCGGTGGTGCTGATGTTGTGTTCATTGAGGTAATTCTTGCAAGGCGCATCGATGCACATGGTTCCAAACTCTGCCGTATCTGTGCTCAGGTTTCCCGTGATCGGCGACGGGTGTGTTTCTTCTTGGCCAGTTGGTGGGGTGGCTGCAAAGCTGGGTGGGGTGTTGGATTCATCCATTGCAGCTGTTTTGAAAGGATTGTGTCAGCATTTTTGCACGGTGGAGGTGGGCAAGGGGCAGCAACTACAGCGGAATGATTACAGTCAAGTCGGTTGTTATGCTGTGCGGGCTGTTGCTGTTGTCGATGCTGCTGTGGGCGTTGTTTTTTGTTATTGTTGTGTTGCTTTTGTTGTTGTAGAAGGTGTAGTGGGCGAGATAGAATGCCAGGCATAGATGGAAACTGCCCAACATACCCACACCCACCAGCGCTTGGACAAGGCTAACCAGCGCTAGCCTCGATTGTGCGCTATCGCCAAGGCCCCCAGAGCAAGGTAATACATCTTCCTGCTTCCCCGTCATGACGTCCATGCATCCGCAAAATGCCACTCATGCCCTTGGCCCCGTATTCAGCAGTTTCAACCAGGTATTCGGAATTCAATCCGGATTCTCTACCCTATCCGGCACGCTTTACAATACAAATACACATTGCTAGTCTCGTGCCCGCCCCAAAGGAACATTGTGGTCTGGCCCTCGCTCTTGCCCTGCCCGCCTTGCTCTATACTTGATTTATATGTGTAGAAATTGCGCAGATGGGCTTCTTGCTTGGGTCCCTGCCTCGCTGTTGCCCTTGCCTATGCCCTTGTACTTGCTCTCGCCCTCGTGCCTGTTCTCGCTCCCGGCCTCATGCTCACTCTCCCCATTCATGAAGGAGCACGAGCACCACACACATGGCATATTGCTGTTTGTGCGTGCGCATATGCCACGGCACAGGAACGGTGGAAGTAGTCGCAATTGTTCTCGTGCCAAGATTGAATAAATAATCGCAGTGCTTGTCGGTCAATGGTAGCCATGGTCCAGCTCGAGGGTTAGCGTGCGGGAGAACGTACCCGCTCCGGGAGACGTTTGCAATGCTCAGGCAGCCCGGGTCGGCAGAAGCTGAACGTGAATAGATAGATATTGACAATGGCCTGCTCGGCTCCAAGATCGGAGAGTAACGTACCCACCTACGTTATACTTGTCAGAACCCTTCAAAGCTCAAGCAAGGTTTTGCAAAATCATGCAAAGACACGTTCGTTAGTATACTTGACTACCTCAAGTCCTTTCTAGCCATGTGGCGCTGTACAAACGAATAATCATTGGAATTGAACTCAAAATTACATGTAACGAATCCACCACCTTTCTCCCATTGTTGCTATCGCTTTATCTAGATTGCCATTGATCCATTAGCACTACAGCCGGCACCACCAGCGGGATGGAATTACCCTCAGCGGTGGCGCGGCATCCCTGATATCAATGCTTCAAAGCGGTTTTGGTACCGACGTTTGTGTAAGACCGCGGTCTCGTGTGCGAAGTAGGTGCCGGGGTTATATTGTGAGCGAGGGAGATGTACTAGATCCGCCTGTCCAGAAGGCGGAAAGCGATGTGAGGGTGAAGGAGAAGGGGTTGTCCGGGTCTAGTTGGATTGTATAAACAGTGGCCATGTAAAGAAAGAATGAAATGACGGCAATATTGACGATGTAGAGTCGTGGACGATGGGGATAGTGAGATTTCCAAAAATAGATGTGTCGCGGGGGGGTAATGGTATGAAAGATGTCCTGCTGCTCTTGGGATAAGCGGCGCACAGATATCATGGTTGTGAGGATTAAGTACTAGTCGTAATTTTGTCTTTAGGCTTGTGGTAGCCGCGGTAACCCTAGTATGGTATGGCGTGGAAGAACTTTCAATCTTTTGACTATACCCACCGGTCCTCGGAAACGCTCAAGAACAAGGGACGAGGCTACAAAAACACATTAAAACATCCAATGGCGTGACCTTGGGCCCATGAATGCTGGTAGATACAACAACAACAACACCAACACCAACACCAATACCCACAACATACCTACCCATCTTCGACATACTACATGCCTACCTACCTAGGTAAGTACCTAACCTTCCCACCTCACCGCTTTCAAAAAGCAGTACACGTATAAAAGAATACGAGAATCCATTGCTAGTGCCATTCATATATTTGCAATGTCAGTACCAGCACGGTCGGCATTGCCACGCATGTCTGTGGCCAATTAAATAGCTCCCCAAATATCAAAGTATATATATGTCATTTCCAACTTGCGCGGCCTGACTGACATGATTGATGCCAGCCTTTGTGTTTTTCAACAAGGAGATCAAGTCCGGACCGGATCCGCATCCAACAATTGCGCACCCCCCCCCGGGGGTTTGGTAAGCCAAAACCCAGACTTCACACACGCTTGAAGGCACACACACATTCGCCAATCTGCCACGAGTCAACCACCTTCCGAGTCTCAAGTTTCGTTTCTCCAGCAAACGGCAGGGGCGGGACGATATGGCGCTAGGCATGGCGGCAAATTCACACATCGCTTTGAAGTGGAGCCGGCAAAACATTGTTCCAAGGACAGTCCAAGTTTCCAGATCTATCAACGCTAGTTGCCTGTGCATTTACCTAGGTAGGTAGTCTCGTGCCCGGCACGACACTAACACTATGTGCATTAGTTACATCCCACGTATATCGATCGGCATCTACCCAACCCAAGCCATCTGTACCCTAGTATCCAATTGCCCATAGTCTTCCTATCAGGCGAACTACATGCATGGTCTATACTTCCATCCATCTATACCCCACCCCAACCAAGCCGTACCACGTACTTTTCAATTGTATTGTATATGAAATTATAAATATCATTAGAAAACCCAAAGCATTGCAACTGTAGATAGACTCGATGTAGACTGTGGCCTCGAGTGCTCCACATCATGTGAATGATCTTCCGCACACAACAGATTCGCACTGGTAGGGAAAGGTGAGAATATGGATACAAATGACACACCAAGGTCGACGTCCTCCACGCTTGATTCAAGCGCAATACCATATTACTTGCTTGTGGCCAGTTCTGGCTGTAGCGGGGGTGGGTTAACGGTGGTGGGGGTGGTTGTGTGGTGGTGAAAGTCTCATGCCCGGTGCTGGTGGTGGTAGTGGTGGTGGTGAGAGAAACGTTTGAAATTGCCACGCCGCTGGTCAATGGTCAAGGGGGTTGTGGGTGCGGTTGCGGCTCCAGGCTCCAGCAAGACAGCCGCTGTGCCGTCCTAGCAACGCCAGCACCAGCTTCATTTTTTTTTCCATCTCCATCATCATCCTTATCGTTCTCAGTAACCTTGTCCTCACTCCCGAGCGGCTGCTGCTGCGTTGGCCTACACCTTCCGGCCTGTATATCTGCGAACGGGGCTTTATTTAGGCCTGGATAACCTGATTTTGAGTGGCCTACCTCCAGTCGGGAATGGGCTACCTCTGGCCCCGTTTGTCTCGGGCCCAGCCGCTGCAAACCGGCCTCGTCAACGCCCCGAGGTCTGCCCAAAAGCTAGCCTCAGAATGCGTGCGTGTGTGCTAGCCTCGTTTGCAGATTGCGTGCGTGCGATTTGCATGCGTGCGTGCGTGCAATACTATCCTCCCGCCCTACGCACAAGGCAGGCAAACCGCATGCCCACCAGCCTCGTAGCAGGCGTTGTTCGATCACGGGATGCGCCATGCCCACAACAAACAACAAAACACACCAGGGCGTCAGCCTGAGGTGTACGTACTTTACCATTTTTATCCCCCCCTCACCAACCCACCCACGAGTACAGACATTCTCACAACCGGTCGTCCACTCATCTTTGAGATACACTCACCCCCTTTCTTTCCACACCTCACAACGACACGCAACTCCTTTTCGTCCAATTACAACACACCCAACTACTAGACGTACACCCTCACTCACCCCCCACCATAATCCATCATCATGCCCATCCCACCCGACCGCCTTTTCCCGCAGGTCTCCCTGCTCGCCAACCACACCCATCAGCGCAGGGGCACACGAATAAACTATAGTCCTCCCCCCACCGAAGGTGCGTAACGCTGAACCACACCCACTGACGACGACGACGACGACGACTCTGAGGACGTGGTCCCAGGGCACGCGGCGCCGGACTCGGCCGACCACAGCTTCATCCGCATCATTGACGACGCAGACGAGTCGTTCGTTTCCACCGTGCCCGAGGATGTTTCCCCGCCGCCGCCAGCAACAACAACAACAACAACACATCGCCACCACACCAGGTCCCGCGCATCGACGTTCTGTGGCGGGAACCGCTCCTCCTCGGCGCCGGGCAACCAGGCCGTGGCCGAGTGGCTGAGCGGGGATCTGGACAGCCCTGCCCGCGACAACACCCGCCGCCGCCAGGACCCGCCGCAACACGACGCGGCCCTGGTGCACACGAAGGTGAACAACCAAAACATGACAAACTGCAGCATCGTGTACAACCACTACGGCGCGCCTCCTCCTCCTCCCTCCTCCTCAGCACCCACGGGCGGCCTTGTTCCTACCAGAAATAAAACCACCCCCTCCCCCGCTGACATGTCTCCATCCATAGTCGACCCCTCCTCCTACGCGCACATCGACCCCGCCACGCTGCGGGACAACATCCTGGGCATCACAGACGACGAGTGGCACGTGCTCCTCTACGCCGTCGGCAAGTCGTCCCTCGAGGTGTACTCCGACGAGGCAAAGCTGGGCCGGATGCGGCAGGCGGCCGTGCACGTGTACTTCTACGCGCGTGGCGAGCAGTGCGACGGGGAGTATGGTGCGGCTAGCATGCTGCTCGAGCGGTTCTTTTGCGCGCCGGGGGGGGGGATGCTGCCGTTTGATGTGCTTGTTAAGGTGTGGCTCAGGGCGGTGGGGCTTGCGTGTGAGGTTGTTGGCAAGAGGGGATATGTAGAGTGTTATGAGGAAGTAGAGGTGGGAGGGGAAGGGGAAGACGGCGATGACGATGACGACCCAGAGGAGAACGAGGACGAAGAGGGGGGGGATTACAGTGAAGAGCAAGATGAGGGAAATGATCAGAGCGAAGACGGTATGGAGGACGATGGGATGGAGGATAGCGAGGACGGAGAGGAGGATTGCCGGGAGGAGGACGAGGAATCCGCCATGGGCCAGGAGGAGGGGTGGTTCAATGAAGATGATGAGCAAGATGGAGAGCACGCCGGCGAGGAGGCGGAGTAGCACTGTCAAGATGTCGTCCGAGGCGACTAGGAAATCAATAACAACAATTTCTATTCATGACGCTACATTTTTTGATATATAAACACAATCGATATTCTTTTATTCGCAACGTCTCCTTCTCTTCATTTTTTTCCTGAAATTTCCTTTGAGATTTAAATATGTATCACGAGGAAAGACCTAGGTATATACAATTGTGCACTAAAGTAGTTATCAAAACTCGCACATTGGGTATATGTATAAAATGACCGATTCTCCCAAAGGCATCAGTCATTATATAGTGTGTACGTACGTAGGAGCTATATTGTATCAATCTGGAGGTAGGAGCTGCCCGGGACGAGGCAAACGCCCCACTGGGTTTGCCTTCCCAGTAGGCGATAATGCTAGACATGTCTTTGGGGGATTTGAATCACCGCAAACCTATTTCATTCAGGACGTACGATATATACCTAAGCTATAGTGGGGGGGCCATCTGTCCCTCCGCCCCCGGCAGCACATTTTTCCCCTTATTTTCTTTTTTCTGGGAGCTTGGCTGCAGAAAAAAAACTTCCGAGAAGAAATATTTAGACGCAAGGAGAACGCGGGATGGAGCAGGGGGGGCCGACCATGGAACGGGCTCCCTCTCCATGCAATTAGATATAAAATAAAGATATCGCGCGCGAGAAAATATATATATATATATATATATCTAAAAACCCCATATTCCGTATAGCACAGACAGGGTTCTTAAAAAGGACTGTGCACATGTGTCTGGCTTGTAATTAATTAATGAATCAAGGGGCGCCGCTGTTCCCGAGAGATGTATATAGGTTAGGTACGTATACGCTTTTGAATTTACATGCATGGTGCGGTATATATATTCATATATATAATCAATCCAGATTCGATTCGCAGCTAGTGCTTGCTTGGAGTCCGGATCCTGGTTGGTTTCTCTAGATCTTAGTAGCCGAAAAAAATCGATAGTGGCATGCGCCAGCGGACAATATTGAATTGGAATTGAAAAAGTCAGTAATTTAGAAAGCACAATGGATATAGGTTGGTATACAAGCGTTGACGCAATAATTCTTACTTATAAACAAGCGACATATATACTTGGGTATATATTCCCTATATATTTCGGGCTTATTTGCTTCATGACTGCACGCACGCACGCAATTAGCTACACATGCAAAATGCTATCATGATGATCAATGTTAGCGCCATGTTACCCCTGGGAATATACCTGCAAGACTTTCTGAATCCTGTTTGAAAAACAAATGCCCATGAGAAAAGGTTACCTGTGGAGGGATCCGGAGCAGCATCAGGACGAACGAGCGTCCTACAAGCTAGTAGGAGATGCGGACGGCTTTTTTTCGTCAAGATTGGGAGGAGGCGGGTGGGCGCACCCACACGTGGAAACGAGACCACCGGGGTCGAGGGGAACTAGAATTCCGCAAAAGCCGATTGGAATGATATTACAAAGCCAACGGGGGGGACACAAATGCTTCACGCATGCCCAGGATTAGGACACGAACGCTGGGACTGTCGCGCAGGAATACTATAGGGAGACGGGCAGACCCTGCCCCCAGCAGAGGAAAGCAGGCCAGGCCACTCTCTGCTAATGCTAGAAAACGTGACTAAACCAAGCCCTCCTGCCCTGTGGGAAAGAGGGAGAGGAAGACGGGACAACCGAGGAATTATACAAGGAAAATGAGTGCCGCAGGATCATAATCAAGCAAGAAGAAGAAGGAAAAGCAGCATGTGTTGCGGCCTCTCCACTGAAAATGACAAGCCTAGCCTTCCGGCGTGGGGGGACCTTCCTTGCTCAAATAACGGAACCAGAATGTAAATGACAAACTCACTCACGAGAATAAGGAGAGAAACCAGGAAAAATATGTAAGGCGACAGACAAGATGCAACACTCTCGTTCGGAAGAGAACGACACCCGGTCGGTCATCGCGGCTCTGGCCTACAAAAAAAGGAGAGCTGAATCCCGCAATAAAACAGCACTGCGTCCCGAAGAATCCGTATCCATAGCGTAAAACACCAAATATCTGGAGGCGAATCCAAATACGTGACAATCCTTAGGGAAACACCCACGTAGATAGGAGGACCCAAACAAACCGGGAGAGGGAAAAGGCGGTCACAAAGAAGAAGAAGCTGGGGATGCTAGCACAATAAACATTCGACGCAGGAGGGGGGATGAGATGGACAAGCAAGCTCACACAAGGATCGACTGGATATACTGGAGGGGGTGTGGGACTAGAGTTCCTTGGCTGTATCTCAGGTGCGCTTGCTGTACGTACGATACAGCGGACCGGTGACCCCCGTTGTCGCCTCAGTATTTATTTGATTTGATCAATCTATATCTAATGCCGTTGGGGCCACCACGACAACTCGATCCCGACGTTTCCGAGAGTGCCTTGCCAGGCTCACGCCAAGACGTCAACACCCGACAGGCCATAGTCATGATAACCAAGCACGGGGAAAAGCCCCAACGTGTGGAAACCCAATCTCTCTACTCACCACTAAACCCAAGCCAGGGAAGAAACCACCTACGTACAACCCCAACGATGAACATCATTGCAACCGAACTATCCCACACACCATGGACACGGCAAGGAATATCTCAATCCAATCACCAACCGGAACACCAGCCTCAGAACCCATGCAGACCGATGATTTAGCTGTGTACCTAATCCATCATATAGAAACCCAGCCAGAAATGCGAAAAACGACCTCATCATAAAAACGACCCCACGATACAAGATACAAACGGCAAAAGCAAATCTCCATTCCAGTAAAAGAACAAAAAAGAGGGAAAATCCATATTCCCATCTCCATCGTTTCGACGCGCGCCAGAAGTAGAAAAAAAAACCCCGTCAAGGTAGGTGCCTCGCGATCGGATATTCATTTATATTGCAGAAGTGCCCAACTCTTTTTCTTTCCTTTCCTTTCCACAAAAGCATCCATGCATGCATGCATGTGTAAGAGAGGTACATACAACTAACCCGGGGAAGCTGCAAGGGCTAGTTACTTAACTCGGTCAAGGCTAAAAATAATAACCCAAGACTTTAATTCTACAAAGCTAATTATGGAGCCGAACTCGGAACGGATACAAGGGAGGGAGGGAGGGGGGTGCTAAATCAATAAATGGAATCCATGGAGAAGCGGCAAGAAAAGGGTGGATGGGGTAAGTAATCAATCAATCAAGTAAACAAGGTCTAAAGGAGTCGACAGCTGGCACAGAGAGCAAAATCACTTACACGCTCGGTCAACGAAAACAAAAATCTCGGGCGAGTGTAGAATAGAAAGAAAGGATGCTAGCTACTTAGATACCCTACAGGTTTTGGGGGAAAGGGGGAACAGAAATACCAATACCACGTCAGCAGTGATGGAATCCATCGCGGACCACGCTTTTTCCCACCACTGATAGATCGGATCCAAAATGCACATCCGGATCCTGATGGGCAAGGAATACGGAGGGAAGGGACCGAGGTAGCATCGCGGGAAATTGATACTCTGCTCTGCAGAGATCGAGAGGATTCATGGATGCTGGAAGGACAGGATTCAGGACGTGGGGTGGTTGGTCACGTACGTGGACGGATCCAGGATGAACGGCAGAGCGAGTTTGGGGGCGGGGACATCCACCACATCCCCCTTAGGGGGGCCACTCGGAATCAGGAATGGAGGGTATGGAGAATAGACCACCATGTTTGGCGGAGAACTAGGAGCCGTATTGGGGTTCAAGACCTCAAACGAGGATCAGCAACACCTTATCCATATGAAATCCCCAAAAGACATTGAGAGGATGATAGCCGTAGCTGGAGGACGAGCTCCACAACGTAATAGGCATCCAGGATCACCTTCATCGGGCGGCTAACTGCGGATAAACAGAATCCCAGGGACCATCCAAGGCAGAAGAAATTCCACACAGATATATGGACACTCCAGGTCATGCCCACGCTGGCTTCCCTATGGACCGGTAGCAGGAGCCCCAAGGCGTATAGCTACACGATATCTAGCCACCTTTCCAGATTCCAACCTCACCCTATTCGGCCTTATGAATTTCGCTGAGAAGAATGTACGTAGGCTTTCAATATCCCTAATACTAACGTTAACCTTGAATCTCCCGCGCCGGTTAATTGGGAAAGAGAGCGCAGCGCAGGGCAGTTCAACATCAATCCATCAAAATTCTCCATCATCAATTGCAGGCTAGCACTACCCAGGCTTGTCGAGTGAATTGGCCTGATACTTTCCATGCAATGGCAAACATTAATATTATCCAATTCTCCCATGTACATGTACACTCCACATACTGCTACCTTGCCAATACTTGTGCTCTCGAGGCAGGCGGGCAACTATTGATAATACAGTGCACATGCCGATTAGGTAATTACTACCTAGTAGAGTTGAATTTTCGACCTTGCACTGGCCACCCCGAGTATATATCATGATCATGATTAAGATATGTATCACGGATGGCATAATTGAGCTACAGATTGATATTACTCCCGTTATAATATAAGCATGTGTACCTACTACTGGGACTGGAGGTTGTATGTATATATGCTTTAGGTATATATAGCGAGTATATGCTTACATTATAACGAGAGGCTATAGGTACCTTTTGCAGCAAATCCAAAACGCGCAAGTGGCCGGCTGCAGCAGCAGTAGATCTCGGGGCTGCAGGTTCTATGTATATATATATATATGCATAACGGGAATATATGCTTATGCTTATATCGGGTAAGTAGTTACCGGTATGCTTATAATTATAATTATAAGTGAAGTGAATCTTCATTTTTGCATTTGCATTTGATTGAAAGTAATCACCTACCTACCGGTCTAGCTACCTATCCCCAGTTTAAATCTCTCGCTTGAGCAACGTTGCACATCCATGCGTTGGTTACTTTCTCAAATTACTTACTTCCATTCCCACAGCTTGGGTTGGGATAAGCCCCGTCGGCTCGGCGACAGATGGTTAAAGTCGTTGATCGATCAATTGTTGCTGTGGCGGGCGGCATCGATATGTCGAGGTTGAGTGTCTGTCGCTGCAGTGTAGTGCACTAGTGGCAATTCAAACATTGCCGATGTGATGTACAATGCCGAGCGTAGCAGACGCAGGTTCTGTTGGCGCTCACTTTAAGATACCTACCTCCCATCTACCTAAGTACCTACCCAAGTACTCTATAGAAAGATCGATCATTGCCAGTGGCCACTGCCCAGTTGTGATGGATGGAACGCCCACATAGATATATATATACCTTCTGACGTATATACAAAATAAGTTGCAAACTGAACATGTGCCATGGGGTTCAATAGCTCGGTATCTGCAGGTACGGTACCTACAAGTTCCATTTTAGATTTTGAATATCCAGATACATTTTGGAAGTTTGAGGGGATTTACAAGATGTGTAGGTAGGTATATATATTGTTCCTGTCATGTTTGCCTGTGTACGATATAAATCCGAAGGAGCAGAAGTGTTTTCGGATACTGATCTTATCTACCAATCGATATCTCTCATCATGGAAGGTGGATGGGTGTATACGAGAACAGGTGTATATGTACCCAAGTCAGCATGCGATTTCAAATTGCATCAACGAGAGATGTATATGTGCGATGCATATGGCGGTGTATCAATGCTTTTGCACGAACGCTGATCCCAGCCAACAACGAGCACCACGTGTGAGCGAGGACGGGTGGGGGGACAACGACACATTACCATTGCATTATTTGCAATGAGGTTACTGTGATACGTTGGCGATGATTGTCGTTGCCTTGTTGTTGGCAGCGGTTCGGTCCTCCCACCCAAACGCAAAGTTCCGTAGGCGAAGATTTAGGTAGGCATCCAACATCTGATCCAAGTTTCCAGTGATACACAAGTCACGTGCCAGAGTTACGCCAAGCATGGTGGAGTGGGATTTATAAACACTACCACCCCGTCCCACAACAACGGGTCGAGGCTACACAACAACCTCGCTCTCCCTTCATTCCACTTCATCCCATCCACCATCGATACATACCACACTCCGCCAAATCAAATCGCCTTCATTTCATCCAGCATACTTCAGCGCTTGTCGACAAAAGAAATCATGGCTACTAGCAACAGCAGAACCACCAATACTGCTCCTCCCCGTGGAACAATCTTTGTGGATCCCAACCTCGCCCCTAAGCCAAGGCGGAACCTGGGCCCCCCTCCCCCGCCCCACGATGCCCTGACCGCTGCCCTCATTATCCTCCATGGGATACGCCCAACAGTATGTATTGCCTCTCTCTCTTTCTCTCTCTAGGCCCTTTCGCACATCCCATCCATCGCAAGTCTACGCTACCTACATCAATCTGCCCATATTTTCTAACCCCACACCCCCCCCACCACCCCCCTCCAGATCCTCACCGCCATGGGCTACACCAAGCCACAACCCAACCCCGGCCGCAACACCCCCTCCAAACCCGGAGGTCCAATGCCAGAACCACCTCCACCCACACCCACCACCACCACCCCCGACGAATTCCTCTCCTCCATCCGTGGAAACCCCCACAAGCGTCGTGAAATCGCCAAAAAATTTGGCCTATCATACGGCACATGTCCCCACGGCACCTCCGCCATCGATCCCCTCGACACCCTCCTCACGCTCCTCTCCCCACACTACTCAAGCCACACCCAACCGCAACATGTTTCCCCCGCGGACGCGGCCGTGGAGGGGTGTTACAGTCTTGTGGATGGCGTGAGGGCCATCGATTGGATGACCACTGCGGCGGCGGGGAGGGTTGTGAGGACGTTGGGGTGGCCCGAGGGCGCTGCGGGGGAGCATGAGGTTGGGGTGTTTGCGTTTGTGGGGTTGAATGTGCTTGGCGCGCCGGTGGGTGTTCATGGCGTTGTTTAGGTTAGTTTGGTGTTGGGGAATTTCGCGGTTGGGTTTATCTACTATGTACTGTAGCTAGCTGTTTCGGCTTGGAAATTGCTCTCTCTTTTTCTCTCTCTCTGGGAGATGGGTTGCTATGGAGGAGAGTTCAAGCAAATGTATTATTTGCCAATTTGCGTTGAATGGCTACATTTTTTTAGCGCTATGCCTAAGCATTGTCGTTTCTGTACTATTGTAACTGGTCGATCTCGTGGATGCAATGATGTCCTCGGGATATAAGGCATGAGCAGAGCCCATTACACTACTGACGCTGAGGCAGGAGCAGTGTGTACAAGGGTCCTCCTCTACCCCTCGGGTGATGTACGTATATAATATTATATAATCAAAACTAAAATGTGTGGTTTCTCTCTCACATCCACGTGCATCCTACATTCGCAACACAACATCATACACACTACACTCACAAAGAATAATCTTAAAAAAGTGGCAGGTGAAGGGGCTACCTTCAAAGTCCCCATGGATCTCGAATGATAACGGAACAATTATCGTATCCAGGTATGAAACGATGTCAGATCAGCGGATATGAAAACATTGTACAGTAAATTTCCCGGCTTTGGCAACCTCCAGACGTCCGAGAATACACTCCTCTCTTCCCACTAGGTTCCACTTGCACAATTATGGGCCCTTCCGAGTTCAACTCCCCCCCCCCCCAGTGAGTCAGTCCCAGTCATATTCCCCCTGTTGCAATTGGCGTGGTTTGGGTTTGGGTTTATAATGAGGGAAGGGGATCGAAAAAGAGCGTTCTTTGGCCAGGTCATGCTGTACCTAAGTATCTATGTAATGCTCCACATGCCAACATATAATCAATTTAAATGTCTAGTGGCGCCGGCCATGGATGGAACCGAACTCAAGGGCAAGTAGTTTGCAACTTGTTTTTTGATTTTTCATGTATAAATTGATCTGCATACCTAGGCCTAATTATCACATAACATTGCTAAACGCGCGGTTTCTCAAGCTCGACCGCTAGTATACCGGCGCTGCGCCCATCGGGGTACCTATTTACATACTTAGTCTACCGGTGTAGCAAAACCTCACTACAAATTCGTCGCTGCCAGGGGATCGGGTCGGGGGTGCGCATGCCGTGTCGTGGCTACAGCGCTACTATAGTGTCAAGTCGAGCTTTGCTGATGCCTGCATTAATTTGCACACATATAAAGGCCTCTCACACGATCCAGCCCCTACCATGTATATATGTATATGTGCACAATGTTGTGCACAAATTGCAACGATACCAGTAACTTATATGCCAGTGATGTGTTCTGGTGCACCGCCCGCCTGTGAACCGAGTCTGGCAAGGTGATGATCTTAAAATGTAAATTGCGCATGAATTGATGTACGGCAGGTGATTTAGAAGTGAAAGAAGAGAATGATACAGTGGCGTTAAAAAGGTGAGTAGGCAATTTTTATATATGCGATCTTGGATTTGGCAAGATCGCATATATATAGACAAAGTGTTGACTCACTTTTCAGGAAATAAAATCCTATAACTGTATGTGTCTGATCCAGATAAAGTCCGTGAAAGAAGAGTTGCTCCAGAGTAATAGCTGTGAATAAATGTGTGCTCCAGAGCGATAGCTCCAAATACATGTGTGCTCCTGAGCGAATATATCAAATATTCGTGATCCAGAGCACGAGTTATTCTCATGCGATCTGCCGAAATTATTATACCAGATGAGCGTCAAGCGCATCCGCCACGGCATCCCCTCACTGCGACTCACGCTCGACAACGTCAACGTCATCAACTTCCTGCACCGCCCCATCATCCTCCTCAACCCGCCGTGGCGTGTCAAACGTTTGATGAAAAGCCCATGGCCACCATCATCGCCCTCTGTGGTTGTAACCGACAATACTTTACAAAATGAAATGCAGCGCCCGTGACGATTCATCGCGGGGAGACACCATTGAATACCCACACACCCACCTGCCGCTCAAAGTTTCCTTCATTCCCCCTCACTGGACCTCGAGACTGCCTGGAGTAGAGTAGGTATCTGTTGTGATATTGAACCCGCCAACTCTATTTAGGATGTATATCGCCACCCATGGCACAACTCTAAATCAACCGCACCTAGATCAATTGTTGTTATGTGCGGGAGGTATTAGTCCAAAGGCGGGGGAGGTTCTTGTTGGATATATGCACATTTATGATGTTCATTGGCTGAACTAAGGCACAAGTACAGCGGAGACCCAAGTAGGCCGTAATGATCAATGCAATCCTAAGACATGAGTCTCTCACACCAAACTCTCACTGACCATACCGATCCTCAATTCCGTTGCGATGACCCACAAACCTTCCCGACATGAAGATCCTCTCAGTGAGTCAGCGAAAATGATAAAAATTAGGAGTAAAGATTGAAGCTCAGCTGATTCTCCTGGCGAGCTACCCCATTTCCTCGAGATGGGTGTACTTACCGTACGTTTGAAAATCCATGTAAACCAGCCTACCCTCGAATCACGTGTGCCTCACCCGGGGCCGGAAGCAAGGCAGGGCGTCCAAGAATCATTGACTTTGTTGACGTCACACCCATCTCCATCAAAGTCCCAATGACCGTTTCCCAGCTACATCCTATTACCGGCTAGTATTTCTGCAGTACCACAATGCAATTACCCACGCCGCAAGCCCTTTTACATCTCCCTTGTGGGATGCAGAAAACTTCCCATCGTGAGCATCCTTGGCGGCAGTTCATCAAGACCCAGGCTAGACGCACGACAGTATGCTCGGCTACAAAGACGCCTGAAAACTCTGAGAATTGTTCCAAAAAAGGTATAGATCAACTGTAAGACTCCATCCGATCGTCCACGATCGCTAGTATGGATACGCGGAAAAGCTACAGATAATTAGTTAGGTAATATGAAAATGTTCAATTTAAATGACCCTTACTGAAACCGCTCTACACTGCAGGACCAGTAGCTCGTCATGTATAAACCTTTGTCATTAAGGCGGCTCTGCAATTTGCAAATAATAAACGGTTGTCTAGGCTATTGTTATACACGGGAAATCCATTTTCGAGGTGCTGGGGAACAAAATCAGCAAGAACATCCATTACATTGCGTTGAACTAGCAATTTATGTTGACCAGACTTATGAGAAAGGAAAAAGATGAGTTACCGGCCATAATTGGCAGTCAAAATATCCATTGACAAGGGTTGAAAAGGGGACAAGCTGATTCACGGTTAACTACCAATACTCTACATCCAGGAGAATTCGAACCTACATTAATAAACGGGATCCTCAATATTTTTGAGATCACCAGAACGAGGCATATACCCATCACAGGGAGCTGCGACCCACGTAGATCTTAGGATCAAGGCATACGGCACATCTTACATGATAGAGAATTTCATGTCACACGAGGTACGGTTTTCTCACTTCGTATGTTATCATTTTCAGACTAGTTTAGAGTGTATAGAAATATTCACAGATCACAATCGCAAATGTTTATGACTGATGCAAACCTCCCTTTACGTAACGCAAAAGTTGGTAGCTAGAGAACAACAAATCTACTCACGATTAGACTGTTCAAAATCTACTCCGTCGGACATCGTGGATGTAATTAATTGGGCCAACGCACAAGCAGCTGCAAAAAGTTATGATCATGGGCCTTGACATTCGGTTTGAGTTTCCCCAAATCAGCGAGGCCGAAGCACCCTTAATCAGGATACAGGATCATAAAAAGTCTGTTTCCTCATGGCATCTTCAAAGTCAACGTCCTGTACTGCTAAGTCAGGTTACGTGGATGTGGGAGCAATGGGCGAGGCGGATGTGTGATATGGTTGATGAGGCGTAGACTGAACTCAAATATGGTAATCATGAGTAAAGATCTATTTGGCGCCAGAACGTGCCTGGAGTGAGTATGCCGTATGTGTTCTTGAATGTCCATGACGCGGGCAATGGGTTACTAGAATGGGAATGTAAACCCGCGCCTAAACTAAAGCAATTCATGATGAAAGCATTCCAAGCGTGGTCTGTTGCTGTTTATTATGTTATTTCCGGCTGCATGAAACGCATTAATAAACGTGGCGGACTTTGCTCTCTTGCGGCCATCTTAGTTCTTTGTCTACCAGAAGTAGATAGTTAGAGTTTTCTACATATAATAATCGCTGGATATATTTCTCTCTAGCTTGTGTTCCTTTCCCTGCGTTGCCAATCTCTCTTCACGCTCCCGTTGTTTGCCCCTATGCTCTTTGGAATACAGGATACGACTGTCCCACATCTATCGTCCACTTAGGACATACGTTTAAAAATAATACGAAGAAATCCGAGTAGACCGCTCCCCGCCCACCACTCCACTATGTACTCAAAAGGCGCATTTGTGTGAAAAATGTATAAATAGGCAGGTCCTGCATCATCCTCGTTGCAGTAGTTTTAGACCAGTTATGTATTTGTGGTTTTACAAAATTGATGTTTAAGCGGTACGGGCAAATTTTTTGGATACAAATTCAAACATTCAGCTTCCTGGGGTATAACTTACGTGCAAAAAATGGCAACTATTGTCTCCGGCTGTGAATGATGATTTAGGCGATTTAACAGAGGGGCGAGTGACCTATAACCTAACCCAGTACTATTGGTAAATTGCCCTATCAATTCAATTGTATCTCCTATTTCCAAAGTCCGTTGCTATAACGAGCATATAGAGAGAATGGATCATACGTACTCTAGTACCTTCGAACTTCTTGTTGTATTACAGTAATATCTTCAAAATTGTGTGCGCACAGGAACGAATGAGGTTGCCTACAAATTGAAAAAGGAACAACGTCGTACTTGAACTCATCCGCGAGACATTATTCTATTGCCCAAACTATCACCTCTTTCACATTAATATCTTTGAGTTCAACTTCCCATGTCATTGGCTCCAACACAAATAACTACACGTTTCTATTTCCATGTGAATGACATGAGGTTTGTTGTGATTGTAATTAGTTTATTGAGTTATCGTGCACACTGGCAGCAGTACCAACATTTTGACCTGTTTCATATCTAAATAAGCATGACGCTGGCCGCATAAGTTCAAGAAGTGGGTGAAATCTTAATCACAAGAATCAATTTTCAAGGAGAATTTATTTTTTTGACTGCCGTTGGATTTTGGAAGCTTCTTGTTTGACAGTTCAACAGGTTGCGCCAATATTATTGGTCATGGCAATTGGTTTACAAATCCCTCCACACACATTGCCATTACTTCCACGCCTAATATGGTTTAAAATTACCCTCAACTCACTATATAACCACTCCCACGACTGTAAAACGCAGCCAATGTATTCATTTCTCTTGGGAAAATTGAAGGATCCGATGAGGTCTTAACAAGGAGAACCAACAGGCCCCCGTTCAAACTGGAACAGCAAGTGTGTAGCAAGCGCCTTGAGGGTTATATTTGAGCGTTCAGATGCAAGTCGAGGTAATTTCAGAGATTCTCATACAAACTCCCCTTGCAAACCTGTATCCTGGAATTATTTAGAAGGGAAAAGAGGTTCGAAGACTTTTTTTAAGACGGCAAAGAAAGTTGTGCTCTAGAACACTGTATCTGCTCGATATGCAAAATTGTGTCCCCTTGATGTATGTATAACTAGTAGCGTAGCGCACCTACTCCATGAACATGTAGTTATATCTCTCTTTGTCAAATGCATAGCGTTTCCATAAAATTGGAACAAAAAAACCCTACTTAAAAAGGCTTCTTTTGATGTCAAAAATGTATATATGGCATCCACGTTGGTGATAAATACAGATGGCTTCCGTTATAAGCACAGCCCTCGCAGCCCCAAATGAGTTCCCTAAACCAAAATATCCTCTCGATAGAAGGATGCATTCATTATAGGCATACAAACGTAAGTCCTAAGGGTATGCTGAATACGGGAGTAATCTGTATCCACAATGTTCGATAAACTGTCCAGTCCTTGACGATAGATATACAAAGCTAGTAATTGTAGCTAAGCATATCCCGCAAGAGCCATGTCCACAGATCTGTAGTAGGTTGCAATAAAGCAACAACGTGCGTACTCAGGATGAGATTGTCAGGAACACAATGCTCCCGTAGGTGAAGGTGGGGTTTAGGAAGAATATTTCTGGAGGGCAGTGAAATCGAGAACTGTCTTGTTAATTGAGCACGAGCCTGACCTTGTGCCTATTGGCTGGGCCATATTTCTTATTTATATATCTCTTTCACATCAATAGTTGCGTCCGTTTTAGACGTCATTGTAATTGACCCACACTAAACCTACTGCTGCCTTATCCCATCCGCGTTTTATTTAGCTAGGCGTGGGAACATGCGGATTTGCAACAATATAACTTGATGGCAATTTTATGCATGAGGGCCGAGAAATAATTTCAACAACAAATACTTTAATACACTTTGTCCATTATCGGTTCTTATGTATCTTCAAGAACAAGATCTACTATTTGGATAGTATTGGTTGTCCTACTTTTCGTCATTATTTTTGCAGTCGTTAATCAGGGTAGGCAGATTGGTCTTTGTGCCGTCATCGCCGTCGGCAATGACAATGGGCGCCTTAGCGGTTCCCTCCACTGCCGTACCCTCTGCTTTGGGGCTGGTGCGAGGGGTGACCATTCTCTCCACGGTTTCCTTGGCAACATATCTGCGGCGGCGGCGCATGCGCACAATAAGCGGCGAGTCTGGCCGGTTTGCGTCTGGATGGGCCATTGTGGACTGTGTCTCTGGCGTGCGGTGGTGGGCGTTTGTTCCGACGGTTGCAGGATGCGCTATGTTGTGATAAGCTTCTGGTTGATGATAGGCTTCATGACTATGGCAACTCCAGTTTCCTACCGTGCCTTCCGGTTCGAGCAAAAAAGTGGATAGGTACATTTAGCCTGGTGTGGGTACAGTAAGCTTTGGCAGCACTTTAAGAAGAACATCTAACGTATTCCCAAGGACCGTAAAGGTGCCGAGGGGACAGTTGAGTGGGGGTTGTACAGCAGAATTTTGACAGTTCACCATGCATGTCTATTTATGATCTTTCTCCTTTTCCCTTTCCTTCTTTGTTTTACATTTAGTTTCTGCAAGCATTCCTTGCCATCGTGTCTCTCCTCCTGCATGCCCCTGTTCTTTTTCTGTTGTTTTGCGAGAGTTTTGCAATTTGTTTCTTCTTGGTTTTCCATACATTTGCGGAAGTATGGTCTCTTGTGATGAGGCCTTGTTCTTGTGCTTTCAGTCTCGCTTATTCCATTGTAATTTAAACATAGATACATAAGAAACAAGCATAATCTGCGCGAAATTCAATACGGCATGAACAATGCAAATACTACAGGCAAGGGATAGGATATACAAATTTTGGTTGAATAACGCAAACGCAATGAAAGTCAAAACTTGGATAAGTGTAGATTTTGAATACCAATGCAAAGCATCAGCTCGATGAGGGAGGCCTGAAGTACACTCGACTATACATCCTCAACAAACAGCAGCAATCTAAACGGCGGGTGTATGACATCCAATTCCTCAACCAAATCAAGCCAATCATCGTCGCATTCAATTTCGAATCTCATGGCCGTTTTGTAGCCCGAGATTAGTGTTTTTGGCCCATTCAGGACAAATGCTGGGACAACAATGTGGATATCAGAGGACTCGATTGTTCGTTTTGCATGCATGGATGCCATCTGAAGGAACTCTGTAACATTGAGAGCTTTCAGATTAACTTTCCGTATCTGTTTGACTAGGGTTGGGTCCGAAGCGTAACGCAACACAAACTGTATTTGAATGAGGTCAGTTACAGTGTGCGATCAAGATAGATATATGTAGAATATTACGGTTTTCTGGGCATCAACATACGTGCTAAGTCTTTGACGCTGGGTATGTGTTGCCCAATCTTGACTTTATTTCCTTCTCCGACAGCTTGAGGGATCCCATGTGAGGAATGATGCCCATTGCGTCCATTTTGCCATGGCCGTTGTTGTTATCTTTATCACCAAGGCTGTCCTGCTCCTCTTCACAGTCTTCTCCCTCGTTGCTTTTTTCCTGGTTGCCATATTCAGTTTCAACAACGCATTGTGTTTCAGAAATTCTTCGCATTTTCTTGTGTGCCAACCGGTGATTGGTCTTCCAGTTCCACGCTACTGAAACCTTTCGGCAGCTTCTACAGGCTTGTGACATCCTGCTGATGGAGCGGTAGTTTTTTAAGGGATTGCCTGGATCAAAGTGTCTTGGAATGATGCAAGACGGTAGGGTATGGGTTTGTGAGAGGGATTTACTGTGAGGACAGGAAGCTCGCAAGTGTGGTAGAGTACCAGGCGATTGCTGGACTCGAGTGTGTTGATAGGGTGTGAGATATAAAGGTTGGGGTTTTGTGGAGGAGGTACAAAGTTCGGGGGTGAGAACCTAGAGATGAGGGATGTGCAACCCCAAGGGTGATATTGTTATTGTTGTTGTTCCAATGCCGTTGCCATAAACTTTGGCGCTTACTAATCAAGCGGCCCTAGTCTTGTACCCTGGGCTGGGCTCATGAGACTAGGCTGGGCTTAGCCTCGAGACCTGGGGTGGGCTGGACAAGGCTACCTAGCTGGGCTTAATTGCATGGCTGGGCGAGTCTTATGCCACTGCACCATATTTGTTGTCTTTCCTAGTAACACATTTCATCTGGATTACATAGGCAGGCTGTGTTCTCGTACTGAGACTATGAACTTCGCTTAAAAGAATGGCAGACGGTCAGTCATGTCATGAGAGTGGTGGAATATTTCCTCCGGAAACCCAATGGGAAGTACCATCAGCATCAGCAAAGCTCCACTTGTCGCTGTAGCGGCGCTGCAGTGGTAGACTACTCCAATTGGCCCCGTTGTCGCTACGTCAACAATAGCGCCATCTTAAGTCTCGCTGATGAATATTCAATAAAGCAAATTGGTTATTACGGGGGCTATCTCTCGTGGGGTCCAACGGGAGGCTGCGCCGGGCGCAGGCACAAGTGGCGTCCAGCATGTGGGGAGGTCGTTGGGGCTTCCATCGTGCGGTATCATAGGGCAAATCATTGGCGGTATATTCACAATTGATATATCAACAACGTACCTCCGCACTTGTTTCAAAGTTGCAATCCTTTTGTCTAGCAAACAAACTCTTGATCAGGTAACGGCATTGGATCCTTTGTATTGAACTCTATTGGATGCCCAAGCGCTTGCAGTCAAATCGCTAAAATACAATCACTCCGTCCATTTCATCAATCTCCTTTGGCGCACGTACAGAATTGTCTTGGCATGAGACTGGATCTCATCTGTTGCCTTTACTGCGACGTAGCAAAATTTCAGTTTTCCGCCTTCAGATACTGGAGGTATTCAAAGTTCCCTTATACCGGTGGATAAATGTTTTTGATTCTTTCTTGTCCAAAGCCGTGATACGGGCACAAGAATATGTAATACATACGCATATGGTTGTAAACGGTTTGTAGCCTGAACACTTTGTACGTCAAAAGATTTATCACTCCCTCTTGCTGAATGAATCAGTTTTTTCAGTACCGTTGATTCAATTCTGTACGCCAAGCCGCGCCCAGAAGGTACCTGCACAATCAACTTGCGCAGCAGCAAGATTGAGCCCTTTTGTACAGGTTTTTTGTAGTCTTGTGCCTATTCGTTGGGGGGTTGTCAAAGTTGAGAGTATATATACAGTTCCGCCACTTAAATACGTATTCAAGCGCATTTTTGAACTTTGAATACGTATGGTCGTTTGTATAGTCACTTTATACAAAAATTACAAGAAAAAAAATAGTCCTTACCTGGGCTCACAAAAACCTCGTGAAATCATACAAATTCTCTGTGGGTTCTAGGAGTCTTGGCATGAAATCAGTACAAATGATTCTTTGGAGGAGTTTACTTGACACATTTGTCACACGTTAGTTGGGCCATCTTTTTCGAAGTATGCATACTTAAGCGCTATAACATACCTGTCTCAATGGATGCATCTCATTGGTACAATTAATGTACCTATATGGACTATTGCCTTGACAGGGGGCTGGGTACCAGGGTAGGACTATTGATGATTATCAATTACCAAAAGTAAGGAACCTGTAAAATTGCATGTAATTCGTTTGCACGGTTATGCCCTGGGATATTGATTTGGGTGATTATGACTGAAGCCATCATGATCGAGAATTGATCAGCAGAACAGATTATTGTGCAACGTTACTACCTGATATATAACATGCAGGATGTATATCACCTCATATTTTAATAATTCTGAGAGTATCGGCAGCAAGGTGAGAGGCAAGCATATTTGGCATAGGGTTGCTCTCGTACCCAGACTGTCACGGAGTCAGGTAAGCTAGTCCTATTCCGCTCTAATGCATAAGACCGGGGACTAACCGTGACACGGACTGATCATCCACACGCTAGTTAGGCAGCTATATTTGGAGTTGGATTTCTATAAAGTTCTAGCCGCATCTCTAGTTGGATTTGTCAGGCAACTACCCCGCTTTGTGGCTGAAGCCGTAATCGAGGTAGTTATGGTTTTGAGGGTCAAATGGACTCCCCGCGTGTAATTCTTATTTCCTGTCATGTATTTCGTTTAGCAGCTGGTCGGCTATATATACCTGACCGCCCACTTAGTTTAGAAGGACAAGTGAATAGCGTTGTTTTAGGTATCTATCTACTTTACACTTATATCACATTATCGCATCTTTAGTACTTCGTACTTAGTGAATATCTCATCGCACCTCTGAGTACTCGGTACTTCTGCGAATAAGTCGATTCATCAAGTAAACCATAACATTACAACGCTAAAGTCTTTTACACACCACGACATCATCATCAACATTAGAACATGTCGAACCACGGACATCTCCCCGGCACCCACCGATCAGGTCTTCTCATGGGAGGAGACGAACAAATGGAGAACCCGGAGGCAATGGTGGCCATCACCCACCTACAGCCAGGACGTCCACAACCCAGGCGTCCTCACCCCTTGATTAAGGACGCACCCAGCCCAGTATACAGCACCTCATCAGAAGAAGAAGAAGCAAAGGATCAAGATGGTGATACCATCATCCACTCAGGAGCGGCAGCAAACACCCCCATCCCAAGGCCCAAATCTCGCGCCCCCTCAGCACTCGCAAGACTTAAGGACAGGAACCGCATTTCCAGAGCAGGTTCCACCCACTCCGCGCCCGTTCAACTAAGCAACATTACAATGGCGCAAGCCGAACAGTTGGCGGCAACTCTCCGAACCGAACGAATGACGGACAAAGCAAATCCGAGACAAGAGATCTCCGCGTCAATAAAGCCCACCATAGAAGAGGCGCTGAAACAACTACAGGAAACTATGCTGAGAGCTATCGCAATGCAAATGACCGAAATGGAAACGAGGTTTAATGGGTCCCTGCAGGAATTACATCAAAAAATTCACCAAGTCAAAACTGACCTCACCAGGCAACAAATCGAGAGCACTGGCAAACTCAAGAGGGCAATTGGGGTAGTGAGAGAAAGTTTGATCAGGGACAAGAAGAGCCGAAGGGAGCAGGTCAACGAACTTGCAGAATCATTGGAGCAGGTCATCAAGCGCATCGACGCCATGGAGGAGAGCTCCAAGTACAAATCCTTCGCCTCCTGGGTCGACAATGTCACCGCGAGCGGAGTACAGGATAAAGGAAAAGGAAGAGCGGTACCACCCGCAGAAGCAGAAATACCAATGGAAGTAGTACCAGCGCCTTCCCCGAAACTACCGCTTTGCCAACAAGTACTTGTGGGGAACTTGGGTCTCTTCCCCACTGACACAGCGGTTTCAGCTTGGACCATTGCCCATCCTAACATTTCTGGCATCGCCACTACCACCACCAAGGAGACCACTGCCGGCCCAAGAACAGGTTTTCGAACCTACCAACCCCCCATGCAGGTACAAGGAACAAAGACCAGAGTTCAAACTAGACCCACCACCGAAGTTTTCCGGCAAGAAAACCGAATTGGAGGATTTCCTGTTCGCCATGAACAATTACATCAGGGCCAAAAGAATCACAGAAGACGAGGACCGCATCACCCTTATGATCTCCCGATACGAAGGCGATGCATTGATATGGTGGAGAGGAAACGATGGGAAAATCAGCAGTTGGGACGACGCTACCCATGAGCTCCGCCAAACCTATGGGGATGTGATGACCAGGTCCCAGTGACAGGATCTTGACGGCCGAAGAAGGTACCGTTGTGTCCGTGCCAAGGGGGACGATAGGCGTGGATCAGAAAGGGGTAGCGGCGGTTGAGGATGGCGAGAGTGTAGGTGTTGACTTGGTCGAGAGGGTGTACAGGAGCAGGTTCTGGGGCACCGCCAGGAAGGATAACTGAGCGGCGAGTGGTCAAGGTACTGGGCATGGGACTTGGTCAAGGCAGGATCAAGAAGGGCTGTCTAGGCCACGGAAGAGGAAAGTATAAAGTATATTCGAATAACAACTTGTTAAGATACAACTGAGGGAAAGAGACAAGTTGTTGCGTGAAGAGGAAAGGAAAAGAAGTCAAGACGAGAGGGAGAAAGGGCTCTTTATATAGAGATCCTTCTCGAGTCATGGAACTAGAAAGACAGGAACAGAATCGCAGCGCCGCGGCTGCGCAGAGGCTGCGCGGCGGCTGCGCAAGGTACATGAGTCAAAGGGAATTAGAAATCAACTGCGCAATAGAAACGACTAGAACATAATAGAAGCTGACGGAAACATATAGAAAGCTATTGCGCAGCGAAGGTTCGTGATACTAGAACCTTCTGGTGGTTTCTCTGAGATTCCGAACTAGGAAGTCGAGCAGTGACAGGGATGCGGGCTGTTGTATTGCAACGGTTACCAGGAACGGGCTAGGTCATGGGCTAGGTGCATGGCAATGTAGAGTAACACTAGTAGTAAGCGAAACTCGTTGGGGGTCAGGATCAGATGGACATGGATCCACTGTGGCTGATAGCGAGGCTGGGGCCGACGGTGGCTGGGTGCGGGGTAGTCTTGGGTGAGACTAGAAACTCGGTTCATGACAGTCTTGGGCGACGGGTTCGAGCAGTGAGACGTGGAACACTGGGTGAACTTTCATGGTAGTGGGGAGCTCAAGCTTATATGCATGGCTCGAGATTTTTTGGATGATTCAAAATTTCCCAAGGCGTTTATAATCCAACTTGGTTGAGGGTCGGGTGGTGTGGATGTGTCGCCTCAAGAGCCAGACTTCATCGCCTACTTTGTATGCAGGTGGTGGAATTCGGTGACGATCGGCTTGTTCAGCATGGATTGCCTGGGACCAGGATATTTCGGCTTGAAGGTGTTTATCCAAAAGCGACAGGCGCTCAGCATAATCCTTGAGTGCTTCTGGGGTTGGTTGTGGCACAGCGGGGTTGGCCAGGATCTCATAGCGGGGTTGTTGGCCATAAACCGCAAAGAAGGGAGTGATTCCGGTGGTGGCGGACAGGGTGTTGTTGTATGCAAACTCGGCCATGGATAACAACTCGGACCAGTCGTCCTGTTGGTAGTTGCAATAGGCGCGGAGGTATTGTTCCAGGATTGCATTGACCCTTTCGGTTTGGCCATCGGTCTGGGGGTGGAAGCTGGTGGAAAGCTTCTGTTGGATTCCAAGGAGCTTGCAGAGGAATCTTGAGAACTCGGAGGTGAACTGGGTTCCGCGGTCGGTGACTATGGAGTCCGGGAGACCATGAAGGTGGAAGATGTTGTCTAGGAAGAGTCTGGCCAGGGTTTCGGAGTTGCATTCGGTTGTGGTTGGAATGTAATGGGCCATCTTGGAAAGTCGGTCGACCACACCTAAAACAGCGTCGAAGCCGTTGGACAGAGGTAATCCTGTGATAAAGTCCATTGAGATTGAGCTCCATCGTCAGATTGGGATTTCAAGAGCTTTCAGGAGGCCATAGGGCGCATGTCGAGCGGGTTTGATCCTCATGCAAGTGTCACAGTTCTGAATGTAGCGTGCGATGGTTTTACGCATCTTTGGCTACCAGTAGTTCCGGGATACAAGCTCGTAGGTGGCGGCTCGGCCTGGATGGCCTGCGGCTGGGTGTTCATGGCAAGAGTTCAGAATTGTAGCTTGAAGGAGTTCGTTGTCTGGGATGTACAGGAGTTTGTTGACGTAAAGCAGGCCGTCGTCGTAAGTACATTCCCCGAGGGGAACTGTTGGGTGTTTCGTTTCAAAGTTCTCGAGCGCAAGGAGGATGGATTTTCCCAGGGCATCAGATGGTAGGAGGGTTCGGATTTTGTCATTGAAACCGATTGATGCTGCAGATAGGGAGTATTCCGAAAATTTAGAGGATGGGATAAGGGCGCGCACAGGTCGTGCACATTCATCCCCCCCCTCAGGGAGGTCTCCAGACCTGCGGGTCAGGCGTCGGCTTTTCCGTTCTTTTCGCCAGGTTGGAATACAATAGTAAAGTCGTATTGTGCAAGTTCCCCAGCCCAGCGTGCTTGCCGGCGGTTCAAGAGGGTCTTGGTCTTGAAGGATTCAAGGTTATGGTGGTCCGTGGGGATCGTAAACGGCTTTGGCAGAGCATGGACGTACATGTGCCATTCGTCAAGAAAGACCACAATTGCAAGGAGTTCTTTATTACCAATGCCGTAATTGCATTCGGCAGGTGACATTTTCTCGGACAGGTAGGCAATAGGGTGGAGTACCGTTTTGCCGTTTTCTGGGATCTCCCGGAACAGAATGCCGGAGACCACATAGTCGGAGGCATTGGTTTCAAGGATGGTTTCGAGGTTTGGGTCAAAGTGTCGAAGGACTGGTGCTAAGGTAAAGGCCTTCTTCAGTTTAGAGAATACCAGATCACAGTCTGAAGACCAAGCAAAGGGGGTGTCCTTTTGCAATAGTTGGAAGAAAGGTTGACAGATCCGAGAGTATCCTTCGATGAAGCGTCGGTAGAAGTTAGCAAATCCCAGGAAACACTGGATATCCTTTACGGATTTAGGAGTTTCCCATTCAATCACAGCTTTAACCTCTTCCGGGTCCATTTCAATACCGTCAGAGGAGATGACGAAACCCAGGAAGGTTGTCTTGTTAACTGTGAATTCGCATTTCTCGGGCTTGACGAACAGTCCTGCCTCAGAGAGTTTGGCAAGGACTTTACGGACTTGTTCTTGGTGTTCCTTTTGTGACTTTGAGTGAATCAAAATGTCGTCTAAGTAGACAACGCAGAAGACGTCGAGGAATTCTCGGAGTGTGTCATTGACGAATTGCTGACAGGTTGCTGGGGCATTGGTTAGGCCTGAAGGGCATGACCATAAATTCGAAGAGGCCATATCTGGTTCGGAAGGCGGTTTTCCATTCGTTGCCTTCCTTAATCCTGATAAGGTTGAAAGCGGCTCACAGGTCCAGTCGGGTGAAGTACTTGGATCCACGGATTTGATTCAAGGTTTCTTCAATTCTGGGGAGTGGGTACCTATCCTTATGTGTAATGTTGTTAAGTGCTCGGTAATCGACACATGGGCATAGGGAACCATCTTCTTTCTTGACAAAGAGTATTGGCGAAGCGCTGGAAGAAGAGCTGGGTCTGATAAATGCCTTTGCAAGGTTTTCATCCAACCATTCTCGGACTTTTTTGAGTTCTGAATTGGACATTGAGTACATTTGTCCGAGGGGTGGTTTTGCGCCAGGAAGCAAAGGGATTTCGTGGTCCACATATCGATGTGGGGGTAGAACTGAGGCTTCCTTCTTTGAGAAGAGTGGTAGAAAATCGTGGTATTTTGGGGGAACCAATTTCTCAGCCGGCTTGGTACTTGGGGTTTCTTCAGGCAGGGAGGCAAGAACACAGATCATAGATCCGGGTTGTTTGGTAGCTATCCTCATTGCTGCTCGCGAGATGAGTGCAATCTTGTGATTGGCAGGCGACGGAGGGTTGCTGGTGATGATATTTTGTCGAGTTGGGAGACAGTGGGCTTGACAATATCCTGAGGCGAAGGTGAGGGTATTCTTTTCCCAATCAATCAAGGGGTTATGGCGTCGGAGCCATGTTTTTCCAAGGATGAGGTTCCATCCGGCCTATTTGGTCACTTGGAAGGTTATTACTTCCTCATGTTGGTCGACGGTGAGTTTCAAGGTACAAGAGTGGGTTATCTGTCCTGCAGCCGAGCGTCTCCCATCGACTACAATAAGGTCTTCTGGCTTAGGTTTCAGATCAAGGTTCAGGTTCAAGGACAAGGCAAAGTCAAGGTCGATAAACTGGGAGGTAGCTCCGCAGTCAATCATGCAGGTTCCAGGCAAAGAATTATTGATGGTAGAATTGAAGGTCATAGGTGACTCGGAACCGAGATCACCTGAAAGGGAAACGGAAGAGATACGCAAAGCAGCAGAAATTCGATACCTTCGCAACCTACTCTTGTGAGCAGATCGCAACTCAACAGGAACAACAAAACCAGTACCAGGCAAATCAACAGATGGTAAAACAGAAAAAGTATTAACGGAAAACATTGGGGAACAAGAGGTGCACAAAGGTGAAAAACAAACACAAGAGGGTTCAGGAGAGAAGACACCAGGTTGCATCCTGGCACTCCTTAAAGGGTCTTCGGTCCTCAAAGAGGCAGTTAGTATTTTGCCGGAGTGGCTGTCTCGGTGGTGATGTAAAGCACAGTTGCAGGTGGTCCTGCTGGTGTGGCAATGTCGGAGGTAGCGTTGACCTTCTGTGCCTTGTTGGGGCAGACACTTGCGAAGTGTCCTTTTGCACCACAGTAGAGGCAGAGGCCATTGGCGCGGCGGTAGTCTTTATCGGCCTGGGTGAGAGGACCACGCTTTCTTTTAACCTCAACTGCAGAGAGGTCCATGGGCCCCGCATGTGAGCCTGTAGCGGTAGAGGAGCTGGCAGGAGCACTGGTGCGAGGGGCAGCGGTGTTGTGATTTTGGGAGGGCGTGTGGTGTTGATTCTGTACACGCCTGATGTTGTTGTCGAGCTGGATGCACATTTGTGCAACAGCAGCCAGACTGTCCGGAACATTGAGTTGGTAGGATAACGCCGTAGCGGTGTCCTTGTTGAGGCCAGAGCGGAATCTGGCAATCTGCTCTTTTTGGTTCATAGAGAGCTTGGTAGAAATGGTGACAAACTCAGCAGCATAGGCAGAGCAGTCTTGTTTACCTTGACGGAGTTTGTCAAGCTTTTCTCTTGCAGTTGCTTTGGCATGTGGGTCATTGAATGCTGCTTGGAGGGCGTTGATAAATCCTTTGTAGGATTGAAACTGGACTTGGCCAGTGACTGGGTCCATGTGTGGGTTGAACCACGCTTGGGCACCTCCGGAGAGGTGAGAGGCAGCATAGGCAATCCTAGCTGCGTTGGAGGCATAACGGGTGAGGTCGGAGGAGAAAACCAGTTGGAGTTGAGGGATGAACTGGCGATATTTGTCCCTAGTGCCATCAAAGGCAGTGGGGTCTGCAATCTTTGGGGCCAGGTTTCGTGGTGCGGGTGGTGGTGGTGCTAGGGCTTGGAGTCTGGTCTGTACACTGGCGTGGAATCCGGATTGTAAGTGGGCATAGAGTGACTGGGTAGCAGCGCTCAGTTCGTCGACGTCAGTGAGGTTGGGGATGACTGGCAATTGCCAGGTTCCGGTGGTGCCACACATAACACCTTGAAGGTGCGCATTGTTGAGGCTTGTCCTAATGTCAGGACGGAGGTTATTGGGGAGACTTGGGTTGTTGCTAGCTACGAACTGTGTGGTTGAGAGGAGGGCAAGGTAGTCGGTCCAGGGGGTTGCCAGCGGGGGGAGAGGAGTTTGAGAACCAGACATCGTAATGTTGCTTTGGTGTGGCGGAGACAGTTATGTCGACGCAACAAAGTGTGATGACTAGGTCCCAGTGACAGGATCTCGACAGCCGAGGAAGGTACCGTTGTCTCCGTGCCAAGGTGGACAATAGGCGTGGATCAGAGAGGGGTAGCGGCGGTTGAGGATGGCGAGAGTGTAGGTGTTGACTTGGTCGAGAGGGTGCACAGGAGCGGGTTCTGGGGCACCGCCGGGAAGGATAACTGAGCGGCGAGTAGTCAAGGTACTGGGCATGGGACTTGGTCAAGGCAGGATCAAGAGGGGCTGTCTGGGCCACGGAAGAGGAGAGTATAAAGTATATTTGAATAACAACTTGTTAAGATACAACTAAGGGAAAGAGACAAGTTGTTGCGTGAAGAGGAAAGGAAAAGAAGTCATGACAAGAGGGAGAAAGGACTCTTTATATAGAGATCCTTCTCGAGTCATGGAACTAGAAAGACAGGAACAGAATTGCAGCGCCGCGGATGCGCAGAGGCTGTGCGGCGGCTGCGCAAGGTACATGAGTCAAAGGGAATTAGAAATCAAATGCGCAATAGAAACAACTAAAACATAATAGAAACTGACGGAAACATATAGAAAGCTATTGCGCAGCAAAGATTCGTGATACTAGAACCTTCTGGTGGTTTCTCTGAGATTCCGAACTAGGAAGTCGAGCAGTGACAGGGATGCGGGCTGTTGTGTTGCAACGGTTACCAGGAACGGGCTAGGTCATAGGCTAGGTGCATGGCGATGTAGAGTAACACTAGTAGTAAGGGAAACTTGTCGGAGGTCAGGATCAGATGGACATGGATCCACTGTGGCTGATAGCGAGGCTGGGGCCGACGGTGGCTGGGTGCGGGGTAGTCTTGGGTGAGACTAGAAACTCGGTTCATGACAGGGGACCACCAGCCCCAGCAACGAGCAACAACAGAGCTTCAAGCTCTCAAACAGACAGGGAGCATCTCCGCTTTCTTCACCAAGGTTGAAGAACTCAACCTCGAAGCCAAGATTCCCGTCGAAAACCTCCGACTAACGTTGATGCCAAACCTCCGTATCAACCTTCAGCATGATCTTGCCTCTCAAGTCCTCAACAGACCCACTTACCATCAGTGGAAAGAGTTGTGTATCTTGATCGGCACACAGCAGGAGATAGTTTCCTAGGGCACACACAACTAGAGAAACAACAACAACAGCAGCAGACCAAGTGGACAAAACAATTGCCTACAAGGAAGCAGCAACAACAGCAACAATCGTGAGTCTCGCCCCCAAACAGGCGACACAATCCCAAAAGAAATCTTGGCTAACCGTCGTTGAGATGGGAAATGCCTCAAGTGTGGTGTTTCCACACACCAGGTCCGTGAGTGCACCAGCGGTTATAAACTTCAATCATGGGAAAGGGCCTGTTCCCAAACCTCCAACACCACACCAACCCGCACAGTCAAGATGATTGCTGCGGCCCCCAAACGCAAACGAGTGGAAGAAGGGTCACATACCGTTGCCACCTCATCACGCAAGAGGAGGTCGCCAGAAACGAAGACTGTGCAAATCACTGAGCTGGACTCAGATTACGAAGAGGAGGAAGCCGTGAACACCAACCATTCGGGAAACGAGTAGGGGTTGCATCACCGGCCGTCGGAAGGACCCCTCGACACACTTCACTCCTGACGGTCATGGTTGCGTTGAAAGGAGGATTTAGGGCAGAAGCGGTCATTGACACAGGTGGTACTGCCCTGGCAATTGGATGGAAATTGGGAAAGAAATTGGGTTTGAATAGGAGGAAGGAGTCTGTGCAAATAACGCAGGCTGATGGTAATAAGTTAAGTGGAGGATCTCATGTTTTTAATTCTTCTTTTAGGTTTTTGGAGTAAGACTCCGTTTCGGTATTGCCAGTCCCTACTTCAACTTTAGCACTCTCACCTCAATGAACCGAGTGGTCGCTAGACGCAGAAGTATTGGACATTGGACGAAGGGATTTAATTTCAGGTCTTTCCTGGTTAGAACAGCATGGATTTTTGGTGCATACTGTTGAGAGAAAATTGGTTAGGAAGGATGGATTTATGGTAAGTTGTCGTCAGCGGAATATCCCTGAGATAACGGTAATGGAAGGAGAGATGGAAGAAGGGGATACTGTGTTACTAGTTGACGCAGCCTCCCATTACGCTAATTACGCTCGGGTGTTCTCATCCGAGCATGCCAATAGACTACCCCCACAACGAAAATGGGACCACGAGATCCCCCTCAAAGACCCTCAATCCAAAGTCCCCAACGGCCCAATATATAAGACCACTTGGGAAGAAGACGAGGCCCTCAGGGCATACCTAGCGGAACACACACCATCAGGAAAAGTGCGGAAATCACGGTCAGCAGCTGGAGCACCAATCCTTCTGGTCAGAAAGAAGGATTGCTTTCTACAACTCTGCGTGGATTATCGGGAGCTCAACAAAATCACTACGCCCAACCGATACCCCCTTCCCCTGATGAACGAGCTTAGAGAGAAGACTCAAGGCTCAAAATGGGTCACCAAATTGGACCTCAAAAATGGTTACTACCTCATTCGGATCAAGGAAGGCAACGAGTGGAAAACAGTCTTCAAGACAAAATACGGCTTATACGAGTACACCGTCATGCTTTTTGGACTTATCAACGCTCCTTCATCTTTTCAAGAGATGATGGACGAAGTCCTCCAAGGAATCGAGGAAGAAGTCTATTATCTGGACGATATTCTCATTCACACCTCCGGAACCGAAGAGGAACACCAAGCAGTTGTTGAACGAATTCTAGAAAGACTCCTGAACCACGATCTTGCAGTCAACCTTAGCAAGTCGGAATTCCATGTCAAAGAAACAGTCTTTCTTGGTTATGTTGTCAATGGATCAGAGATCAAGATGGACGGCACAAGAGTCAAAACCATGGAGGAATGGGCGGTCCCTCAAAAGAAAAAAGACCTCCAAGCATTCCTCGGTTTCGCCAACTACTATCGCTGGTTTATCCGCAACTACAGTCAAAGAACCAAGCCCCTAACCGAATTGACCAAGGACATTCCATGGTCCTGGGGAGCTTAGCAACAAGAAGCATTTGATGAACTCAAAGCCGAGTTCCAAAAAGCACTTATCCTGGCACAGTGGGATAGAAATCTGCCCACACTCTTGGAAACCGATGTATCCAACCAAGCGGTGGCAGGTGTTCTATCCCAACTACACCCAGCGGACCCGATGGACCCATCAAGCAAACCAGAATGGAAACTGGTTGACTGTCATGCAACGACCCTCAAGGAAAGCGAGCGCAACTGGCCAATTCACGACAAGGAACTTTGGGGAATTGTCAGCTCAATTTTCCATTGGCGCTCGTGGCTCGCAGGCCTACCTCAACCTTTCGTCGTTCACACAGACCAGCAAGGACTCCAGTACTTCCAGACAAAGCAAAGGCTGAATAGTCGTCAAGCGTCTTGGGCTGAAAAGCTCAGCGAATTTGACTTCACCATTCAGTACAAACCCGGAAGTCAAATGGGAAAGCCAGACGCATTGTCCCGCTGCTCAGGAGAAGAGAAATCTGGAGCTGACGCCCAGCTCTTCAAGGACGGACAATTAGTAATGGCTATTGAAAGGGATACCCATCCCGCTGGACCAGACACGGATGTCGCCAGCTGGGAACGAAACCAAGAAGGCCTCCTAGTCGTACCTTTGGAACACCGTACCACCATCCTTCGCCACTGTCATGACTTGCAAGTAGCAGGACACTGGGGACGTCATCGCACTCAAGAGATTGTATCAATAGATTCCGTCTGGAATGGATGGATGGAGGACGTTGCCAAGTACGTTGCCAGATGCTCTCGCTGCCAAAAGGCAGAGGCCGACAGGCACTGAAAGAAAACCAAGTTGGCCCCAATGCCAACTGGAGAAAGACGGTGGGAGGAGATTGCAATGGCCTTCGTGGGAGAGCTGCCGGAAAGCGACGGCTATAATGCCATCTTGGTCGTCACTGACCGCTTCACAAAGATGCAGCATTATATACCTGCTAAAACAAGCTGGATCAGCGAACATGTCGCTAACGCCTACCTCTACGACATCTGGAAACTCCATGGACTCCCGAAGCACATCACCTCCGACAGAGGGCCTCAGTTTGCCTCGGCTTTCTCAAGGGCACTTAATGATAAACTTGGTATCGGACTACGACTTTCCATAGCACACCACCGCCAGACGGACGGACTTAGTGAAAGAGCAATTCAGATACTCAAGCAGTACCTTCGGATCGTCTGTCACGACCGACAGGAACGATGGGCACAATGGCTACCGCTAGCCGAGTTTGCACACAACTCGACTTCGACAACGCATGGATACAGCCCCTTCAAAAGTCTCTATGGCTTTGACCCACGCACCATCCACGTGTCTGAAGAACCCTCTGCAAGTCCCGCCGCTGAGGAATGGTTGGATAGAATGACTGCTGTCCACAACGATATCCACAACACCCTCAAGCACATCAACGATAAGAGGAGTGGATTGAGTCTGGACAAGGCAAGATCATACAATCCAGGCGACAAGGTAATAGTGGACCGACAAAACTTGACCATCAAGTTAGGGAACAACCAAAGGTTTACCTCAAAGTACATCAATCCCTTTAGAGTCAAGCGCCAAGTTGGTTTACATGCCCACGACATGGAAACTCCTAAAAGAATTCATCTCCACAAAGTCATTCATACCTCTCTCCTTAAGCCATTTCGAAAACGCAATAAAGACTAAATGGACATTGAGAAGGATGAGTAGGATGAGTTATTCATTATTGTGGAAAAGATTGTCAATAGTCGCTGAGTGCGAGGACAAGTCCAATACCGAGTCAGATGGCGAGGTTTTAAAGAAGAGGAAGACACAGACACATGGGAACAGATCGAGCACCTCTCGGATCCTGATGTTATGCAATTGGTTACCTCGTTCCATTGAGAGTTCCCCAGGAAACCGGTGCACAGGTTACTGGAGGAAAGGTTGTGAACCCGCTAGGTTCTTCTTGTTTGCACTACTGTTTAATGAAACAGTAAGTACTCTCGTTACAGTTATTGGTTAATGTTCTATACCTTTCCAAGCCCTATAGCAATCCCCTATTTTTACCTTGAACGGAGGAATGATTCAAGGGTTTTTGGGAAGTCTCCAGGAGTGGTTTTAACGGTGTACAACCAATTTAGGATGTGGCATTATTCTGGCAAAGTGGACGCAATGGCGTGGAATGGTTTAAGGGTTTTAAAGGTAGCTCTTACATTCCCATTAAACCTCTCACGGACGATGAATTAACTGAGTGATCTAGGGAGATCTCGGTTTTTTTTTTTGGAAGTGTTACTTTGGGGACCAAAGTCCTCGGAGGGGGGGGTAATGTCACGGAGTCAGGTAAGCTAGTCCTATTCCGCTCCAATGCATAAGACCGGGGACTAACCGTGACACGGACTGATCAACCACACACTAGTTAGGTAGCTATATTTGGAGTTGGATTTCTATAAAGTTCTAGCCGCATCTCTAGTTGGATTTGTCAAGGAACTACCCCGCTTTGTGGCTGAAGCCGTACCCGAGGTAGTTATGGTATTCAGGGTCAAATGGACTCCCCGCGTTTAATTCTTATTTCCTGTCATGTATTTTATTTAGCAGCCGGTCGGCTATATATACCCGACCCCCCACTTAGTTTAAAAGGACAAGCGAATAGCGTTGTTCTATGTATCTATCTACTTTACACTTATATCGGATTATCGCATCTTTAGTACTTCGTACTTAGTGAATATCTCGTCGCACCTCTGAGTACTCGGTACTTCCGCGAATAAGTCGATTCATCAAGTGAACCGTAACACAGACTTTGATCTTGTCCCAGACTTGAGCATAGGGTATGGTCTGCCATCTTTTTGCATAGCACAGGCCAATCGTATTGTAAAGGAACTTACTATATTGCCAAGGGGGCGTTTTAGAGCATAGTACGTAAACGCACTGGTAACACTAGACTGTCTTGGTGGAAACAGTCTTAAAAGGCTAGTTTGTGGTCAAATAAGCAAGGGGGCAAAATTGTCATATATATCTAAACACATTTTAGTACCATCTTGAAAGTAAGAGAGATGTGCACGCATGGCGGAGTAATTTGAACATGAAGGGAAAACGTGTTCGGGGTACCAATAACGATGACATAGTTGAGGGAACATATCACATAATTAGTGTAGCAATGAAGGGATGCCAAGGAGACAGGAATGGTGACGCTGTCACAAGGTTGAAAACCTTTTCGTGGGAAAATTGGTTTACTCCATAATACAAACACCTCAACCACCCAAGCGACTGGGCAAGCCATACAAGCCAGGAATCAGCAACATAAAATAATCTACAATATACAATATTCATATTATAATCAGCTATATAGACAGAAGAAAGCGAATATGCAAGAAAACAGAGGAATAATCAACAAAAGGCAGATAGAAATATAGAGCAAAGATCAGCAAAGTATATGCAAAAAACGCTATAGCAAAATTAAAGGGACTAGGAAGGCAAAGAAAACTACTACTCTTTCTGAAAGTGAAATCCAGAGTGGGCTTCTTAAATGTGCTTGGGAGCAGGCCCCCTGGCAGAACGTGCAGACTCAGGTTTCCCAGGAGGGCGGGGGAAGTCTTCAATCTTAATGATTTTGCATTCTGGAAAGAAGGGTTAGAATATAAGTTGTGAGTAGTAAGATCAGAGGGAAGTTACTGACAAGGAGCACGGCCAAAAAGTTTGATCCAGTTAAACACACCATTGTGAAGGCCTTGCACTTTCCCTTTGACTGCAGGATTGATTTGAGCACAACGGACATACACACCAAAGCAGATATATGTATTGAGGCAAAAGTCATAGAGAGGGCCTTCAGTTGGAATTTTTGTATAATCGATGACACTGTCAACAAAGTCCAACATGTGGTACTACTTCTGAATTTCGAATTTCTTGTTCAAGTAGCTCGCAATGGGGGCCTCTTCCTCAATGCTAGACACAAGGTAGTTCGCAGAAATGAGATCGGTCCGATGGCCTTTGAGGTTCTGGATAAGGCGGTTCTGCCAGGTACAGGTGTAGTTCATGAGCTTAGCCCGTAATTGTGAGAAGAGGCTATCCTCAAGGTTGATTTAACCAAAGAACTTGATGATGGTAGCATGATATTCATGATTGGTGACGGAGAAAAAGTGAACATAATGGAGGCGTTGGTAGCTGACCATTCAATTGAGCTTCTGCTTGTTGATCTCATCTAGGGAGGAAAAGAAACCACAAGGCGGCTTCACTTGAACACGCTGGCCAAGAAGGACGTTCTTAGGGGGAAACCCCTGCTTTTTACCAATGCGGCGGTGTTCACGGTTTATCCGCCTGGTCAATGCGGTAATGATCTCTTGAAGCCTGGCGGCGGAGATAAACTTAGGGACTTCAATTTCGAGGGTTTGGGGTTTGAGAGCAACGTTAACGTTGGCGTCATCACCAGTTGGTGGCTGTGGGGAGCCTATCGGGGGTTTAGAATTTAGGTTAGACCAGTATGAAAGGAAAAGACAGCGGTGGTATGTAGAATTGGGTGAGGCACTTGCCTTTCTCTGTTTTGCAAGAAAATATCTTATCTCGTAGCATATTTGGCTGGACTACCAAATTTAAATCAGCTATTGGTAATTGTTGGGAAATAATAAGGAAAAGAAACCAGAAGATTCAATGTCTGGCAAGTATAATATGATGAAACTGAGGTAGAAGCGGTCTGAAGGTGTGCTCAAGTCATGTTAGAGAATAAGACGTGCAGAATGGGTTTATAAGAGTAGTCGGGCAGTGTGCGCTTGGCGTCCCCGTTTTGGAAGTCATTTTAAGGGGCAAAGAACCAGAAAAAAACGGTAAGAATTTGCGATATAAATGTTTTGAGAGTGTATATGGCCAGGGGCAAGGCTAACATTTGCAATTATTTTGCCATACTACAATATTGAGCAAATGGATGATATAAATGTAAATTTAATATGTGGGATACATATAAACAAATTTGTTTGATAAGGATAATATCAACATAGGACAACAAAGAGATTCATTACAGAATACCCCCAAAATTGAGTTCAGAACGCCAGAGAATTCTCATGGCTTCTCGTAAACCTTCAACCAGGCCGCCGAAAGAAATGAAATCCTCCATTATTTCGTACGACAAACTACAGTCTAGCGCATGCCACTGGATAACGTACTAAAGACCAGGGGTGTCTATGCGGGCTTGGACGGAGTGAAATTGAATTGAAGATACCCAGCCAAGTAGAAATAGGCCCTTATCAAAAAAAGAGGAAGCCGTCACGCGGTCAATGAGGTCAATGAATCCAACAAGTTTGTTATTGTATATCCTGTATAGGGAAACTCTATTGACGAGTCGAGAAGGGTTGGAAAGGTGAAGTATCACTGGGTCACCAATATGCATTCCTACAAGTCCAAAGTATCAGCAAAGATACCTTATAGGGCAAGGCCCCAAGCCCTAGAATTATGATAATTGTACTGCGTTGGTTGATGAAAGGGTGCATCAAGCTACGATTTTAACCTTCAGAGGTAAAGCTGATAGCCCTCTCAATGGCAAGGGACAAGGACGGAGTTTCGTGTTAAGTATTGCAGGCATGGCAGCAAGAAGTGCTAGGACTGTGTGCAGAAGCGGCAATAACATCATTAACAAACCGCTCAAGGTTGCCTAAACTTTCTGGGTCGAAATGTAGGATGTATTCTCCGCCCGGCTGAGGAGATGGGGAGGAGAATTGACCTTCGCAGAGCAATTAGTTTATTGAACACAGTTTTGAGGAAGGAGAATACGATTGTACCCATAAAGAATACCCATGGGGCGACACTTGAAGTTGCTTGGATAACAGATGATGGGTTTTTATTGGAGTGTTTTTTATGTAGTCTCGTTAGTTTGTTCCGTTGTTTGGGCCTTCAGGAGATTTTCATGAATATAGTGAGAACGCCGAGGAGCCCTCAAGGGACCTGCATTGCAGATCATGCACCTTGTTGGAAAAATCAACCTGTTCAAACTTCAACAAACTCCTAGGTAAGAGCACAAGCAAAATCAACCGCTTTAAACTTCAGCAAACTCCTGGGCATAAGAACAAGCAATCTCACCATGTTGGACAACAGTTGGATCAAAAGCTGGAATAAACATCACCAAGAAGCATCAAGTCAGCGACCTTCAAACTGTGACTGAGATTCCAAAACGTTGAGATTTTGGTAGCTCATAATTCCTTGTAGTTAGGATAAGTGTTAAGGTGAAATTGCTGGGAACGCCAGTCACAGAGATCGATAACGATCAGGATATGTGTAACAACTTACAGCACAACAAAACACAAGGCCCTGTAGATAATAGCCACGATTTTAATGTCACAGAGGCAGATTGAGGTAAGGAAAGGTAGGAGGCACATAAAGCAGTCAAAGAATTTTGGAAAGGGCTGGCCGTCGAAGTTCCAGGGCCCGTAGTTCCAAGGCCCGTAGAGGAAGACGTTGCCAGGGCTGAGGAAAAAGGGGAATTAGAGTTATTTGATGAGGATGTTGATGTTATAAGAAGTCCACCCAAAAGGAGGATAGATTGTTTGTATCAAGAGCCTGAAAAAGTTCTTGGAAATTGATCTAACAGGAACCGAATCAAAGTTGTGGTTCTGGTACTAACAAAATGGGTACACAGGGTAAAGATAATGTTTATGGAGAAGATAAATCGCCAATTGAAGAAATTGAGGTTTTTAATTCGAGAGAAGAGAGCGTAGAAGAGATGACAACTCAAAAAGAACACCACGAATTGGTTTTACCGGCATCAAGGGAATAGGTATTCAAGTTTCCTCCAGAATATAAAACCGTTTTCAAAAATACTCGAACTTCAGCGCCAATTCATGCATTTTATGCCGCTTTGGGCGTCTTGGTCTCCTTACATGCCATTCAAATTGAAGCTTATAAAGTCTTAAAGGAAGCCTTTGATTTGGTTGATGACCTCCGAGTTTTGCGAGATTTGCTAAGATCCCTTGTAATAATATAAAGCCAATTAAATAACCGCCTTACGCTACCAAGAGATATGTCCATGACAATTCCAGTGGATAAATCAAAGCTTAGCAACTCAGAGGGCAAAGATGGAGTGGCCGTTATCTTTGTTTTGGACCAAGCGGATGTGATTCAAGAGGCTATATGCGATGCAAGTTTGAGGCAACAGATGTATTCTGGATTTTCCGAGTTGTTTGACGCTTGTTCCAAGCATTGGCATGGACGAGCTTAGATGAAAACAATAATATCTTCGGCCATGGGAATTGGCGGTCAAGCATGGCCTTGGTACCCCAATAACAAGGTCATCTTGCAATCGGACTGGATGAAATATAAAGCCTCGGAAAACAGCCAATTCAATTAATGTGGTTGTATTAGAGGTTTATGCTACAATAAGCGATCAAAAAGCAATTGCATTGCACTTGGTTACCCTTACAAAATATTGGTGGCCACTGTCAAGCCACTATTTGAAGCTTTCGATGTTGCTCTAAATATTGTTGAATTATGGCGTGCAAAAGATATTATTGGTGGACATATTTATCTTCAAAAAGGTTCACTTGTTTATATCCTAATCAATTGGATTCTTCAAAGAGGAACTTTATTCCGGTTACATCAAAGCAAGTTCTGGCAAAAGATAACCTGGTTATGGCCAATGATACATATATCAAAGTTATAAAGATCATCATCAACCTCACCAAGCCTACGCAAACAAGGCCTGCACACTACCAGAATCCTCTACATTCAGAAATTAAGCTACGTACGTATGGCCGGCAATTCCTCATTGATCTGTTTACTCTCAATCCATTACCTGTTTAATGCTTACCGCTCAGCTTCTTTTCCAATGGCTTTCGGGCTTGGAGAAATTGTTATCATTTTTTGTTTGCAATGTATCATCCTCTCTTCAATCTCCCTTCAGCAGAATGTTGGAAATTACACAATAATAAGCTTCTTACTTTGGGGCCTGTGGCTCTAAATGAAGCGATATCATATCTGCATTAGCTCTGCCTTATTAGCTTTAAATAGTGGAATTTAAGTACAGCTTAAAATGCCCCCTCTACCAGGCCAGCCGCCGTCCGAGCATACGTCCAATGTGTTGATTTGCGCATTTCACCACGTCCACACGTCGGACTTGCCGCAACAAAATCAATCGTCGAGCACAATAAGGCAAAACGCTGGTGTTAGTTGCCGATCATGTTTGATAAAGAGTTCTGCAAGATCTGACCTTGAATTTAATCAATTCATTTATGTGCATTATGAACTTCAAATAGATGCCGTACATGAGAAAACCACAGGATTAACGTCCCAGAAGAAGGTAAATAACATTACTTTTCCATCTTTAGACATTCATTATACCAAAATATCTTTTACTAGGGCTAAATATCTCCTCGCCAAATTTAGACTTGCTGATCAACGTTCACCCTGGCTTAACATATCTCCAGGATTGACTCAATTCACTTCTTTTCTCATTGACGTTTGCCACTCTGAATTAAGTGGCATAACTTCTAGGGTTCTTGAGCTGCTCATCTCTTGGATACTCACAAAGGAGTCTGGATGTATGGCATATATCAAAGCATTTAAGCGTGTGTCTCTTCCTACAGGTTTGGGACGCCTCCAGAAGCTTGTCACTTACATAGAGTCATATTTTTTCGCCGACAAGGGTTGATTATCACTTCTCCTTCCATACATATTCAAAAATCTCTCCGTAGTGAGAACTTTTCTCATGGGGAAGCATTGACAACCATTCAAAACAAATTCCAAGACTCCGTTGCAGTTGAATGCCTTCTTCCTGGAACCCATTTCCCTACAAAGCCACATCATCAAGCACAAAATGTACTTGTACTCCTTGCTCATAGCAATGCCGTGATACTAAAAACTCCTCTCACAGACCATGATTCTATGGAGTTGTACTCTCTTATAATCCAATTCCAACTCTTTTTCTAACGGTTTGCCAAAACTCACTAGATTCTCCAAGGACAAAGAAGCCAGGGAGAAGCAGCTTTGCCCCCCCAATATGCATCAGGCAATCCATATTCCTGCCAATTTGCATGACTATGCTACTATGCATAACTGCAAAGTCAGTGTTGGTGAAACCAAACACAAACAACTCAAAGAGAAGGCGCAAAGGATGAATGAAGTCCATGTGGATAAAGAATTAATTCTAGATACATGTTGGAAGGAGGCTTTGTGAACAATGATTAACAACGTCCAAGTCAATGAATCTAAATCTCATAAATTCCGTAATCCATACCCACCAAATGGCCTGCAATATGCTATTGCTGCTACAATCAAATTATGTCCAACTCTTCTCAGAAAGATAATCCCTCAAGGTCAAGGCACCTCCAGTGATATTCTTACAGAGCCTGAGCCTTCTAACCTTACCTCCGAATTACTTGGTAGCGGTAACATCTACACTGGATTAACTCTATTGTCATAACTTGATTAGAAAGTGATTGCACAGAGGGACCTGCCAACACAAGACAATACATTAGACACGGCTTTCCTTTTACTCATACAAGTAGCTTACCACCGTATTGGCATTGATATCATTAATTAAGTTGAACGGAGAATCTGTTATCATGAGCGCCTCAACATGCTAGCCTGTTCCGATTCCTCTCAATTTGGCATTGCATCCTCTTCTTGGATTACCTTCCATGAAAAATCTACCACTGAAGAAATCATCGGCCATATCCAAGGAATTCTTTCCCACACTTGCCTCTAGGAGACCCAAGTGTTTTTCATTGTGGACCGCGCAACGTTTTTCAGACATGATCCTACTGTTGATTTTAACATCTTCTGTGTTGATCTCCACTTGCCACTCTGGTCTTTGCATAGGAACAACCTCTGTTCATCCTGTTTAATATCTCGATGTGATATTGTAAGTCATGTACATATAATTCCCATCACTGATCACAGCGGATGCCCTGACAGGACTTTTGTGTCCACCAACATTCAGGCTAGCCAGTCATTTTGGTGGTTGAATGACCATCTTGCTCACTTCCTTTGACATCAAAACCTTGTCATATATCATGTCATGTCATGTCCTTGTCATGTTTTACACTGCCTTTAACCCTACGAGTTGTTGTATTTCCTATCACAAAATTTGTTTACATATAATTTTCTCGCTATTTCATTCTCATCATGCTAACTTGGCACTTTCCATGTTCTGGCCATTTTCATACTGTATTTTTCCTGATCTCATCCGGCTAATCTCACCTTGTTTGCCCATTTTGACATTTTTCTTGACCAAATTATCTTTCAGATAGTTTTGCCAACTATATGATTTTCCCTGAAATGGTTGATCTTGCCAAGATATCTGATCACTTAATCTGGCTTGGTGCGCGTATTTAACCCACTTTTTCGTGGGAAACATTAGGCCTGCTCATAGTAGCCGTTTTTGCTTACTAGTACTTTTTTATGTGGTACCTGGCAAGGTGACTTTCATAATATGGGATGCATTTATAGTTTGCATGCCAAATGCCAAGACTTGCGTAGTGAGAGTGGGTAGCTAGGATCGTGATGCAAAGGGTTGGGCGGGGTAGCACATGGCTTGAGTTATAACAACAACTGCTCTATTTATCATGACGCAAAACAACGACAACGCATGAACTACAGTTCCAGAACTATTTGGGGCACGAGACAAACACAGGGCCGTGACAGCGTGAAAAGAGATTGTTGAAGGAACCTCAAGACTCGATAAAAGCCTGTGGATCTTTCTGGAACAAACGAGCCATGCCACCAGTACCGGCTCCAAATCTCAAGCCACCAAGCTTATCTCCAATGGAAAATCAATCGACCAGACAAAAGCCGCCGGCTCACCCTCCAAAACACAAAGAACTAGGTCCATATCCAGAGCCCAAACCACCATGCTTGACTCAAAAGCCCATACTACCGGCCCCATCTACAAAGACTAATCCCATGCCGCTCTACCACCATCACTGGTGCCTGTAGGAGACTGGATTGTTCATCATGTCTCTTGTGCGCAGGAATCCGAATGGGGTAAGCACACTGGTGTATGTGCCCATGTGGACCTTTAAAATATCCTTATTCTTGGGCTGGGCTAGGAATGAGGTAGAGATCTGGCTTGTGATGAGGACACGGTATGGGGCATGCCATATGCTCATGCAACCTCCATCACTCATGTTGTCACTGGGCTCTAGGCTGTCAAAGTGATGAATTGCCGGGATAAGGATAGGACAGCACTAAGAGCTCGGAAATGCAATTCCAGAGAGAACAGGTCAAGAGAAATGAGCCGGAAATAATGAAAGAGTGGAGCATGTTGAAAGCAATGCCATTGCCGCTTGGCACAACATAGAAGAGGGTGAGTGCCCTAGCACTCTCTGAGGTCCTCCACTGCATACAGGTGAGAGACATGGCAAAGGGTAGTGGTGGGAACCGTTGCTGGCATTCCTGCCCTGGCAGTGGCATTGCTCGGTACAGTGGAAGGCTACCTACCGGCACCGCCGGCCTCTACACATCTGGGGGAATAATATTTTGCAACCGAATGTTTTTAGGGGGGCATTTGGATCTGTGCTATTCTGCGGATTGTGAGACCCGTCAGTGCAAATGAACTCCCATTTTTGTGCTTATTCGTGATTGGGGGAACATTGCAAAATAATTTCCTGAATGATGCGTGTATCGGCAGTGATTTAGGAATAAATTAAAGATATTCGTGATCACAAGTAAATTATTGATACAAAATGCCAAGTCTTGGCAAAATAATTACAGTAGGAGCAAAGAACAATAAGTTTGCATACTTGGAAGAACTAGAGTACCCCAATAACACCACCCAAATGTATTTAAATCAATTCATAAATTCATAACCTAACGCTCATTCTTTTCAAGGGGTTTGTTGGGTTGAAAGGGAATTAAATGGGCTGCGCCCAAAACCTTGGCGTAGAGATCTACGGTTGACAAGGGGCCCCAATATAAGCCAGTCGCAGCCCAACTCCAAAGATCCTGAAAATTCCACTTTAATTCAATATTGCCAATATTTTGTACTTGGATTGATTGATAATAATTGTGAAGTAGGTGAGTTGGACCTAGCTTTTTGGTCGCATTTAAGGGTGACAATCGCTTGTCAAGAGGTTGCATTTTAAGCTTTTTGTGAATACAATATATGATCTGCGAATCAAAGTCTTTGCGATTGCTTTAGCAGTATGCCATCTTAATCCAATAGCAATGCCTGCTTTCTGTGACTTCGGTGGACAATTGGACAAGATTACCAAATTGCGTAATATAATCACTCCAATGACAGAGGTGATCTAATTTTTGAAGATCAAAATGAGAGTCCTCCCGTGCAGATTCAATTTTAATCCCATTTGCCATCTTCCAAATCCACTCAACTTGATTCCGCTTCTGTGTTGCTGTTCCAACAAGGTCTGCTATTGCTTGGCAAAGTTCGCCGGCTTCCATCCTTGCCTTTTCTTGTACTGCTTTGCCCACTTAAAACTCAAGAAGAATATCCTCATTTGCATGGAATTGAGATAGATACTGGTTTATGTATGCAATTTATATTAACACAGCAGTAAGAAGCGACGAAATTTTGAATGAAAGTTAGCACTTGTTGAAAAATTGCCTCATATTGTGGATGAGGCAGAGGATCTTGCAGGCATATAACGAGGATTGGCAGGATTATCTTTCCGACATCACAATACTGAAAGCCTGTGAATTGCTTAACCGATTTGTATGATTTTATTGGTGATTGAAAGTTTGGGTATCGCGGAACACTTGTCTACAGATTGTCAAAAAAATCTTTTCCGCAATATTTTTTCAGAAAAGCACAAACCTACTCAAAAATGTGCTAGAAAATTGTAAGATATATACCATGCCCTAAATTTGGTTTCATGATCTCCAAGAGATTGGTTCCACGCAATAACAACACTGCATCAGAAGATAGATTCTTTAAGCCTACTAAATTGGGCAACTTGCTACTTTTCAATCCTAATTCAGCTACAATTTGTTGATAACTTTGGAAGTCTCTCCATGCTGCGGCAATTGGATAATTGCTTGAACTTTTGTAAGAGCATTTGCGTTTGCTGCAAGGCATATGCTTCATCCCAAGAAAGCTTATCTTTTTCGGGTGATCAGCCATACAGGCACAAATGAATGAGTGGCAGATCCGATAATTGCTATCCCCGCAAAGCAACATCTTGCTATTCCTAGTCCCAGATTTTATATCATCCGAATGCGAAATCTCAGCAAGTACTTGTTAAATACCATAATTGCGAGTTTCACTTGCAAAGGCTTCCCGGTCACGGTAGTTCCCTTCGGCTTAATTGGCAACAACACAATTATTACAAAGGGCAACTTATTCATTGTAGATTGTCATTGGAATGGGATATTTCCAATTGACATATAAATCGGCTATGACTTTTTGGCCCCAGAAAAGTTTGTTAAGCAGTTCTGGTCCTGGGCAAGTATGAGTGGTACAATGGTGCAACCGGTGGGCAGCTTCTCCTAAATTGCAATGTCAGACTCACAGTTGTAGAACCATATCATTAATCGTGCAAACCTGCGTTTCCCAACACCATTCCACCGATTGGAGCTTATTGTAAATCCGTAATCCTGCACCATTAAAGTTCCAAATAGGTGCAAAAACTAAATTGTTCTCATAGCTTGAATTGCAAATTAGATGACACAGCACTTTTGCGGGTGAGCGCCAGAAAGAGGGAAGTTGCTGCTGGCCATCGTAGGTGATTGTGCCATCATACCAAGAGTCAGATTATCCGCCATCATCAATTGCTTGAACATTATTATACAAAGAATGATACGATTTGAAGGATCCCGGCAGTAAAGTGTGAAATCGTGGAATAAGTAAATGAGGAAGATTCTTGGTGAATTTGCCGGATCAGGCTAGCGTAATCGGCCACTTGCATGATTAAGAAACCATTTGTTTGTTCAAATTGAGAAATGTTTTTTTGTTCACCAAATAGACACTTGCAGTTGTCCAATAGCAATTCAATAGTTTTGGTAACTTTTTAGGATTAGGCTAGCGCAATTGGCCACTTGCCTGCTTAAGAAATTATTTATTTGTTCAGATTGACAAATATTTGTTTGTTTAACTCTTATAGCTCCGTCCTCCAACTCTTACGAGATTATCCAACTCTTAGTCTTGTGTTAATTATTTGTCATTGGGAACAAGCTGATCGTGTTTTTTGAGGTCATGGCTCTGAATGACATTCTGGGCCAGGAACACATACTTTATGAATCTTATGCTGTAGGATTACACCGTGATCTCACACATTTGGGTGCACCATCACCCAATCCTAATTCGTCTATATTGCTGCTCCAATTTCACAATTCCCTTCTGCTTGCAATTCAAGAAATTTTTATATATTATTTGAAGTTAATCAATTGCGATTTCATAACGCTGCGCAACAATGGTGATATTAATTTTTGGCCAGAAAAGGCAAAAGCAAATCTTGTTCCATGTGCTTTGCAATTGAAGATTGTTTAAACTAGAGGGGATGCAACAGATTCGCCTCCGCCGAACGGAATGGCATGATTTCCTACTTTGAATATCAGGGGGTAACTGGCAGGGACTATACTTCCGGAGCTTGTTGCCAACAAGAAAACAAATTGTATTAAATAAATGAAGTTAAAAGATCAAACAGAGCCAAGAAACCTTGGTGCTAGGCACAACAACAAGTCTCTTCAATTTCTTTGCACAGTACTCTAAAAAATCATATTTTGAGAATGAATGGCAGCTGTGTATATTTCAAGTGTATGCCTACTCAAAAAAAAAACACTTTGCAATTACCCGTTGCATAGATGGAAGATATCTAATTATTATATTTGTATGTTTTATAATTGCTATAATAAGCAAGTGTTGTATTGAATTTTAGCATACTTAATTGCTTGAACACCTGGCACCTGCTGCTGTCAAAAATTGCATTCGCATAAGATTATACGTGATGCTCAAATGCATCTTTACATCAAATAAAGGAAGGTTATTGGAAACACATTATATTGAATCAGACAAAAATGTCGAGTCAGGGCTACAAAACAAAAAATTTAGAATTTTTTGGTTATCTTTGTATTAGCCTAGTAGGTTGTATCTTATAAATGTAACTAAAAATTGTACTTGTATCTGTACTTGTTCCCAAAAAAACCTTGTTTTCAACTCATTAATATGGTGACTGCCTAATGTGTAATTTCCATCTTGTAATAACTGTATGCAACTATATAAAACAATCAAATATACATAATGGATTTAAATTTTTTTGCTTGGTTTTGTTGTATTAAAGCAGTGAAACGTACAGCCAAAACTTGTATGCATAGCTTGTTTAGAGTTTGATATACATATATTGTGCAGAAATGTTTATATAGAGAAACAAAAGCAGAAATTCTTAACCTCTACTACATCCTTTACTCTTATTTTGAACACATTTGTATAGCAAAACCATAAATTGTTTGGCAACAACTATAGCAATGCAAAACAACTATGCCTCTAATGCATTGCCTGATATTAGAAATGATTATAATAAAATATCCGGTGTAATTAAGAAAGGTGAGCAAAAAGTATGCAAAATAATATTTTTGCAAGATACCAAAAATGAATTGCAAAATATTAATATAATGTATTGAACAAAAATCTAGCACAATATAGTATTTCAGTACAGTACCGCATTATGCGGATATTGGTTTTGAGAATTCAATAAAAATGAAGGTGTCATGATACTTTCTGAAGTGCATAGTAGTACATATGTGTAAATCATTTAGAGCTTATACCAATGCTCTCACTAGTTTAAACATTCCGTATGTAGTGGGGGATGCTAAGTGTAAATGTAAAGCAACAATTCTACATGCCTATTTTCCATTCATATTTATGAATCAATTATATAGAGCAAGACCAGACAGGAAGACATCTAGAGCAAGTATTGGAAAGAGATTATATGTGAATGATGTACCCAATAGGAATTTAGTACACCTCAAGATCTAGCCCCATTCTAAATCATCTGAAAGGTACTGTAGAAACTGTACCACAACTGGAATTATAGGAATCATGATTTAAAATTTAAGCTACAAAGTTTTAGTGGATATTTCTCCATTATTCAGAGGTCAGACAAGGGTTTGAACTACTTTCAACATTTTGTATGTTATACAGGCATTTAAAAGGGCAAATTAATACATAATTTTTAAACTAATAGAGAATATACTTAAAATATGCAGTATATATTTTATAAATTTTGAAAGTTCAAAAGTGTTGTAGTTATACCTGTGAGTAGTGATATTTCCCTTTTGGGCCATTTTTAATTTGTTTTTATAAATTATTAAATGTTGATTGTGAACCATTTGTATTAAGTTGATTTTTGGTAGACAGATATTTGTGATTACAGCATGTATGTGATATAAAAAAAATTGTACAGTGCTATTATTCAAAAAATTTCGAATTTATTTGCGGTAAATACCCTTTTGGGGTAGTTAAATTGAAAGATTAGAATGAATATAGATTCAATTGACCTAATTTTACATCAAAGCATTGCTTTCCCAATCACCTAAGCATAACACCTCGCAAGTGAACAAGAGGGATTGAAGCAACATCCATTATTTATTACATGAGCAACATTTTCAATCCTTTGGACTATTTCTCTATGACTTACAACTGGAAAGAGGAATAAGCAGGCAATAGATAAGCTTCATCTTTCTTCTCCAAGCCAAAACTACTTGTACCAATAAATAATGGGTGATACAGCAAGAGCTACTTACCTGGACCGGTTGTATATGTCAAGGCTTCCTGCGCTCATTGGTCATATGACTATGTTTAGTAAGGTATAGGAATAAAGAAACACAAGGTATGGCATATAGTTTGTGTTGGAGTGTGCTAAAATGGAGAGGATCCACTTTTCAATATTAATATTAGTAGTAGGAATCATCATTGCATTCAGAAACAAATATGGAAATATAAATAGAATTGAAAAAAATAGCCCCCTAACTGAATGGAAAAAGTGATTAAGGCTAACCGTTGGTTGTGATAGTATATTCTAGCCATATAAATCATATATTACATAACTCAAAGCTCACAAATGATGTTCAAGTTGCAGTATTCCATAAAAACTCCTATACCCTTCTGCACACTACTTTACTATACAATTGGAATCCTTCATTTACTATTCATAAAAACTGTTTATGATAGTATATAATACGTAGAGTAGTATTTATAAAACGCTTGTGAGAAATATAGTAAGTTAAAGCTCTGATCATCAGGATTGTGAAAATTCATAGGGTGCTCATAAGAGTAGGATTGTTAAAACCATTAAAATTCAAGGCTTTACTTTACCTACAAGAGCTTTAAACCTACAGACATTCATTTTAAAGGCCTACAAGGGTCTACAATGGGCTTGTTGATTTCAGATTGCAATAGCAATCTTCAATTAAAAAGCAGAGGCTCAAACACCAATCACAAAGTATAGAACATTTTCAATTATATGAACATTAAAACCAGAAACTTTTGAATTACTACTTGCTATGTCTGCAACTCTCCAGACAATGAACAATACTATTGTATCTACTAAATGTTAAGACAATACTTTCTTTTTACAGATATAGTAATTATACTAATTAGGACTTGAAAATGCAGCTGAATTTGTGTTGAAATGGTATTATACATAAAAAAATGTGGAAATAAATCACAAAAAAAGGTTAAACATTAGTTTTGAAGATTGATGATACGTTGGAAGAAATTTAAAATTGAAAATAATATTTGATTAATTGTAGTACCAAATGGTACCTGGCATAGATTTTCTTTTAACAAGGAAATAGATTGGAATAAATATCAGATTGGAAAATTAATTGAGAAATTAGATTAATGGAATGAGAAGTTACAATGGAATAGGGTGACCCACTTGTAAAAACATTAAATATTTAGAACACATTAGGATAACTTCTTACCAATATGATGCCAATAGTATGAACCCAAAAAGAATGAACTTGTAGGAAGGGTACTATTATTTTGCCAATTCAAGAGAATTTGTGCAATACAATTGGAGATGATAATGGCAATATAGAAGTTTTGAAAATTGAAGTGATATTGAGTATATATGAATTGTTTTCAAACAATTCGGATACTTATACAGACTATGTTATAGGAAAAATGTATACAAGGAATAGAGAAGAGAACAAAACTATGTTTTAAGGCTCAGCTGTCCAATAATAATAGCTACCAGTTTACAAGAAAGATAAAAGCTGAAAAATGCAGCTGGAGGGTTGCATTGTTTGTTAATTCAAAATAAAATATTAGGCATTCACCTAATACTATTAATGACTTGTATCTGTAAAAGAACAGGAATAGATTTGATCTCTGAGTATATTTTGATATGGGAATGAACAAAATAAAGGGCCCTTCATGAATCAAGCCTCAACAAACATAGGCAAGCTCTACAAGTTATTATCTTCAATGTAAGATCCATACTTTCTTATTAATTCAATACGTGATGATGATGATACGGATCTATCATTGTACAAACCGTTTGAGACACTGTTAGACAATGTAGCAGTACCTCAATTCAAAAAAATAGATAACTTAACATCCACTTTATCCCCCACTACTAAAAAAAAAAAATATCCTGGCAATGTACCAGGAAGGTATCTTAATTAAGAGCAATTATTTTGAACATTACAAATTAACCAAATTGATGTATAATATTCCTCATTCTATATGTAAGCTTCATGATATGATTGAACTAATGAAGAATTTTTAATTTAGTGCTTGTAATATGTAAACAGATATAGACAATTCTAATGGTGTAGTTGAAAAAAATTAATAAAACTGGCTCTATATGTTTAACATAAGGTATGTTCAAAACAATTGCATTATTGATATAATTCTTATGCAACTTAAACCGACTATTAATATCTGAATTATGTAGTATCAACTCTTCTCCTATTTCTAATCCATTTTGTTCAATATATTTTTCCTCAAAACTATTTCCTCTCTATCTTTACTATAATCATCTATTGCTATTAAGTCCAAGGTATACTTCATTTTCAGCCATTGTTGAACTCCTAACTGCAGCTCAGCAGGGATGTTCACATTATTGTTCCCTAACCACTCTCTAGTATGAGTACCAAAAGAGCTTGCTAGTAATTCAATTGAGCCATTCTTTAATGCAATATAATAAACAATATATTCCGTTAAATATATATGCAGACTCATGATTATCAAAAAATGAATATACTATATGAAAACCATCATCTTGTAGGAATTGCGACAATGATTGAAGGGTTATTGCATTAAGGTCTTTGACTAGTAGATATGAAGTAATATCAGGTTGTAATGCTGCAAAATAGCAGGATTGGGTTTTCTGCCATACTTTGGTGTATTTGCTGGAGGGTAAAAGTACATCAGAGATGATTTACTAGTTGGAAGATAATATGGTTTTGTGCATTGACGGCAAACTCAATGGTTGTTATGCTCCTGTATAAATGTATCTATATTATACCAATTAGGAGTATATTGAGAAATTGAAGTGATAGTTGTCAGAAAGTATACTTTGTAGATATCAACAGTCAAGACAATGTAGGATAAATGTGCACAGGAGGGTTTAAAGATCATAGAAAGGAGCAGGGCATGGCAGTAGCCCATGGAGCAAGTTGTTGGTTTTAAGGTAATTGTATTCACTAAAGAGCAGAATTAAGTGGGCAACCAGGAAATCCTATATACATGAGTAGGGAAGGAGGGATAGGAAACAAAAGCTTCATGCCTGTCCAACCAAAGGTCCTGGGGCATGGCGTTGACCCTGAGAAATACCAAAAGTATAGACAAAAGAAATACATGTGTCACACTACCGTGAGGGCTTGTTACACTCTCTATATCAAATGAAAAAAGCTAGTCAAACCATAGAATGGTGTCGATTACTACAGAAAGATGTGGGTGCAATAACAGGTGTAGGTAATACATGTAGGAGCATAAGTAAGGGCATGGATATTCCAAACAGGAAGGTAAAAGGAGGCATGTAATAGTATGAGCTGATATAGTATGAAAACAGGATATAACAGCAAAGATGTTAGTAAGAAGAGAAAGACGTGACAGGGATAGAATATAATAAGGGGATATGTATACCTAAGACATGTAACAATGGAACAAACAAAAGGGACTCAATTGAGGTAAGAACAATTATTCTGACAATGGTTCATCCAATTGCCCTGCCTTTAAATATCCTTTATAAAGAAAAGTTCAGTTACCACTATTGTTGCCATGGCAACAACCGCGCCCATTAGAGTAGCCCACTGTTACAGCAATACCTCCTCTTTGGCATGGTGCTGCAGGTAGAATCAGCGCATGGGTTTAGACTGCAGCAACAGCTTGTGCACAAAATAGTGGTGGAGCAACAGTGAATTAAGGGATACTGGTGCAGCAACACTTTATCTCCATAGTGGCTGCTATTACTGTGGTATTAAGTATAAACAAAATAGAGCTGGAGCAAGGAATTTTAGCTCCCTCTCATAACAGCTCCATGACATTTAAAGTTGCTACAGTGCTAATTGTAACTGTAAGGGTAATGACAGGATCAAAGACAAGAGACCGGAGCAGGTGACCTCACATGACGTTCCAACTAGAGGATATGCTAAAAAAAATGAGCAACCCAATTGAACAGCTGGAGTCGGCAAACAGGATGTGGGCAAAGGGCCTAACCCCAAGCCCACCAAAGACGGGTATATAGCCGACGAGCAGACCAGCCGAGCGCTCGATGATCACCATTGAACAATCAATCTATTTATCGTCGTACTCGTTACATTGGTGGCAACACTGCCCTTTTCTATCTATTCAACAACGGGAATTTGCAATTGAGGAGGACAGGCACCCACGGGAGCCTAGAAGATGAAGCCACGGGTAGGAGATAAGTATCGATTGATCCGACTTACAACGCAGCCTAAGGACACACGGCCAAAGGCCAGTAGGCACCGCAGGGACCGGGACTGCAACCGTACGGAACAACGACACTTCCCACAGGAGCCGACAGTTGAGAGACAACCCCCGCGGAGAGGGCGGAATATCGCTACGTGAGTAGCACTCTATGGGACCCGGTCATTCCAGAGTTCTAGGGCGAGGACAATGCACTCAATGCTCAAGGCATGGATATCACAATTCGGGTTGGAGTTACTATTCCATGAAGCCCCATTGACCAGATGGACCTTAGCGGTCCTTCAGTGATTGGAGTTGGGATTGGTGGCTCAGCAGTGGGCAAGCTACATGTTTGGCACAGGTGCCGACACAACAGCACCACAGGATTGGTTGACGTTCCGACAACTGTTTCTGGTGCAATCCGGGAATCTGACGGAACAACTTGACGCCGAGGCAGGATAGACAAACCTCCACAGGTTCTGGACAACGGACCCGGTCAAGAACAATGTCACATTCCAAAATGGGATGGAGGGACTGCACAGAGCGCGATCGGAGGATGGCACAGAGCAGGGATCGGAGGAATACTTGATGTGGGTCTACCAGTCAAGGCTGGGGGGGAACCTGGCAATACACATTGAGAAGCTGGTTCAGAATAGGATGACGCTTCGCCACATGATTGCACCCGACGACACCACAATCAGGATTGTGACAATCACAAAACTGCTTCAACCAACAATCATGTGGGCCCGCCAGTCGTCCAGAAAATTCCTCCCACTGCTGGCCCAAATGGCCGCACTCTAGTCACAAGCACCGAACCACTCGGCGTCGACACCGACACCCATGGGCCTAGATGCCATTGTGTTAGCAGTCATCAAAGCACAATAACAGGACTTGGGGGGGGGCCACGCAACAACCTACGGGAGGAGAGGAAGCGACCACAACGACCACCACGTTGCTATATGTGTGATAAGGAAGGACACTCTGCCAGGGAGTGCCTACAGGGACAATGGCCGGGAAAAGCCTGGGCCACCCAAACAGCTACGATTTTGGTGGGGAAGGTCCACAGCACAAGGACAAGGAAGGAGGAAGTGAGACGAGGGAGGAGATACATATATAAAGTTTCTCGCAGAATGCTCTCCTCATTTCGCCTACCTTAGTCTACATGGGACGTACCAAAGTAGTATTGAGAGCACGAGTACACTCGGGAGCCTCGGCAAATTTAATTACGCCTCAGCTAGCCGAGATAGTTATGCAACTGAGTAGATCGACGGGGAAGGTCAAGGTACAATCGGAGGGGACAATGGAAGTAGTGACCGCTGGTGTAAAGTTTGGGTATAGTATAAAGGTGGCTATTAGTTAGATTACCAGAATCTAACTAATAACAGCTGCCCTAATATCTATATAAATAAGAGTCTGAATAGTTGTAATATCTTCAAGTCACTTGTGATTGTGGAGAGACTTAATTAACCATTGTAAACTCTTATATTTGTTGCTAACTGCTAAGTTGCTTGCCCTTTCACTGAAGGGGGGAATGAGCTTCTTTTATAGAAAGTCCCAAGCCTGTATGAGTCATAGTGACTCTTAAACTAAATTAACTATGATGTCAGAAGTAACTTATATCCTATGAGTCAGTGGTGACTCCTTTCTTAATGTTGAGTCATACCTGTGAGTCAGAGGTGACTCCTATCTAATTGTTGAGTCATACCTATGAGTCAGAGGTGACTCAATTTCTTGAGTCATACCTGTAAGTCAGAGATAGGTGACTCCTAGCTAAGTGAGTCATAGATGTTCTAGTAACATCTATGTTGATTGATAATAATAATAATGAGAATAATAATGAAAATAACTATGTTCCTGCCTTGTCCTGTGTATTGATAGAATTTACATGTGTATGTAATTTCCTATCCTTACAGCTGGACTGCCCAACACCCTGGAACGAGAGATGAGACGGCGCTTTACAACGGCATTCACAGAGCCGACAGGAGTTCCCCAGGAGTGACCGACAGATAGGAAGCCTTGACTCAAACCAGGGGCACCATTACCGGCGTCTCACCCCTACCAACTATCACCACCAGAGCAGGAGGGAATGCAGACACAACTTAAGGAGCTGTATGACAAGGGATGGGTACAGAACTTAGTATCTTCACACGCCGCACAGATCATCTTTGTGAGGAAGGCAGACGGCGCTCTAAAACTTTGCTTCGATTACCAGCATCTGAACGGGATGACAATTACGGATTGCTACCCCCTAGCTTACATGGAGGACCTCCTTGACAGGATCCACGGCGCAACGTTGTTCAACAAACTGGATAAAAAGTCAGGATACCATCAACAATGACTGGCGACAGAGGACCGGGAGAAAACGGGATTTGGGATTGAGCAAGGACTCCACAAATGGACAGTCACTCCCTTCGGGCTCGCGAATGCACCTAGCTTCTTCATGAGGACAATGAGGCAAGTCCTGAAAGACCACGCAGCAACCACCCTAGTGTTCATGGACAACATCCTCAACTATATGAAAAGGGGATCACAAAAACATAGGAGGGCAGTCACGGGAGTGGTAAATACACTCTACAAAGGTGGATGGCACCTGAACCCGAATAAATGCAAATGGGCGGTACCTGGGGTGGCATTCCTGGGTCACACAGTATACGTGAGGGGCATTAGGGTAGCAACGGATAAGGTGGGGGCGGTCAGGGACCACCGGAGACCGACGAAAGTTAAAGACGTCCGTTACTTTCCAGGGATGACCGGCTGGTACAGCCGATTCATTGACAACTACAAAGAGCTTGCCCCCCCATGTTTCAAGCTGAACGCAGGAAAGGCAAGCCGGACGCCCATACAATGGGATGCTTGGCTCGAACAAATCCTTCCAATCGCTCAAAGAGGCACTTATAATGGCGCCAATCTTGGCACTACCCAAAAGAGGCAACCGTGAGTTCAGCATCCCCTGCAACGCATTGAAAGTGGCAGTGGGGACCGTGCTAACCCAAATCCAAAAAGAACAGGTGAGAACAAGTGCTTACGACTCCCCTAAACTATTGGATCCCCAGACACAATACTCCTGATCACTACGGAGGTTAACTGCTTGGCCATACTGGACCAGAAAACCCAAAATGTAATCTGCGCACTACTACACAACAGCCTAATAGCAGAACACTTCGGAAGGACCAAGATGCTAGTGGCAGTACAGCGTTGGTTCTACTGGGCTAAGATGGACCAGACAATCCGACAATGGGTGACAGGATGCGACATCTGCGCTTCAGTGATGATAGATATTAGGGCAGCCATAGGGCTGGCCCAACCGGTGGAAATTCAGATGGAAAGATAGGAAAAATGAGCTTCAACTTTATCACCAAGATGCAGAAGTTAGCCTCCAAGAACAACTGCATTGTCACAATAGTCAACCTATTAACAAAACGGATGCACTTTATACCGACAATGGAGGCAGACCTGACAGCGGAGAAGTTAGCAAAACTATTGATCTCCCACTACATCCGTCAACATGTTGTACCCATGACTATCATTACGGACTAAGAACCGCAATTTGTTCAAGCCTTGACACATATGATGGGGATCAGACTAGCAATGACTACAGTGTACCACTCACAAGCGGACGGAAAGATATAGAAGGCGTCCCAAGTAATCTCGACGTGGCTTTAGGTCTTTACCAGCATAGACCCGCACAACTAGGATAACTGGTTACCCCTGAGGAAGTTCGCAAACAATTCGGCCACCCACAAGGTGACCGGGGAGACACCGTTTGAGTTGGACATTGGGTTAACACCACGGATGCCTTTAGACTATGATTTGGCACCCCTCGCAGACTCTCAGGACTCACTAGCAGCCCTACGCGAGGCAGCCATGGCAAAGCATCTCCAGAACACACTGCGGGAAGCCCGTGACAAACTCCAATAAGCGCAGGAAACCATGGCCGCAACAATGAACGTCAGACAACGCACATCTACGCTGGCGGCAAGGTAGTTGGTGTGGCTCAAGATGGACCACTTACCTCTGACCTATGCCAAAAACAGCCAGGATAATAGTAAGAAGCTCCGCAAACGCTGGATAGGCCCATTCAAGCTGACCAAGCAAGCAGCATCCAGGAACGCCTGGTTTCTGGATTTACCCAGCACGTGGCACATTCACCAACCCATCAACGTGGGGTCACTCAAAGTGGACATAACGGACTCGACACGGCAGAGGCACCCACTGGCAATGCGGGGGACGACAGAAGGCGCGAATTTTGCCATCAATGCCGTCGTGGGCCACCGACGCAAGGCTGATTGGACGGACAAGTACAGGATTAGATAGGAGGGCTGGGAAGTGGTGGATGACACATGGGAGTCGGAAACGGTACTGAAGGGAGCAGAGGAGGCAAAAGGTGATGTTCATCTAACTAAGAGTAAGTTGAGATGATCACCGCGAGGAGGGACCACGGCGCAAAAATTAAAAAAAAAAAAAAAAAGGATGAGAGTAGAAGAGGAAAAAGCGGAGGGAGACTGAGACTAGGCAATGGCGGTAGCAGACAACAGAAAAAAGATAAGAAAATTGAAGAGAAGGGTGAGACAGAGAACAAAGCGAAGGAAGGACAAGGACAAGATGACAACAGAAACAAGAAAGACGACAGAAAAAAAAAAAAAATAAAAAAAAGAAGCAAGGCGAGGGAGAAGGGGACACAACGACTACGGAGGACCAAGGAAGGAGCAAAGACAACCGCAAGGGCTGACCAACTATCACTCGTTATCGGAAAGGTTGCCCCCCCACTCCCTGTCTGCCTCCTCCTCCTCCTCCTCTTTCTCCTCATCCTTGTCTTCGTCCTGATCGTTCCCCTCATTCTTGTTATCAGAGTTGCTTCCTTTGGACTCAACAACCAAGGCAGCCATGATGGGAATGGTGGGCTCCAGGAGTGTATCTTTTGCGGGGAACAGGTGATCCCGAGTGAGGAAGGGAGTCAGGCCAGGCAAGAGATGACACAAGTGCCAACCGTGAACCAACCACAAGGTATGCTGATAGAGGAGGTTGGGCAGCGACTAGTGCAGGTGCTCCGGAAACCCAGCAGACAGAGCACTAGAAGAGACGGGGTCGACAACCTCATCCTTAAGGTAAGCCAGGGACCATAAGGTCAGCAGGAGACAGGGATGGGAGCATGGAGTAGACGGGGGGGTGCATACTGCAACAAGCTCCAGATGGGCATGCATGGCGGCAGCAGGAGCGGGACCTGCGGGAAAAACACATGGGAATTCCCTATTCGCACCACAAGCAAGAAGACAAAGGGCAGCTGGGGGACGTAGCCCAATGGGGCGAGCAGCAGCACCCGAAGCAGGAGAACCACTGGCAGAAATACAGGCCCCACAACGTGCGAAGGCAGGTCCAGGAGCAGGGTTACCCAGCGCGGCCGTGGCCGCTCCCCGCTTGACAGAACAGAGAGACCCAGCCGGGGTAGGAGAAGCAGCACCATAAGAGGCGCCGGTGACAGGACGAGCGGTAGGGGTGGCAATAGCAGTGGGAGGATGGCGAGCAGCAGCGGCGGCACCAGCGAGAGCAACAGGGGCAGGGGGAGCAGCGGGCGAATCACGACCAGCACCAACGACGGTATGTGGCGAGCAAGAAGCAAGACCACCGGGAGGAGCAGCTGGAGCGGCACCGGCAGCAAGGAAGGCGCGACGGCAGGGAAAACGGCAAGCCCAGCGCCACGAGCATGACCGGCCGCCCCAGCACCAGCACCACCGGCAGCGGCCCCACCAACAGCAGGGAAAGTGGCAAGGGCGGCGGCGAAGGCGACCCCATCACCAATACCATTGGGAGGACCAGCTTAAGTCCCGTCATCGCGGACAGCGGCCAGCCACTCGCTGAGAGCAGTAATGTACTCCTCAATGTACTAGGTTACAACAGTTTACCATCTCCTCATCTTTGTTTTCGGCACCAACGTACTCGTATAACGAGACTGCTTCAACACCAGGGAAAAGGGTGTTGTAATACTCCTACCAGACAATACCACCATGATCGGCAATGAAGGCTTGACGAGCTGTAGCGCAGGCAATAAGGGAAGGGAAGGAGACAAAAGTCCACTTGCTACCTGGACCCTGGAAGGCTCGGTAACCAGCAAGGAAGACATGGACAAAGTCGAGGAAGGAATGGAAGCTGTAGAAGAAGGGCATGAGGTTGGTATATATCTTTCGGATATAATCAGCGGCGAGGCAACCAGACGCGGGAGTGAGGTCCTTGAACAACAAATTCCATCCTACCTCCCATAGCTGTGTCTGCTGGGGGAGAAAGACGGTTTGGGGGGTGGAGACGGCGGCCTTGAAGATGGGAAGATGAGGGGCAAGAAAGAGGAAGGAGGTAGAGAAAGGAAGGGAAAGAGGGGGATTTACGAGGAGAAGAGAAAATAAGCGGCGAGGAAGAGGAAGGAAACGGAGAACGGAAGGGGAAAGAGGGGAATTTATGGGGAGACGGGAAGGAGAGAAGCTCACTTTGGGAGTGGCAAAACAAGGAAGACAGAGATGAAAGGAGAAAGCTGAGGGGGAGCTCAAAAAGCAGGAGACAAGACAAACAAGCAAACATTGAGACAAAGCCACGAGACAAAGAACCGTGACGGCGGTGACCTGGGGTGGGGTAGTGATATAAGGGTAACAACATGATCCAGGACAAAGGACCAGAGCAGGTGACCACACGTGACGAGCCGACTAGAGGATAAGCTAACATCAATGAGCGACCCTAATCAACCGACAGAAATTTGCAACAAGGACATTGGCAAAGAGCCTAACCCTACGCCGACCAGAGATGTGTATATAGCTGGCGAGCTGAATAGCCATGCGCTCGAGGATTATGATTAAACAATCAATCTATTTATCGTCTTACTCATTACAGTAACCTTATAGTAGCTACATTAAAGGTTTCCAACTCAATGGCACTGGGGCAATGTCCTGATCACATTCCTGTAACAGGATCTCAACGGCCAAGGAAGGTACTGTTATGTCCATGCCAAAAGGGACGATAAGCGTGGATGAGGGAGGGATATTCGTGGTTGAGTACGACATGGGTGTAGGTGTTGACTTAGTCAAGGGAGTGCATAAGAGTGTGTTCTGGGGCACCACCTGGAAGGATAACTGAGCGGTGGGTGGTCAAGGTAATGGGCATTGAACGTGGTCAAGGTGGGATTAGGTGGGGCTGTCTAGGATATGGAAAGGGAAAGTACAAAGTATAATTAAATAATAACTTGTGAAGATACAACTGAGGGAAAGAGAAAAGCTTTTTTTTCTTTTTTTTTGAATCTAATATATTCTTTGTCACGTACATGTAACGAGTACGTTAGTAAGAAGTATTGATTGATAGTTTGATAAAGATCCTCGACCTCGCGGCTAGTCCGCTCGGCGGCTATATATACCCGTCCTCGGTCGGCGTAGGGTTAGGCACTTCGCCGACGTCCTTGTCGCCGACTCCCGTCGGTCGGTCAGTCGGTCGGGTTGTTAGCTTGTCCGTTAGTCGGCTCGTCACGTCAGGTCACGCGCTCCGATCCTTTGTTCGATCCTGTCGTTACCCTTACAATACCACCCCACCCCGGGTCACCGCCCTCGCGATCCTTTGTCTTGCGGTCCTGTCCCCATGTTTGCTTGTTTGTTCTGCCTCCTCTTTGACTCCCCCTTTGCTTCCTCCTTTCATCGCGGTTTTCCTTGTCCTCCTCCCCCATCGCGGCGTCTACAGCTTGTCCTTTGTCCGCGATGCTGGCGCACTCTTGCGTTGTCCTCCCGAGGTGAGCTTCTCCCCTCCCCATCTCCCCATAAATCCTCCCCTCTTCCCTTCCTTACTCCGTCTCCTTCCTCTTCCTCGCCTCTTATCCACCCGCCGCCCGGTAAATCCCCCTCTTACCTCTTCTTCCCTTCGTCCCCTTCTCGCCCCCCTGTCATGCCTCCCAAGGTTGTCGTCTCCACTCCTCAGACCGTCTTTCTCCCCCAGCTGACGCAGCTATGGGGGGTAGGGTGGAACCTGTTGGTCAAGGGTCTCACCTCCCCGAATAGGCACATCTCCGATGAACGTCTCCGGACGATCTACACCAGCGCCATGCCCTTTTTCCATAGGTTCCATTCCTTCCTTGACTTTGTCCATGTCTTCCACGCTGGTTACCGGGCCTCGCAGGCTCCGGGTAGCAAGTGGACTGGTGTTTCCCAACCTTCCTTCGTTGCCTGCGCCACCGCCCGTCAAGCCTTCATCGCCCAACATGGTGGCAACATCCCGTGGGAGTATTACAACGCTCGTCCCCCTGGTGTCGCAGCGGTCCCGTTGTACGAGTACGTTGGTGTCGTTGGTGAAGCTGCGGAGACGGTAGCCCGTCATGACCTCCTTACCCAGGAGTACATCAACGAGTACTCCGATGCCCTCGCCGAGTGGCTGGCCACCGTCCGCCCCGACGGGGTTCAGGCTGGTCCCCCCAACGGCATCGGTGATGGGGTCGCCTTCGCCGCTGCCCTCGCCGCTCGCGCTGCTGCTGGTGGGGCCGCTGCCGGTGGAGCTGGAGCCGGGGGAGCCAGTCGGGGTCGTGGCGCTGGTGCTGCCGTTTCCCCCACCGTCGCTGCGTTTCTCGCCGCCGCTGCCCCTCCTGCTGCTCCTCCCGGTGTTCGTGTCCCTTGCTCGCCGCGTCTCATCGGTGGTGCTGGTTGTAGTGCGCCCGCCGCTCCCCCTACCCCCGTTGCTCCCGCTGCTCCTGCCGCCGCAGTCGCTCCTGCTGCTCCTGCCGCCCCCGTTGCTCGCGCTGCTCCTGCCGCCCCCATCGCTGGCGCTGCTCCTGCCACCCCTTCCGCTCATCCTGCCGTTGGCGCCTCTCGTGGGGTCGCTTCCCCCGCTCCGGCTGGACCTCCTTGTTCTCTCAAACGGGGGGCGGCCGCGGCCGCTCTGGGCGACCCCCCTCCTCGGCCTGCCCTCGCCCGTGGTAGAACCCGCGTCATTGTCCGTGGTTCTCCCGCGCTGGGTGTTGCTGCGCGCCCCCTTGCGCCACTCCCCGCCGCTGCTCTCCCTCCCCTCGCTCGTGGTGCGAATGGGAAGTTCCCTTGTGTCTACCCCGTCGGCCCCACTCCTGCCGACGCCGTGCATGCCAATCCGGAGCTTGTTGCGGTACGCACTCATCCCCTTGTCTACTCCCTGCCCCCCTGCTTGATCCCGCTAACCTTCTGGGCTTGTCTCAGCTTGAGGATGAGGTTGTCGGCGCCGTCACCCTTGGTGCTCTGTCCGCTGGGTTCCCGGGGCACCTGCGTCAGTCGCTACCCAACCTCCTTTGTCAACATGCCTTGTGGTTGGTCCGCGGTTCGCACTTGTGTCATCTCCTCCCTGGTCTAACCTCCTCCCTCGCTCGGAACCACCTGTTCCCTACGATGGTCACACTCCTGGATCATCCCCCTCCCGTTGCTGAGGTCGAAGGGAGCGAAACCGAGGACGAGGATGAGGGTGATAACAATGATGGCGATGATGGCGATGATGACGAGGGGGAAGAGGGAGAGGAGGAGGAGGAGGGCGAAGAGGAGGGGGATGACTTTGTCGACGTCGCCTGATGGTCGGTTGGTCTTTCCGGTCGTCCCTACCCCTCCCTTGGTCCTCCGTGGCCGTCGTGCTCCTTCCTCCTTGACGTTCCCTTTTTTTTTTTTTTTTTTTTTTTTTTTGTTTGTCGTCCTTCTTGTTCCTGTTGTTGCCTCGCCCCTGTCCTTCCTCTGCTCCATTCTCCTTCTCCCCCATCTTTTTCTTTTTTTTTTTTTTTTTCTTTCATTTCTCGGCCGCGGTCCCTCCTCACGGTGAGCGCCTCAGCTTGCTCTTAGATAGATGAAATTCAGCAATCGCCTCCTCCGCTCCTTTCAGAGCCGTCCCTGACTCTCATGTGTCGTCCGCAGCTCCCCAGCCCTCCCATCTGATCCTGTACTCCTCCGTCCCGCTGGCCTTTCGTCGGTGTCCCATAACCGCGTCGATGGCAAACTCCACGCCTTCTGTCATCCGCCGCATCGCCGGTGGGTGCCTCCGCCGTGTCGGATCCGTATTGTCCATCTTGAGTGACCCCACGTTGATGGGTTGGTGAATGCGCCACGTACTGGGCAAGTCCAGAAACCAGGCGATCCTCGATGCTGCTGGTTTGGTCAGCTTGAACGGACCTATCCAGCGGTCGCGGAGCTTCTTGCTGTTCTCCTTGCTGTTGTTGGTGTGGGTCAGAGGTAAGTGGTCCATTTTGAGCCACACCAGCTGCCCTACCGCCAACCTGGATGTGCGTCGTTTTGCATTCATCGTTGCAGCCATGGTGTCTTGGGCTTCTTTGAGTTTGTCACGGGCCTCCCGTAGCGTGTTCTGGAGATGCTCAGCCATGGCTGCCCCTTGTAGAGCCGCTGGTAAGTCCTGGGAGTCCGCTAACTGTGCCAGGTCGTGGTCTAACGGCATCCGTGGTGTGAACCCAATGTCCAGCTCAAACGGTGTTTTCCCCGTCGCCTTGTGGGTGGCCGAATTGTACGCAAACTCCCTGAGGGGTAACAGGTTGTCCCAGTCGTGCGGGTCAGTCCTGGCGAAAGCCCAAAGCCACGTGGAGATCACTTGGTTCGTCTTTTCCGTTTGTCCGTCGGCTTGTGGGTGGTACGCTGTGGTCATCGCTAGTCTGATCCCCATTGTACGTGTCAGGGCACGGAAAATGGCTGCAACGAATTGCGGTCCTCGGTCCGTAATGATGGTCTTGGGTACACCGTGCAGGCGGACGTAGTGGGAGATCAACAGTTTCGCCAGCTTCTCCGCTGATTGGTCCGCCTCCGTTGTTGCTATGAAGTGCGTCCGTTTTGTCAACAGGTCGATTATCGTGACGATACAGTCGTTCCCCAAGGCCGACTTCGGGATCTTGGTGATGAAGTCGATGCCGATTTTCTCCCATCGTTCCGTTGGAATTTCCACCGGTTGGGCCAACCCCATGGCTGTTCTGGTGTCTATCGTCACCCGCGCGCAGATGTTGCATCCCGTCACCCATTGTCGGATCGTCCGGTCTATCCTGGGCCAGTGGAATTAGCGCTGTACTGCCGCCAGCGTCTTGGTCCTCCCGAGGTGTCCTGCCACCGGGCTGTCGTGTAGCAGTGCGCAAATCGCATTCTGGGTTTTCTTGTCAGGTATGGCCAAGCGGTCGTCCTCCATGATGATCAAGAATCCGTCGCTGGTGAGCTTGAACCGAGCTGCTCTGGCTTGGTCCCGTGCCAAGACTGGGTGCGCCCCCTCCGGTTCCCCTTCCCCTCTGAGGATGCGAATGACCGGTCCGAACCATTCGTCCCCCTCATAGTTCTTCCCAGCTGCTTCCTTCCATTGTCCCAACGAAGCGTCCTCCGCCGAGGTCACTACCGCTGAGAATACACTTCCCCCGTTGCGTTGACCTTTTCCCCGTCCGGTGGTCTACTCAGGCAGTCCGCGATCACGTTCTCTGTCCCTGCGATGTGCTTGATGTCAATGTCGAAGTGCGACAGGTCCAGCATTTTGTTGAATTGTCTTGAGCTCATTGTTTGTTGTTCAATGATGTGGGTGAGTGTGCGGTGGTCCGTGTGGACCGTGATGTGGCTCCCCAGAATGATGGGTGCCCAATGCGTGAGTGCTCTGTGGATCGCTAGGAGTTCCCAGTCGTATGCCGCGTATCGTGTTTGGGGGTCCGATAGTTTGTTGGAGTCGTACGCAATTGTTTGCACCTCCCCCTTCTGGACTTGGGTTAACACAGCCCCCACTGCTACTCTCGATGTGTTGCAGTGGATGCTAAACTCGCGGTTGCCCCTCTCGGGTAGTGCCAAGATCGGCGCCGTTGTCAGTGCCTCTTTGAGTGATCGGAAGGATTTGTCGAGTCGAGCGTCCCATTGTATGGGGGTGTGGCTCGCCTTTTCACCCGTCAGCTTGTGGAGTGGAGCGGCAAGTTCTGCGTAGTTGTCAATAAAACGGCTGTACCATCCGGTCATCCCAAGCAATTGTTGGACGTCCTTAACTTCTGTCGGTTTCTTGTGGTCCCTGACTGCCGTCACCTTATCCGTCACTGCTCTGATGCCCCTCGCGTTCACTATGTGACCCAGGAATGCCACCTCCGGTACCGCCCATTCGCACTTCTTCGGGTTCAGGTGCCATCCACCCTTGTGGAGTGTCTCCACTACTCCCGTGACTGCCGTCCTGTGTGCCTGCGATCCCCCCTTCGTATAGATGAGGATGTCGTCCATGAACACTAGGGTGGCCGCCGCGTAGTCTTTCAGGACCTGCGTCATTGTTCCCATGAAGGAGCTTGGTGCATTCGCGAGTCCGAAGGGCGTGACCGTCAATTCGTGGAGTCCCTGCTCGGTCACAAATGCCGTTTTCTCCCGGTCCTCTGTTGCCAGTCGTTGTTGATGGTATCCTGACTTCAGGTCTAGCTTGGTGAACAACGTCGCGCCGTAGAGTCTGTCAAGGAGGTCCTCCATGCGGGGCAGAGGATAGCGATCCTTGATCGTTATCCCGTTCAGACGTCGGTAGTAGACGCAAAGTCTGAGAGTGCCGTCTGCCTTCTTCACGAAAATGATCGGTGCAGCGTATGGAGACACGGAGTCCTGTACCCATCCCTTGTCATACAGTTCCTTGAGCTGTGTCTGCATTTCTTCCCGCTCTGGTGGTGACAATCGGTAGGGCCGAGACGCCGGCGGGGGTGCCTCCGGTTCGAGCCGAAGCTTCATGCCCGTCGGTCGTTTTTGGGGAACTCCCGTCGGTTCCGTGAACGCCCTCGCGAAGCGCCGTCTCATTTCTCGTTCCAAGGCGTTGGGTGGTTTTTTTGCCGTCGCCTCTCCTACCGCGTCCTGGATTGCCATCATGTGGAGGAGGAACCCCTCTTCTACTACGTCCCACTCCCCGTTGTGCCACTGGTCGTCCAAAAGGTTGTATGGGTCGACAGGGTTGTGTCCTTTGTCAGAGTCTGCCCTTGCGGCCGGTGCCTCGCCTCGGGACCCTTCCTTCTCCCAAATCGCCCCTCGGGTCCTTCGCTCCGATCGGCTGATCCTGCTTGGCGTGCAGCCCCGCAAGGTGTGTCGTCCCGTCTCGTCCCAGATGGTCATCACTTTCCTGGTGTGGTCAATGGTGTGGCGATGGTTGATGTCTACGTACCACGCTTTTCCCAAAATCAAGTTGTAACCGGTATCTTGGACTCCTGAGAAGAGGACGAAGTCTAGGGTTGTGGTGTACGTAGATATCGCCGCCTTCAGTCGCAACCATTTTCTCTCCGTCGTGACCTCGCCTCCTGTGGTCACTACCTTCATCGTCCCCTCCGAGTGTACCTCGACCCTCCCCGTCGATCCGCTTAGTTGCACTACTTTCTCGGCTAGCTGGGGCGTAATAAAGTTCGCCGAGGCTCCCGAGTCTACTAGTGCTTTCGATGCTACTGTGGTGCGTCCCACGTAGACTAGTGTAGGTAGAATGAGAAGTGCATTGTGTGAGAAACTATATACATGTATCTCCTCCTTTGTCTCACTTCCTTCTCCCTTGTCCATGTGCTGCGCACTCTCCGCACCCAAATCGCAGCTATTTGGGTGGTCTAGGCTTTTCCCAACCGCTGTCCCTGTAGACATTCCCTAGCGAAGTATCCTTCCTTGTCACACACGTAACAACGTAGTGGTCGTTGCGGCCGGGTCCTTTCCTCCCGACGGTTGTTGCGTGGCCTCCCCACCGAGTCCTGTCTCTGTGCCTTGATGACTGCTAACACAATGGCATCCAGGTCCTTGGGCGTCGGTAACGACGCCGAGGGGACCTGTGCTTGCGCCTGGAGCGCGGCCATCTGGGCCAGCGGTGGGTGGATCTTCCCGGTTGTTTGGCGGGCCCATATGATTATAGCCTGCAATAGTTCCTTGATTGTTACAACGCCGGTGGTGGAGTCGGCCGGTGCGATCATGCGACAGAGCGTCATCCCGTCCTGCACAAGCTTCTCGATGTGGATCGCCAGGTTCCCCCCTAACCTCGACCTGTAAGCCCACATCAAGGACTCCTCCGACTCCTGCGCCGCATCGTCCTCCAATCGCGCCCTCTGGAGTCGCTCCATTGCGTTCTGGAACGTGACGGCGTTCTTGACTGGGTCCGTCGTCCAGACCTTGTTGAGGATCGTCCATTCCGCCTCCGCATCGAGCCGCTCCGTTGGGTTCCCGAACCGCTCCAGGAATAGTCATTGGAATTTCTGCCAGTCCGACGCCGTCGTGTCGGCGCCTGTGCTGAACATGTGGCTTGCCCACTGCTAAGCCACCAATCCCAACGCCAGTCGCCGAAGGACTGCCAAGGTTCATCTGGTCGCCGGGACCTCATGCGACAGCAACTCCAGCTCGAGTCGTGCTATCCATGCTTTGACCATGAGTGCATCATCTTCGCCGCGGAACTCCGGAATGACCGGGTCCCGCAGCGTCCTGTTCACGTTGCGGTATGCGGCCCTCTCCTCAGGGGTCGCTCCTCCGCCGTTGGCTCCCGTCGGGAATGTCGTCGCTTCATACTGTTGTGGCACCGGTTCCATGGGTACCCCGTGGCCCTCGGCCATGTGCCCTTGGGCTGTCTCGTGAGTTTGTTCCATCGATTGTACTTACTTACCCGTAGGCCCGTATCCTAAGCTCCCGTGGGTGCTTGTTCCTCCTCGATCGTAATTTTCCTGTCGCTGAGAGGACAGAAGAAAGAGCGGTATTGCTACCAATGTAACGAGTACGTTGGTAAGAAGCATTGATTGATAGTTTGATAAAGATCCTCGACCCCACGGCTAGTCCACTCGTCGGCTATATATACCCGTTCTCGGTTGGCGTAGGGTAAGGCCCTTCGCCGACGTCCTTGTTGCCGACTCCCGTCGGTCGGTCGGTCGGTCGGGTTGTTAGCTTGTCCGTTAGTCGGCTCGTCACGTGAGGTCACCCGCTCCAATCCTTTGTTCGATCCTGTCGTTACCCTTACACTACGAAAGTGTGTGACATGCAGCCTTTCAGCTATGGCCTAAAAAAGACAATTTTTCTTATAAAGACATGAAAACAAAACATGGCGCGAAAGCCAAAAGTTGCTAGCAGGACAAATGTGGAGGGAAGGTCATGTAAAAAACAAGCGAATGGGTGGAAGAAAAGGGAGAACAAGATAATAAACTGAGATACTAAGTTAAAAAACCAATAATTTAAGTCCGTCGCCAGCTGCCATAAGGTTATGGAGGGTTTGTTTTTATGTGTATTGAAGGTGTTAGTATACTTCTTCTTTGATTGTTGCGCAAAGGCCAACCTTATTGAGGTTGAGAACTTCAATGAGGGTTTGGATATGCTCGGTGTTGAAGTTGAGTTCTTCAAATGTGAGTTGTCCGATGATGGTTTTGGTGTTGTGGGGCTTTTGTGGGCATGATATGATTATGTGTTGTTGGTTTGTGTCAGGTGCATTACCCTAGAGGCAGTGGCCTGAGTGTTTGCCGATTTGGTGGGGGTATTTAGGGAAGAAGCCGTTGGCGAGTCAGACTCAAGTGATCCAACATCCCAGAAATCAAGTTAGTGGGCCTTTAGCTTGAGTATAGTATTAAACTTTAGGTGGGTATGTGTGAGGGGGGTTAAGGCGGTTGTTAAAGTCCAAGAGGCGGAAGTCTCAAAGCAGTGCCAATAAAATGGAGAGAGAGTGTAGAAGTGGTAGATCGGTGTTGGGGTGGGTTTGCGTTTGGTCCCAATCTAAGTAAATGTGGTTTGCTAACTTGTTGATGTAGATGTATTTCAATCTTGGGGCATTGATGTCCGCAGTCCATTTGGGATGATAGTTTTTGGACCCATGGGGTGGTTGTGACTTTGGACGGACCCAAGGAAGATGGTGGTATAGTGCATGGAGGGGTGTGAGTACAGTAAGGTGACGGGAACCCATGATTGCGCTCTCTTTGATGAGGGAGTTGGCAGCAGCTACCAATAATGCCCCCCTTATATGATAGATCCATTATGGCAACTAGGCGGGTGGAGCATTGCTTCCGCACTATGTTTTGCACATATTGTCCTAGCAGCGCCATTTGGTGGACTTAATGTCACTGCAGCACTATTACCCTCAGACCGTATCGCTACAGAGCCATGTTATACATTAAGTATTGCTACAGTGCTATTATCCTAAGGCCAAATTACTACAATGCCATTTAGCCTGTTGTGTATTACTACAGTGCCACGTGGTATGTTGCATATTACTGCAGTGCCATGCCAGTACAATGGGCAACAATTGGGGGCAGATGTTGCTATAATGTTGCTTGGTTGGAGTTGCACAGAGTGGGTAGATCCTGCCCTGGAGACACGGTTAGTATGCCCAATTCTGGCAAGTGCTGAGGGGGCGCAAGATTCGGGCTGTGGGATTGGGTGTCACGGAGTCAGGTAAGCTAGTCCTATTCCTCTCTAATGCATAAGACCGGGGACTAACCGTGACACGGACTGATCATCCACACGCTAGTTAGGCAGCTATATTTGGAGTTGGATTTCTATAAAGTTCTAGCCGCATCTCTAGTTGGACTTGTCAGGCAACTACCCCGCTTTGTGGCTGAAGCCGTAAGCGAGGTAGTTATGGTTTTCAGGGTCAAAAGGACTCCCCGCGTTTAATTCTTATTTTCTATCATGTATTTCGTTTAGCAGCCGGTCGGCTATATATACCCGACCGCCCACTTAGTTTAGAAGGACAAGCGAATAGCGTTGTTCTAAGTATCTATCTACTTTTACACTTATATCGGATTATCGCATCTTTAGTACTTTGTACTTAGTGAATATCTCGTCGCACCTCTTAGTACTCGGTACTTCTGCGAATAAGTCGATCCATCAAGTGAACCGTAACATTACAACGCTAAAGTCTTTTACCTACCACGACATCATCATCAATATCAAAAGATGTCGAACCACGGACGTCTCCCCGGCACCCACCGATCAGGTCTTCTCATGGGAGGAGACGAACAAATGGAAAACTCAGAAGTAATGGTGGCCATCACCCACCCACAGCCAGAGCGTCCACAAACCAGGCGTCCCCACCCCTTGATTGAGGACGCACCCAGCCCAGTATACAGCACCTCATCGGAGGAAGAAGAAGCAAAAGACCAAGATGGTGATACTATCATCCACTCAGGGGCGGCAGCAAACACCCCTATACCAAGGCCCGAATCTCGCGCCCCTTCAGCACTCGCAAGACTTAAAGACAGGAACCGCATCTCCAGGGCAGGCTCCACCCACTCCGCGCCCCTTCGGCCAACCAACATTACAAGGGAGCAAGCCGAACGTTTGGCGGCAACTCTCCGAACCGAACGAATGACCGACGAAGCCAATCTCAGACAAGAGATTCCTGCGTCAATAAAGCCCACCATAGAAGAAGCACTGAAACAACTACAGGAAACCATGTTGAGGGCTATCGCAATGCAAATGACCGAAATGGAGACAAGATTCAATGGTTCCCTCCAGGAACTACATCAAAAAATCCACCAGGTCAAAACCGACCTCACCAGGCAACAAATCGAAAACACTGGCAAACTCGAGAGGGCAATCGGGGCAGTGAGAGAAAGTTTGACCAGGGAAAAGAAGAGCCGAAAGGAGCAGGTCAACGAACTTGCAGAATCATTGGAGCATGTCATCAAGCGCATCGACGCAATGGAGGAGAGCTCCAAACACAAATCCGTTGCCTCCTGGGTTGACAATGTTGCCGCGAGTGGGGCACAGGATAAAGGAAAAGGAAGAGCAGTACCACCCGCAGAAGCAGAAACACCAGTGGAAGTAGCACCAGTGCCTCCCCCGAAACTCCCGCTTCGCCAGCAAGTACTCTTGGGAAACTCGGGTCTCTTCCCCGCGACACAGCGGTTTCAGCCTGGACCATTGCCCATCCTAACATCGCCGGCACCACCACTACCACCACCAAGGAGACCACTGCCAGCCCAAGAACAGGTTTTCGAACCTACTAACCCTCCACGCAGGTACGAGGAACGAAGACCAGAGTTCAAACTGGACCCACCACCGAAGTTTTCCGGAAAGAAAACAGAACTGGAGAATTTCCTGTTCGCCATGAACAACTACATCAGAGCCAAAAGAATCACGGAGGACGAGGACCGCATCACCCTCATGATCTCCCGATTCGAAGGCGATGCATTGACATGGTGGAGAGGAAACGATGGGAAAATCAGCAGCTGGGACGACGCCACCCATGGGCTCCGCCAAACCTATGGGGACCACCAGGCCCAGCAGCGAGCAACAACAGAGCTTCAGGCTCTCAAACAGACAGGAAGTATCTCGGCTTTCTTCACCAAGGTTGAAGAACTCAACCTCGAAGCCAAGATCCCTGTCGAAAACCTCCGACTAACGTTGATGCCAAACCTCCGCCTCAACCTTCAGCATGCCCTTGCCTCTCAAGTCCTCAACAGTCCCACTTACCATCAGTGGAAGGAGTTGTGTATCTTGATTGGCACACAGCAGGAGGCAGTTTCCCAGGGCACACGCAACCAGGGAAACAACAATAACAGCAGCAGAACAAGTGGGCGGAACGATCGCCCACAAGGCAACAGCAACAATCGGGAGTCTCGCCCCCAAACAGGCGACACAATCCCGAAAGAAATCATGGCTAACCGTCGTCGAGATGGCAAATGCCTCAAGTGTGGTGTCTCCACACACCAGGTCCGTGACTGCACCAGCGGTTATAAACTTCAATCATGGGAAAGGGCCTCTTCCCAAACCACCAACACCACACCAACCCGCACAGTCAAGATGATTGCTGCGGCCCCCAAACGCAAACGAGTGGATGAAGGATCACATACCGTCGCCACCTCGTCGCGCAAAAGGAGGTCGCCAGAAACAAAGACTGTGCGAATCACTGAGCTGGACTCAGATTACGAAGAGGAGGAAGCCGTGAGCACCGACCAATCGGGAAACGAGTAGGGGTCCCATCACCGGCCGTCGGAAGGACCCCTCGACACACTCCACTCCTGACGGTCATGGTTGCGTTGAAAGGAGGAACTAGGGCAGAAGCGGTCATTGACCCAGGTGCTACTGCCCCGGTAATTGGATGGAAATTGGGAAAGAAATTGGGTTTGAATAGGAGGAAGGAGCCTGTGCGAATAACGCAGGCTGATGGTAATAAGTTAAGTGGAGGATCTCATGTTTTTAATTCTTCTTTTAGGTTTTTGGAGCAAGACTCCGTTTCGGTATTGCCAGTCCCTACTTCAACTTTAGCACCCTCACCTCAGACAACCGAGTGGTCGCTAGACGCAGAAGTATTGGACATTGGACGGAGGGATTTAATTTTGGGTCTTTCTTGGTTAGAAGAGCATGGATTTTCGGTGGATACTGTTGAAAGGAAATTGGTTAGGAAGGATGGATTTATGGTAAGTTGTCGTCAGCGGAACATCCCTGAGATAACGGTAATGGAAGGAGAGATGGAAGAAGGGGATACTGTGTTACTGGTTGACGCAGCCTCCCATTACGCTGATTACGCTCGGGTGTTCTCATCCGAGCAAGCCAATAGACTACCCCCACACCGAAAATGGGACCACGAGATCCCCCTCAAAGACCCTCAATCCAAAGTCCCCAACGGCCCAATATATAAGACCACTTGGGAAGAAGACGAGGCCCTCAGGGCGTACCTAGCGGAACACACACCATCAGGGAAAGTGCGAAAATCACGGTCAGCAGCTGGAGCACCAATCCTTTTCGTCAGAAAGAAGGATGGCTCTCTACGACTCTGCGTGGATTATCGTGGGCTCAACAAAATCACTACGCCCAACCGATACCCCCTCCCCCTGATGAACGAGCTCAGAGAGAAGACTCAAGGCTCAAAATGGTTCACCAAATTGGACCTCAAGAATGGTTACTACCTCATCCGGATCAAGGAAGGCGACGAGTGGAAAACGGCCTTCAAGACCAAGTACGGCCTATACGAGTACACCGTTATGCCTTTCGGACTCATCAACGCACCCTCATCTTTTCAAGAGATGATGGACGAAGTCCTCCAAGGAATCGAAGAAGAAGTCCATTACCTGGACGATATTCTCATTCACACCTCCGGAACCGAAGAGGAACACCAAGCAGTTGTTGAACGAGTTCTAGAAAGACTCCTGGACCACGATCTTGCAGTCAACCTCAGCAAGTCGGAATTCCATGTCAAAGAAACAGTCTTTCTTGGATATGTTGTCAACGGATCGGAGATCAAGATGGACGGCGCAAAAGTTAAAACCATTGAGGAATGGGCGGTCCCGCAAAAGAAAAAGGACCTCCAGGCATTCCTTGGTTTCGCCAACTACTATCGCCGGTTCATTCGCAATTACAGCCAAAGAACCAAGCCCCTAACCGAATTGACCAAGGACATTCCATGGTCTTGGGGAGCTCAACAACAAGAAGCATTTGATGAACTCAAAGCCGAGTTCCAGAAAGCACCTATCTTGGCACAGTGGGATAGAAACCTGCCAACACTCTTGGAAACCGATGCATCCAACCAAGCGGTGGCAGGCATCCTATCTCAGTTACACCCAGCAGACCCGATGGACCCATCGAGCAAACCCGAATGGAAACTGGTGGACTGTCATGCAACGACTCTCAAGGAAAGCGAGCGCAACTGGCCAATTCACGACAAGGAACTTTGGGGAATTGTCAGCTCAATTCTCCATTGGCGCTCGTGGCTCGCAGGCCTACCTCAACCTTTCGTTGTCCACACAGACCACCAAGGACTCCAGTACTTCCAGACAAAGCAAAGGCTGAATAGCCGTCAAGCGTCTTGGGCTGAAAAGCTCAGCGAATTCGACTTCACAATTCAGTACAAACCCGGAAGTCAGATGGGAAAGCCAGACGCATTGTCCCGCCGCTCAGGAGAAGAGAAATCTGGAGCCGACGCCCAGCTCTTCAAGGACGGACAATTGGTAATGGCTATTGAAAGGGATACTCACCCCGCTGGACCAGGCACGGATGTTGCCAGCTGGGAACGAAACCAAGAAGGCCTCCTCGTCGTACCTTTGGAACACCGCACCACCATCCTTCGCCACTGTCATGACTCACAAGTAGCAGGACACTGGGGACGTCATCGAACTCAAGAGATTGTATCAAGAGATTTCGTCTGGAATGGATGGATGGAGGATGTTGCCAAGTACGTCGCCGGATGCTCTCGCTGCCAAAAAGCAAAGGCCGACAGGCACTCAAAGAAAACCAAGTTGGTCCCAATGCCAACCGGAGAAAGACCGTGGGAGGAGATTGCAATGGACTTCGTGGGAGAACTACCAGAAAGCGACGCCTATAATGCCATCTTGGTTGTCACTGACCGCTTCACAAAGATGCAGCATTATATACCTGCTAAAACAAGCTGGACCAGCGAAGATGTCGCTAACGCCTACCTTTGCGACATCTGGAAACTCCACGGACTCCCGAAGCACATCACCTCCGACAGAGGGCCTCAGTTCGCCTCGGCTTTCTCCAGGGCACTTAATGATAAACTTGGTATCCGACTACGACTTTCCACCGCACACCACCCCCAGACGGACGGACTTAGCGAAAGAGCAATTCAGACACTCAAGCAGTACCTTCGGATCTTCTGTCACGACAGACAGGACCGATGGGCACGATGGCTACCGCTAGCCGAGTTTGCACACAACTCGACTTCGACAACGCATGGATACAGCCCCTTCAGAAGTCTCTATGGCTTCGACCCACGCACCATCCACGTGTCTGAAGAACCCTCTGCAAGTCCCGCCGCTGAGGAATGGTTAGACAGAATGACTGCTGTCCACAACGACATCCACAACACCCTCAAACACATTAACGATAGGAGGAGTGGATTGAGTCTGGACAAGGCAAGATCATACAATCCAGGCGACAAGGTACTAGTGGACCGACGAAACTTGACCATCAAATCAGGGAACAACCGAACGCTCACTTCAAAGTACATCGGCCCCTTCACAGTCAAGCGTCGAGTTGGTTCACATGCCTACGAAGTGGAAACTCCCGATAGGATTCGCCTCCACAAAGTCATTCATACCTCTCTCCTCAAGCCATTTCGGGAACGCAACGAAGACCAAATGGACATTGACGAGGATGAGCAGGACGAACTGTTCTTTGTTGTGGAGAAGATTGTCAATAGTCGCCGAGTGCGAGGACAAGTTCAATACCGAGTCAGATGGCAAGGTTTTGACGAAGAGGCAGACACATGGGAACCGATCGAGCACCTCTCGGATCCTGATGTTATGCAATTGGTTACCTCGTTCCATCGAGAGTTCCCCAGGAAACCGGTGCACAGGTTACTGGAGGAAAGGCTGTGAACCCGCTAGGTTCTTCTCGTTCGCACTACTGTTTAATGAAACAGTAAGTACTCTCGTTACAGTTATTGGTTAATGCTCTATACCTTTCCACGCCCTATAGCGATCCCCTATTTTTACCTTGAACGGAGGGACGATTCAAGGGTTTTTGGGAAGTCTCCAGGAGTGGTTTTAACGGTGAACAACCAATCTAGGACGTGGCATTATTCTGGCAAAGTGGACGCAATGGCGTGGAATGGTTTAAGGGTTTTAAAGGTAGCTCTTACATTCCCATTACACCTCTCATGGACGATGAATTAACTGAGCGATCTAGGGAGATCTCGGTTTTTTTTTCGGAAGTGTTACTTTGGGGACCAAAGTCCTCGGAGGGGGGGGTAATGTCACGGAGTCAGGTAAGCTAGTCCTATTCCTCTCTAATGCATAAGATCGGGGACTAACCGTGACACGGACTGATCATCCACACGCTAGTTAGGCAGCTATATTTGGAGTTGGATTTCTATAAAGTTCTAGCCGCATCTCTAGTTGGACTTGTCAGGCAACTACCCCGCTTTGTGGCTGAAGCCGTAAGCGAGGTAGTTATGGTTTTCAGGGTCAAAAGGACTCCCCGCGTTTAATTCTTATTTTCTATCATGTATTTCGTTTAGCAGCCGGTCGGCTATATATACCCGACCGCCCACTTAGTTTAGAAGGACAAGCGAATAGCGTTGTTCTAAGTATCTATCTACTTTTACACTTATATCGGATTATCGCATCTTTAGTACTTTGTACTTAGTGAATATCTCGTCGCACCTCTTAGTACTCGGTACTTCTGCGAATAAGTCGATCCATCAAGTGAACCGTAACATTGGGGTGTTTACTGCTGCCTTTGAGTGGATGATGGTATCGCCATGATGAACATGGTTTTCTTCCTCCTCCAATGAAAAGCTATAGAGGGAGCTGGTTGCATCCTCAATCTGAGCGTGGGGGTACCTGGCCTGTTGGCGTCTTAGCTGTGGGTGGGTTATGGCCACAATTGCCTCCGTGCTCTCTATGGGTTCATCTCCTTCCGTAAAAAGGCGGGTGTGCTAGTTGGTAAGGAAGCATCTGTGATTTAACATTTGGTAATATTAATGATCATATCCTAGTTTGTGTAAGACTGTAACATTGTAATATTACAAATCACTTAATGAATTGAATTATTAGCGGAAGTACTGAGTACCAAGAGGTGCAATGAGCCATTCACTAAGTACTAAGTACGGGAGATACGATGATCCCATTTAAGTGTATAGTAGATAGATACTTAGAACAATGCTATTTCCTTGTCCTTTTAAACTAATTGGGCAGTCGGGTATATATAGCTAACTGGCTACTAAACAAAATACATAACAGGCAATAAGAATTAAACACAGGGAGTACATTTGACCCTGAAAACCATAGCTACCTTGCTTACGGCTTTAGCCACAAAGTGGGGTAGTTGCCTGACAAATCCAACCAGAAATGCTGCTAGAACTTTATAGCAATCCAACTCCAAATATAGCTGCCTGACTGAAATGTGGATGATTACTTTGTATTACAGTTAGTCTCCAGTCTTATGTATTAGAGCGGAATAGGACTAGCTTACCTGACTCTGTGACAATACATATATGTATTGTATACATTAAATTAAACCAAATTATAAAAAAAAAGTCCAGATAAAAAAAAAATAGAAATTAACCCAGAGCAGAAAATACAAAGCCTATAATTTCTGTACAATTTTACAACTTTCCTTACTTTTGTTTTATACATTTTTAAGCTTTTGTATACCTCGTCCATCATTTTCTCGCTTAGAAGTAACCAGCGACTAGTTTTAAGCTTTGATTGTTATATAATAGTTTTGAGTATGCCATATCATTCAACCAATATTAGTTTTATTAGTAAACATATTGACAGAATGTCTACTCTTCTTCGTAATTTTATCATTTTTTCATTCAATAAGTGAACCCCAAGACAGTAGAAAGCTTCTTCTTTCAATTCCACTTTAACTTTAAATTGCCACCAAATTAAATCTTGATGCCTGAAATTACCCCCAGCAATCACCACATTTAGTTTTACATAAATATTTTCCTAATCCTGATAATGCATTTAGGTGTTATTGGGTGTTGTATCTTGATTGATAGACATCCTTGACTAGAAATTGCTAAAAAGTTCTAATTGGGATGGATCCTTTAGGTTGTAAGGCTTACTATATAATTCAAGAAAAATAAGTATAAGCTAATCACCAATAGATGTCTGAAGATACTTGTTGCCTTGAATCTGATAGGCAGGATATAGTAAGTCCCTTTCATAGTTACAACTATAAAAGATATATATACTGAAATTAATGTAGTTTGGATAATGTCGGATGGAAACGGTTCCTGATAGGTTAATTTTTCTTCCCATATGAGTTTTTTTCGAAGGTATTCTAAAAGTTCTTTTAAGGTAAATGGTAAATATTATTGGTACCCAAGATTTAAAGGCTGAATGCTGCCGATATGCTTTTTTAATTTCAAATCATGCATAGCTTGTGGAGAAGTATAAAAAGTTTATCAACTCAGAAAAGTTCATTTTTGTCAATGGATCTTAATAGTCCTGAATTGCTATTAGGAATGTATACAATGCCAGGGAAATGTATTGAATAATTCAACATTTTCTAACTCCTATTTGTACGTGAAATGCTTATTACACTTCCTAGGTCCATTGGTTTTGCCAGTAATTGCGTCTTCATTAAAGAGGCTGCATTAAACAAGATGATGGAGACAAATTTTAAATTCGATGGCACTGCTGTAAGGCTTATTGCTGAGTTGAAGTAAAACTGTTGAAGCTAATGCCAGGAGTATTGGTGGTGTAAGAAAGTAGTTGATTGTTTGATGGATAGGAATTTACTAAGAAGTAAATAGGTAGTGCTAGGAGGAGGAAAAAGTAAACATGTATGAAAGCGCAGTTGAAAGTAATAAGTTGTGTAACTAATAAACCTAATATTATAATTTTAAAATAACCATAATGTGTAACTTATTCAAAAAGAAGTGTAAGACACATATCTAACCCTTACTATATGTCATATGCTACTGAGTAGGATTTTATCTATTATGGAAGCCATGTGATACTAATTAATACTAAAAAGCAAAACCAAAATTATTTTTCAATATACCTGGGAATAAAGCAAGGAATATTTCAGATAATTCAGAATTCATATAATTTTTTTTTTCAAAATTACAAAATTTTACTTTAAACAGAAGGTAGGTTTTTTTATTTGCAACTATGTAGCCTCACCTAAGCTGAAGAATAATTGCATTTCTAGACCTATATGGAGCTTTCCAGAGATTGAACTTTAGCCTTGATTGTCACGGAATTGTGCAGGCCAACACAACCCATTAGACCAAGTAGCAATTTCTTAGAAAACTCTATGTTGCAACAAAGCTACAGCCTTGTCGCCGGCTTCCCACCCACCCACCCACCGGCTCGCTTTTATCAGTCTTGTCTCTATGCCTTGCCGTAGTCCATTGCAATACCTAGGTCACCGGGGTATACTCCGCGCACTTTTAACAGAATCCGGATAACTGCAAGTCGAATTCATATCAGAATAGAGGCGAACAACCAACCATACTCAGGTGCCAAAACCGCGCTGAACGGGACCCCCGAATACGATTTTCTTTGCGAAAGACAATGACCATGCCGTTCATGTCAGTTGCGCAGTCAGTTAATGTAGGGATGGATTGACATGAGATCCCAGCTGGAAAACAGAACCTACATTGCATGGAAAAGACCAAAGAGTCTCATCGCGAGTGGAACATGTGTGAATCCCAAAACTGGAATGGCGGCTCTGAGACCTCACAAATTCGGTTTTCATGGCTGAAGAGTTGCGAGGCCGAGCGATCTGGTAGATGACAAAGGCGGGAGGTGCGTCAAGCTCTGCAAAACGGCAACACCTCACAGTATTGCCGACCGTGATGAATGACAGGTTGGCGGGCCAGCGAAAGACGCCAACGGTCATCAACATCCATGGAACGAGAGGGAAATGGACTGGCGCGCTGACGTGGGCAAACAGCACATACCTGGGAAGTAATTATGAGGCTCCATCGAATATAGCAGCAATGCTACCAAGTGCGCTAGGCCTTTGGTGCCATCTATCACAACCGCCCCACGCCAAAGAAAGAGAGTTGGAAATTCTCGCAATGGGTAAACTAGAAATATCAACAACGCTGTGGCCAACGAAGATCAAGCAGATGGAGGAGGAAGGAGCCCACATCATCTCGACGGAAGTTGCACTGGCCACTTTCTCCCAAATAATGGGATGGGCCGAAGTGAGGGCAAAACAAGCCCCAGCCAGTACATGTGAAGTGAAGAAATGTGCGGACCAGAGTAACCTGCACGACTTTTTCGGACGATGGGCGTCAGGATGTAATCCCGAGATCGATCAATAGGAGGATAAATTAGACGCTGCGCAACAAACGGCCGGCTAGTCCAACTTCCGTAAAGCCATGCAGGGATCGAAAGAGTTGCGCACTTTCTAGGAACGTATGGAAAGAGGATATCAGACAACATCTAGCACCACATGAAGGACAGTAAGACCACGTCCTGTCATGGACAAAATTGGAATCCCAGGTAACGAAGTTGTAGATGGGGAGGCGAATTGGGGGCGCCGAGTCAGCATTCAACCCAGCATATCTCAATGCATCAGGTCTCAAGGGAATCGTCCAGTCTCGAGGAATTGTCCAAGCAGCAAAGCTGGGGAGAGAACATGGTATCCACGTAGCATCTGGGGGCGAGGCTAGTATCCAGTTTGTTATGGCATCATTGGCTGATGCAGATGTGTCAGCGGGCGCACACAACCGCTAGACGCTTGTCTCGTGCTGAGACTAGCTACACGGGGGACGAGGCTTAGCTAGACGCCAAACGGATGGTTGTTTACATTCCCCCACCCCTTCTATCTCCCCTCGCCGACACCCGTTCCTGGTTTCGACGCCTCTCTTTCTGTTCATCTATGGCTCCCGGATCGAGACTCCCGCTCCCCTTCCCCGTCACCAAATCAGCGACACTTGTGTGCCACCCACGCAAACAAGTGTTATCACAAGTTGACAATCAGGACAGCACATCTCACAGACCTTGAAGGACGGACCCTCCGATACCTACGGAATCCAGACACTACGAATTGATGCATGTCGACGTTTCACCGACAGGATACGCCCCAACTACTTACCCTGCCACGCGAAGCACACAGTTGGCCGCCGCTTCTTGGCGCCGGAGACACCGCTCGAAGTCAGCACCATGCCGAGTATGGTGGGCAATCGCACAAGCGGCGTTGGTGGCCCGCTGCGCAAGCGCGCAAAACAAGGGGGACGAGGCTGAAATGAGGGGAGAATGTGTCGGCATGCAATCACCAGCACCCACGGAAGGCAACCGTGGGCACAGGTACGGATATGGGATCGCGCTTGACACTAGTCTCGGCGGAGGAGTTTCGGGCATCCCTTGTCGATGATCTGGACGGGAATGTGTAAGTGAATCTGGACGGCGTGGATAGGCTCTTTGGCAAAGTGCGAGAGGAGGCTGCCGGATGTGAGGACGTGCTGCCGCCGAGGGCGATGATCTGGTGACGTGGCTTGTCGAGTGCCTGACCCTCTTCCGTGGAAAAGGCCATGTCGGAAACACTGACACAAACGCAGGCAGCATAGACGAGAGTAGTCGGGGCCGGGCCGTGTGGAGACACCTGCTTGTGCACAATCCCCGGCAGTTTCGGCGCCAACCGGTACCCGGACTTTTGCATTCTTCAGCAGAGTTTCAGTGGCGGCGCCCCTTAGGTGGCGCACATCAACCCAATAATACCACACCAATTTACCCGCTTGTGCAGCTGGCCAATTGCGCAGCCCATGTCATGCCTCATTGCAACCCCTCTACGAGGGGGTCTGGGGACGAGTCTATTCCAACGCACCTCCGGTCACGGCAAGATTGGGTACAAGAAGCAGTCCCTGCCCCCCGCTCGGGAGTATTTTGCCAGCAGCAGAACCTCACTGAACGGATTCCTCATCAATCTTAACCACGCGTTCCAGTCGAAGCAGTAGCCTCTCGAAGCAGACCAAACAGTCCTGTCAGGGGCGCCCATCGCGCTGTTAGATTGGCATTCATGGCATTTGCCGTGCTACGAGCCCACCCATACCGAATCCTTCCTCTATCTTCTCATTTGAGTCTACTGCAATTCTAGTAGCAAAACTAGTTCCACCACAACCGCCACCACGGTCACCACCGCTCAGGTTCAATGCAGACATGCATTACGCCGAGTATAAATGCAGCGCCATTTCCCTGACCTCGTGCCACTACAGCGCCATGCCCGCGCCCGATCTTCGCTGCTGCACCACGTCGAGCTTTGCTGATGGATGGACGTCAACGAGCTCCAGACGTCAACGCCCATCGGAGCACTCACGATCCTACTGAGGCAACGTGCTACCGAACTGACCTGCACAGTGGTGCAGCGGCTAGTATCTCGCAACTGGCTTAGCGACGCTTCCACTTGCAGAATTGAGGGCCCCGAGTTCGAACCCCCAGTAAGTCCTTTATTGGCGTGGGTTGTGTTTATAATGAGGGGAAGAGGGTTGTCCAGGTTATGCTGTAATGCTCCGGTTCCAACATATGATTCAATTCTAGTGGATGGAACCAGGGCAACTTGTTTTGACTTTTTTTGTGTGTATAATTGATATGAATGCATAACATCGGTAAAGCTCCACAGCCTCGCGGTGTGGGCCACAACTCCAACGTCAAATATCTTTGCAATGACGCTGGGGCGACTGACGTATAAGCATCCATTCGAAGACCTTCTTGCAGAATTTCCGCCAGAGTTGGCAAGCGGGAGGAAGGGGGTTGGGAGGATGTGGAGGAGGATTCTATTTGAGGAGGGGGGGAAGCATGTGAGAGTGGAGGTTGGTTATCATGATAGAGTCAAGGACGGGGGGGTGGAGAAGGTGGATCAACGATCATATTGTGTGTGTTGTCAGACAGAGGAATATGTAAAGCTACACAAAGTCAACCATCACAACAAAAACAGGAATCAACATTTGTACCAACAACGCCCACTCGGGCCCACAACCCAGTCGGCCAAGATGCCAATTCCCTTGGGGCGCTTGCGATCTACGTCGGGGAGAGACCACCATTCCGAAATGCCTGGAACCGAAGACCTCGCAGCCGCCAAGAATGTTCCCTACACCATGAAAGACGGACTATCGATCAGAACGAAGAAAGCTGCCGGCAACCTGGAAGAGAGCGCGATTCACGCGACAGAACAGATGGCCTAGGAGAAGCAGATGCATAATAGCAAGCTAGCTTCGATGATGTTTCTGCGGGAAAGCACAACACGCACAACCGCAGACACTATAATCCATTGCCAATAACTACAAGGAACCGCAAAACCTAGCATGAGGAAGACCGAGCACCCAGTCATGTGTCCAAGCTACCCAAATCAAGAGGTGCAGCACCTCCTCGCACCACCGTTCCCTGCATCGCAAATCACAAGTATCCTAACCTTGCGCGTGACACGTTCCAACTATCCAACAATCCGACGAACCCGTCATCAAGGCGTTGCGCAAAATCCTCCCGCCTTTGGTCATCGGTACGGTCACAACCCACATCCTACCCCAGACACCATCCATCAGCGCACTACTCCCAACGACGGTCAAACCCCGGCCAAGAGTATGGCATTTCATTACTCGGCACCCACATTGGCCACGACGCCGATTCCCGCCGGTACGGAATATCTAGCCGTGTTTCAACGTCAATGCCGCGCTGCTTCAAAAGCCTCGGATGTAACTTCAACTGTAACGATGTTCATTTATCACAGATAATCGATATGCGATGAGCAGATTCTTGTAGGAGATTTGCAATGAGATGGCATCTATTGTCGAGAACGATTATCAGTGGGTCATGGAAACGGCAAATCCTGCGAAAGAAATGGCCGAGCTTGGGTGGGAAAGTTGCCATTCTCGTGATGAAATCTCTAGAGAAACAGAAATAATGCATTTACTAAGGGATTTCCATCCGCAACGTATTCTCATTGCATTGTTCACTTTCATTTTGCCCCAACCATGAGTGTTTATCAAATATCTTCTCTCTCGTCCATTCTTCCCCATGTCCCCGTATTCTCTACATGCATTTTATTTGATCAGTGTTTCATCGACGGTTGGGGCAGGATTTTGGGTTAAACCTAACAAAAGCCGCAAAGGGGCGTAGCTAACAAAAGTCCGTATTGGGGAATTGGGGATCTATTAATTATCTACTCTACTATCAATTTCGACATGTGCCACGTTACCTGCCTATTTCCTCCGTTTCCTTTGCAATTCTCCGGGATTCACGGCTATTTTCCGGACTCATGCGTGCGACTATTTCGATCGGGCGAAAACCCCTCGTGGCCTGCCCCTCCCGCCTTCTACCCATCATGTTTCGTCTCCCTTCAATTCTACTTGGTATATTCAGTTGAAATGGGTTTTGACGGAAAGGAGAGAGAGAGGAAGGGGCTAGCATTGGGAGAAATAAGCAGTACAACAACATGACACAACCACAATCACAACAATGACCAGGACTGGCGTCCCTCCAATTCATTTGCACTACCACCCACGAGTTATTTCACAAAGGTTAAAAAGAAAAATCCAGACGAGGTGGAGATGGCAATGATCGTTGACATTGGTGGTGGAGGTGAATACGGCCACCGGAAGTTCATGAGAGGGAAGGAGGGTGGGAGGAAGCAGCAAAACGCGCAGGTTGCACAAAGCGTATACAGGTTTTGGGAATATTATTCTCGGAATCTCATCTCTGGATTGATAACTCGTTATTGTGGAGGAGATGGAGGTACCGTGTTGGACACCATGTATTCTGGGCATTGAAGGGGAGCGGGAGTGGGGAAATGCCTTCACCGACACAGGTCATTACGTTCAGCACAACTCAAGCAGTGCTAAAATGGGGGAATATTAGCCTAGTTCTGCAACTTAGCTGCTTCTCGGATTGTTTGGGGGGGGGGGGGGAGGATTTTGTTGTCGTTGCATTTTCGTTTTTGACTCTTCACTTTGTATCGATCCTACTCACGCTCCGGTTATGAGGAGTCAATTGAAGGGTGTGGCCAGAGATTTACCTGGTTAAGAAAGAATATCGAAATTGGGTAAGCGTTACAGTTTGGAAGATAGTTTGATTCAGTGGAAAGAGGAAAGATCATGGAAGACAGGGACCATCACAAAAAACCCTTAGTGAACACATATAAGAATAGAGAGCAGCGTTGCACAGCCGAGGTATGTGGGTACCTGTGTACGACACTAGGTACGTACCTTCATCATTTGTTCATGCAATGATAAAACGTTTACAACGATGTCAAAATATTTCACCAACGGCTTCAGGGATCCCCGCAGTACTCGCCTGGCAATCTGATGCTTAGATATGGCAGAGCAGACGGGATCCCTTGTCTATGGTCGTTGATGTTGGATCTTGCTCACGCCGCTTCAGATACGTGATTGCTCATGAAACTGGGGGGACTTAAGCACGAGAAAGTAGAGGGACTTCAAATCATTCTAAGGGCGCAGAGACCACGGTCCTTTACCCCCATCCAACACTGCTTGGTTTTAGTCTGGCTAGGGTATCAGAATAAGTGGGGCAAGGAGATAATAGTGCTATCGTGTATGATGTGCAATATGACTGCAATAGATCGGGATTGATATTTACGACTGAGGAATTAATCGCATCATCCAGCGGCTTAGGGCAGTTATAGCATTAAGAATTAGAAATATGAACATTATTTACACTTAACAAACTCCATTGACCCTTGAGATCGGTTAACTGGAGAATATTTATTACCCTGAGGAATATAATCTACTCTCTTATCCCCGTGTGGGATTTAGCCTCGTAGAATGAAAACCGAGCCCCAACCGTTAATCCGTAGGAATGGCGTTGAGGACTCAACTGAAAGCACATCGAATTGGTCTTAGTATACTTACTGCTTGGAACCCTATAATTTGTAGGGTAAGCTTGTATACCCGTTACCCAGGCATCCTTCTATCGAGTGGCACCGCCGCTGCTCTGCAATTGCAATATCATTGCAATACTGGAAATCATCCACATGTGAAGTATGTTCATAATTTCCAAATATCAAAAGAGAAAACAAAATGCGGTAAATTGAGCGTTATAAACTACTTAACTGATTTCAGGGGTGAACTCGTATGATTTCCTTCTCAGTTAAGCATCCAAGAAAAGACATTATATTCAGACGTGAAACAATAAAAGCTTGTAACAAAAGTTTCAAGATTTGCCCACAACACGATATACCGTAGTAATTGGCATATAGGATAGTACTATATTACAAGAGTGTACTGGATTACAAGACGGTATGTTTGGCTGTTTTTTGGTATAAACGAGTCATCTTTTGGGTACCCTTTTGACGCCGACCGTTGTATAAGACTGCAGTCTTATATGCCAATTACTACGGTAGGTGAATCCATATGCCTGTGAGGTCTGGAGGCCAAGTTGTGAAGTGTGAAGTGTATCATGTGGAAGTACTGTCTTATTTGCTATTTCATCTTCGGTTTATCAAACGTAACTTGTTCTCATCTGAAAGCTTGGATACGGGTATCTGTTGATATAGGAATTCCGCACTATTAAAAAAATTAACAGTGGTGGAACCACCGTGGATGTCCCATGTAATGTTTCCACCCTATGAGACAATCGAGGCCAGGGTTGCCCATTAACATAACGGGCGTACGTGGTTATAGCGCTGTATTGTGTAGCCCACGTTAGGGGAGAGGATGTACATTTCGGCCAGAACTTGGACGGTATATGGTTTTGTAACCGGGTACTGTCTTATGGTCTAGTACGATCTTATCTGCCAATTACTACGGCAGTCCGATGTTGTATTAATTGGTAAGTATATTGTACCAATTGGAAAACGAGATCAAAATGTTGCTTACATCAAAGAGAACATTAAGTATGCTACTGCATGGCATGAATGATCAATATTCCCTTTGAATTTACATGCAATATCAGCGAAAACTGCCCGCCAACCTACTTGGATATCTACTGCATACCCAAGAGCTCCCAGATCCCTCTTCTGAAGTATGTTTATGTAGACAATAGAACCTTATTCAGTATGATATCAGATGAGCATGCAAATTTTCCATGATGGCAATTGATCAATCGATCGATCTGGGTTTCATCTTGAAAAAAATCTCATTTTTCTTATAATCACTAATAGCAATACAGCTGAGGCGGACATCGATATTGCAATCGATGATCTATTCATCGCCAAAAAAATTATTGCAAAAGGGAACTGCATCCGTGTATGTGTGTGTGGGTGGGTGCATGCTCTGCCAGTAGATAAATCACCTATATATCCGTTATACGTAGGTGGGTACCTACCAATTGATATAAAATAACAAAACCGATTGTGGCTCGAGTGAAGTGATGTGAATTCCAATCTTCCAATTTCCGAATAACGCAGAAATTTTGGAAAATGCCGCATCTACATTCTGGTGCATTACATGCGTAAATACTTCCCATTCTCAGTCTTACTCCTACTCTGTGTAATTGATTGCTTTTCCTTTCCACCTCAGTCTGGTACGCGATATATCTCCCTCAAGCTTTATTTTACCGGTATGAAAATGTCTACCTTACGCTGCACTATAGCTAGTTAACCGCGGTACCTGCCTATACAAGTTATGTATATATGTACGTAAATTGAATCTGTATATATATTATATTTATTATACATACGCCAATTTCTACGCTAGCTCTGCACTGCACCACATGTACATGTATATCCCCCAATAGCATTTATTATCTAAAGTGCCGCACCCGGTTACTTATACCCCCTGGTCCTTATCCGGATTTATATTAATATTCCACCAGCCGTTGGGTATGTTATTTATTGTTTCCATTTTATCTCATTGGATTTGACTGTTTTTTGTACTTTTATTCATTCCTTGTCGATGCACTATATATATATATATATGCCTGCCTGCCTACACACAATTGAACAAAATTGCCCTGCCTATCTGTCCGCCGTAGCAATTTAGGTAGTTGTACAGTTCTATGTTGGACGTGGACGCAGAGCCAGTGGTCCTCGCGGGTTCCCAAGTGTGTTTTCTCTTTCGTTTCAATATCCGGGATACTTAAGAAAAAAAAAAAAGATCTAGATTAATCGAGAGAAAGAAAAAAAAGAAAGAAACAGAAAATTTAAAATCATCAAACTATATTGAAGAATATAATGAAAGATCAAAAACCTGAGCCCACCTCTTCGAGCTCTCTAGTATCAAGCCAGACCCCCATTTCTATTTCTTTTTTGTTTTTTCCAAGTCCTACCGAGAAAAACCACAACACGATTAAATTTATTCCAGAAGTTTTTTAATTAATGACAATAAACAACGTTTTCCTGGCAAAGGCGTTCGCCAAATAGTACTGGGTGCCCTTCTATGCTTGTCGAACCTCAGGATCAATGCTATGCTTATGAATCGAGATATCGATGCTCCTCGAGGGGGGGGGTGGCCACTTGACGGATATAACTGAATGTTTTGCAAGACCAACTCCCACACATCCCTTCTCAGATGACCCTCATGTATGACGAAACACCTGTACAACACATGCACTGATCGCGAGGCCTGTCAAAAAAAAAAAAAAAAATAAAAAAAAATTGGTTCAGAAAAAAAACAAAAGAAAAGGAGTCATAAACATTAATATCATGCATGATATGCATATGGCTGGCCTCCATTGCATATACTAGATCTCCGGACCTTGAATCGAATCCAGTTGCAATAGCTATAGAACATGTACATGTTTCTTTCAGCAGAATTGAAAAAGCATGCTCAAATATCCCCATACCACATATTTATATTGCATAATTCGAAAGACATGCCTGGAGTGAAGTGAAGTGAAAAGCATCCGGAGTGTGTTTGTTGCCTAGGAGCGAGGGGGTCTTTCACTATTCAATTTTCAAGTATATATATACATATATACATATGCCCACGTCGAGGTCGCGGCAGTTATAACTATAATTATCGCAGCATACCTGTACAAGGCCTATATTGATTTTTTTTTTTTGATTTTTTGTATTTTCTCAAAACTTAATTAGTATCGATAAGAGCATTTCATTTACTTACGTATATAGCTTGCATGTATAGACAGACTATAGCTACTTTACTACTTTGTTGTTGAATTGAGATGTATGCTTTTTTGAAAATAATGTTTCCCATCGATATCGATGTCCTCCGTAAAAAGAAAAAGAGAAAAAAATAGAAAGAAATTGGTTGCTATGCGCTCACGTCTGATCATGACCCCGAAGTATATAAAGGGTGTAGTGTGAGAGATTACCCGATCGCGAGTGTTGTCCTACCCTACGGGGGGGGTGCCCCCACCCAAACCAAACCAAACCACTTACTTGCAAAGGGGGGGATCGTTGATCGTAGATCAAAGATTTGATGTGCGGTGTACACAATCTCCACGCTTATCATCCCAACTTGACATGGTTGCCAGTCATTCATTCAAAGAGTCAATCGATCCGGACCTCGTTCCGTTTTTCCGCCTGCAAAAGTCGCAAGGCTCGTCCCGGGTGTCAAAGATAGATTATTCTCCTCCTTCAATACATACTTGCGCCGAGGTGATTTTGGTAACTACCTAGTGAATGAGCACCTATTGCAGCGCGGAGTGAGTTTTATAATTCGAGGTGATGATGATGATGATGATGAATTGCATTGCGTGATACATCCCGATGAATGAATGGCATTGAAGCAGAGAAAGAACAAGAGCTATAAAATGAAAAAAGAAAGGGGAAAAGAAAAAAAAACGTACTTGCCATACAGACAAGACGGCACGGGTGCAATCCACAAGACAAGTGCTCAAAAGCAACAATCAGAATTCTCACAAACAAAAACAAACCAACAAAACGAGAAGAAAAAAAAGAGAATGCAACACAAACCCCCCCAAACCCAGATCACCACCACACGTCTGCATCAGCTTCGCCCGCGGTCACACTCGGATTCGCATCATCCCGGGCATTCACCGCCGCCTTATGCTTCTCCCACGCCGCAATAATCGCAGGATCCTCGACTGCATACTTCTGCAGGAGCTCATAATCAAACGTGTCGAGGATGGCCATCACGGCCTGGAGGCTTGCTTCGTCGAGATGGTCGTGGGCAAGCTCATGACCCTTGCGACCCGGCTGGGCGGTGATTGCCCCGAAGCCGTCAAAGGAAATGTTTCTGGTGTGGGAGGGGATGCCGATGTTGACGCGGCCGTCAGCATCGATTTCCCAGCGCTGCGAAGCCCCAGTGGATGGGTGTGCTGTCAGCGAGGGGCAACACGACGGAGTGATGGATGGGTGGAGGGGGGCACATGGCTGGGTGGAGGGAAGAGGTGGGTACTGACTACGAGGTAGGTGCGCCCCCCGTTGGGCTTGTCGGCATAGTAGATCCCGGGAGACTTGCCCTCGGGAGTGAGGCAGATGTTTGGCGAGGGCGTGGGCGTGGGCGTGGGCGTGGGCGCGGGCGTCTCTGTGGATGTGGGCGTGGGGGATGGGGCGGGGTAGGGGTCCCGCCGGGGGCCTTTGTGTCTGCGTCTGCGGCTGCGTTTGCCGGGGAGGCTGGCAGTCGTGATGGCTGCGGGATCGACGGCGCTTGTAGCGGGAGCCATGGTTGCCGCAGGGCGGGGCCGAAGGGGAAGCATTTCGCCGAACCTGTCGAGGAGGTGGTAGCGGATTGGCACCGGACTGGAGGTAGAGGTTGATGGATGCCGACAGTTTTCGGAGACGGTGGCGGAGGGAATGAGACGATGAGGGAGGGGAGTAGCCTTGTCCCCGGAGGGGAGCGTCTTTTATACCCATGGCCTGCACAAGGGATCCGGGCTTGGCACGTTGGCAACGCGACTATTGAAAAGTGTGTGAATACCACGAGAACAGTTGAATACCTACTTGCGAATGACGCAAGCCCGTGCATGCGATTGTCTCGCTTGCACTTGCGCTATCGTTTCCACATTCTAGATTCTTGTTCATTTCCTAGCCTCTTCATTGCCTCACTCTCGCTCTCATTTATTATTTGTGCTATGGTATTATAACCCCTTCCAGCCCCCCTGTATCATCAGCACTTGCTTCTTGCCTCCGTAATCTTTCTTCACTGGGTGCCGGTTCTTCTTCTAATAACAAACGAATTACATACCTACTTAATGCATCCTGGCCTTTTGAAGGTTGAAGGTTGAAGGTTGTCTGGCATCAGCGTACGTAAGGCTCCATTTAAATTCCACCGTTATCCCATATCAAAATTGACAGCTCTGTAGGAAATTACCTCCCATCGCTCTTCCCCTCCACTCAGCCCCAAATCTTTTCCTTCTGCCCCCCCATGCCCGCTCGCTCAACACATGTACAGTCTCGTGGGCGGTCGAACGGATATCGATGCATGATGAGTTCTACCGAGCGCAGCATTGCACAACCAGGCAGGCTACCTGATTTTTACCCACCATAAAAAAAAACGCTGAAATCGCCGAGGCCAAATCACGCCCACGGAACTTTAATCACCACCACCACCACGGGACGTGACCCACAGTTACATAACCTACCCATTCCTATTCCTTCACCGCAGCTAATTCGTGTGCAGTGAAACTGTACATGCATCTGCCAGTCTGTGCTATGAATTGGATTTTGGAATGAGTATATTATAATTACATATATACATTACAAGTGGGTGTATACGTAAGGCATGCATATGCATAAAAATTCCCAATGAAACGCCCCCCCCCCCCCCCCCCCCTGGGAATTTTGACTTGACTTGACTTGAATCACACTTTGAGATATTGGGGTTTTTTTTATATCAAACTTGTACAGTACAAGCTAGGTAGGTACATACGGCACAAATCTTCTTGTGATGCGAGACTATTGTCAAGTCCATCAAGATCCTACTCTCGCACAGTGTTTTCACTCCCTTGCCCCACGGCCCTTTCATCCACGGCCCCTCATCTGCAGAACGGCGTAGTCATGATTTTGATTGATTGCTGAGGTTGATCCTCCGTAGGAGGGGGTCGGTCGCGCCAAGACTAACGGTTAATGATTCCCAAATCTCGACCAAATCGATCCATCCACTCCCTAGGCTAGGTACCCAGATACCTCCTGCCGAAACTCAGTTTCAATCCCATTCCCCTACTACGCCGTTTCCCCCGTAACCTTTTCCCACCCAACCGGCAGGCTCAAGTGTGGGTGGCCTGATTGCGAGCTGACAATTTAGCTTTGATGCGTGCCACCTCTTGAGATCTAATGTGGATATACGTAGGAAACAAGAGGATGGAATATTAATGAGGAATGAATACACAAATGGAAGGAAGCATACTAGGCACCGCTGGTGGGTTCGTGAACGTAGAGCTGCCTCATGGTCGCCTTTGCGTCTATAGTCCCTCCCGCCCGCCAAAGTAGCCGGGGTAAACGCTGTCCAATCTTGATTGAGAATCGTGTGGGTCGCAAGATGTCGGGGTGGGCGAGGGTAAGATGTCGGCACGTGGGGCCTGCATAAAGCATGATGGGCCGCGATGAAGCATGAGGATGAGGGCAGGGAACGAAACCGAGAACGGAGCTGATAAGAGGTTGCCATAGCAGCAAGCATGTGGTTGGCAATCGTTGCTATGGGAACAGATGCCTGGCTGCTGCACGAGCACCTATACATGTCGCCCGGTCCATGTCTTGGCGTGCATGAGCGACGGAGAAACATCAGCACCAACAACAACAACAATTACAACAACAATAACAACAAAACAACATCATCATCAATCCCCCTTTCACCCTCCCAAAGCACATCACCTTGAACGGCATCACTACCAATCGGCCTCCAAGCTTCCTACTCCGCACGTCAACAATTCACTCAAGTAAGCGCCCCCCCCCCCCTCTCCCCTCCCCTATCCAAGACACCGACTTACCCCCCCTCCCCCCCCACAGCTATGACGACATCGTTCACCCTCCCCACCACCGCCCCCCCCGGCGCCGCCCCCCCCAAGGCCACCATCAGCATCCCCTCCATCCTCCGGCGCCTCAACCTCACCCCCGACTCCACCACGCACACCCAGCTCCTCCACAAGCTCGACGCCCTCCCGGACTCGGCCCTGATGATCGACGGCCACACGGACCTGCGGGACATTTGGCAACGCAACGTGTACGCCGCAAACATGGCGGCGTGGGCCGCGAATGACGGGGTCTGTGAACTGCTTGGGGTGGGGGAGGCGGATGAGGGGAAGAAGGAGATGCAGAGGAGGTGGTATTTGTTTCGGTATTTGATTGTGTATAGGGCGCAGCGGTTGAAGGTGCCGAGGGATAGAAGGGGGAGGGGGAGGGTGGGGAGGGGCAGGGAGAGGGGCGGGCTGGGTGAGGGGGGGGAGGGGGCTGGGGCTGGGGAGGAGAAGAAAGAGGATGATGGAGAAGAGGATGGAGTCACGAGTAATGAGGGCATGCAACCGGCACATGATAAGGATAATGATAGTGAGGTCAAGGGTGGCGGGGAGGGTGGAGCCGAGGAGCACAACCCCAACAATGACGATGGCGATGAGACGGAGGAAGAGGAGGGGGGGGGCAATGACAACGAGAACAGCGATCCTGGGAAATCCCCTGGCGAGGGCACGGCTGAGGGTCCACGAGACCACGACAACGACGCTCCTACATTGCCTATCACTCATGCCACTCCCATTGCACCAGGGGATGGGAATAGGCCAGATGATTTCGACGAGGACAGGTTCAACCGCCTGAGGATGTGGCAGGAGCTGGCGCGCCAGCAGCTCGAGATCAACGATTTGAGGTACAAGCTGCTGGAGATGGAGGAGTTGAGGCGCCGGCTGGCGGTACTGGAGGAGGGGCCGACTGTGAGAGCGAAGCGAAGGAGATTGTGACGAGGCTCGCGGGTGGGGGGGGGGTATGGTGTGATTGCTGAGCAATAGGAGGTGGAAGAGTGTGATTTGCGGTGGGACGGACTTGATGGGACAGACAAAAGGCGAGTGGGGTGGTGGAGAATGACGGTGCCCTTCTCTCACCAGCCTTGACTCACACAACAACCCTCTCTACTCCTCCTCTCCACTCCTCGGTAAACGTAATTTTGATCCTCCTTCGCCATGGACACATCGACAAACCTCTCCCTCGTTCGCCGCGTATTCAACCCGTCTCCCCACACCACGTAGGGCTAGGATAAGAGTGTCGGGTTGTGATTGGATGGATTTGAGTGTGGATCGACGTATGCGTGGGGCAGGGATGTGGAAACATTGATTTCGGGCGTTGGTAGGCTGATTGGTGTGTGTTGCTTGCGAGGAGAGTGGAAGGCGGAGGTTTGGAGGATGGGGTTCAAGTTGGCTGGGAGGAGGAAGAGGGAGGAGGGGGGGGGGTGGATGTGACTGTGTTTGAGGATACTTTAACCTCCTGCGGGCGTTTTTTCGTTATTCTTTTCGTCTTTTTCTCTCGATACTTCTTTAGCATTTTCACATTTTCAGCCTTCAAGGTTCGGCCGCGTCTGGGATGGACGGATGAATTGATGAATAGTGGGGTGCTTGGAGTCAAATATGTACAGCTGTATCTACAGAGTACTGTGTAATTGAATATTTTTCCTTTTTCTTTCTTTTTTTTTTTTATTGATGTTTCCTTGTTTTCGTCGGCGGGGTTCTTCCGGTCTAGTCCATTCTACTCCGGGGCTAATCAAGGCGGAAAGTGTAAATAGACTTTACACGCCGGGCAAGGAGGCCCGGGAATGACATTGATGCGGATTCTTGAATCAGCTTGTAATGCAATGCATATGCATTGTGCCCCCGTTAACATTAAAAATTCCCCAATTGTGTTTTTCCCTTTCTTTTGTGCTTCATGAATCTATCGTTCTTTTTTTTTTTCAATGGGGATTATAATCTTCCGCCTCCCTCCCCCCCATGAGTAGTTGTGCACATATTGTGTCCTGTGGTAACGTCAGTAGTGGATAACAACAGGAAATATACCATGAGACTAAACGCTACCCATCATGTAATAAATATACCTAGGTAGCTGATCAAATATGCACCTATATTCTCGCGAATATAGTTCGTTACTGGTCAATGGGTTTATTGTTACCGTCCACTTCGTGAACGATGCCCATATCATGATCACTAGCCAAGATTGATTTCGCTATTCATGCACTACACCTTTGTCTTTTCTTTTCTTTGCATTTTCATTTTACATATGCATTGCAGCAGTTGTACACCTTCTCTTGCTAAATCCATCCCCCCCCCCCCCCCCACCTTATCTTTTTTTCCTCACGAAAAACAATAAAAGTAATATAATTTTGAACCTTGCGATTGAATCAAACCAACGTCGACTCCAGCCACGCAGGGGTCTCCCACATGTTGTTCCTTGAAATGAAACGTATCAACACCTCCGAGGTACCTACATATGTAGGTAGGTACCTAACTTATACCTAACCTACCTCCTGGGTAAGTAAAGTAAATTTCTTTTTTTACGGAAAAACAAGCTGCGCAATTAATTCAAAGAGAAAACAACATTTCAGTGTATACGTATATTCCAACAATCGTCCGCGCTAAAACGTCGCATACAAAAACGCAAGTGATTCTTGGAAATGATTAATGAAGATGATCTGCTACTGATACGTATACTACTAAATCTCATTATTAATGACATTGCCTACGTATACTTTATCCACCTTCACCCACTCTCTCTCTGTCCCCTTTCCCTCATTTACCCGCCTATTCTCCGGCATATATTCATATCTAATATCGCAATACATGGATTTTTTGGCGTGAAACGAATCGCCTATACAACTGACCTTGCCCCCCACCCTTCCCTGGTTCTTGCGTCCAGACGAACTCCAGCCAGCTGTCTGGTTTCCACTCTTGACGTAAGTCTTCATGAAGGAGCTGCTTTTTTTTCCGTTATCCAGAACTCCTTGCATGGTCGTTATAGCATACCGAGACTTCTCCTTGCCACTACATGCCATGAATCCGGATGACGAAAAGGGCCCCAGACATTGGTTTCAGGCCAATGTTCACCACGCCCCCCACAAATCACCTGATATGGTCATTGAGGTTGGAATCTCGCAGTCCTGGGAACGTATGCTGGACACGGCGCGCCTGTTTCCACTCTACTGGGCACATAGGGCGTCACCACCCTTGTCATCTTAATACAGTCGTGCAAAATCCCCAAGCCTGCCATAGCCCTGCGATGTGGCTAGCAGAGCAACAATTGCAGACATGATTAATGATAATGAAACCTGGTTGGAGCGTCTTGGGGTCCCATGTCCACCAGCCAAGCCGACTCGGGAGGAAGTGTGTGGCGGAAACTCTGCCCCAAGGCGGCGAGCAACAAAGATCAATGAGCTCAGGAACTGGTATCTTGCCTGTGAGCGGCTTGGGAAATTGAGTATTGGGGGAAAAGGGACTGCGCTTGATGGGAAGAATTGTAGGGAAAAGGTTCTGGAAGAAAAGTATCCTACCAAGCATTGCAGAGGAAGCGGAAAACTTGGCAAATTATATTGATATGTGCTATGATTGGATAAAAGCATATTGTCATAATAAAGTTGGCAGGTATAGACAGATATCTATGGCCAGTCTAGCAGAGATTGCATACATGAAACTTGTAGCTAAAGAAAAGTTTTGATAGGGCACTGAAATTGTTATATTCAAAATTAATGTAAAAATATAAAAACAGGGGTTGCCATGTTGCTGAAGCCAAAATTCAAGAAATACAAAGCACTATGGATTTAATTTTGTTAAACAACCATGCCGAAATTGAATTTAGAATGAAAGAAACAATTGAATTTTGGACTAAATTTATTCAATGAGTAGAGCTTGAGGACATTGGTGGTAAGGGTATTGGGGAAATTCGGGATGACAAAGAGGGATAATGGTTCAATTGCTTGAGTAGTAAGGCCATGCAGTTGATTCTACTGCATGTATAGGCAGATACATTTCAGAGTGGCAAAAACGGAACCAAGCCAATAAATATTGACTATTCTAAAATGAGATTTCTTCATGATGAGGTATCATCTTTACACATCAGCGTTTTCTAATATGACAAAATATGACTAGAAAGGGTATATGTCCAAATTCCTGAGCCGTTGGGGTGAAATGGGAAAGATGAGAGAAAGAGGCAAACATAAGAAAAACCAGTTCGTATAGCACAAAAAAGCTCTGTAGGAAGGATCCTCTGTAAAATGGACAATTGATTAGAGCAAGCATTGCATGAGTCTGACGTCAGCAGAAAACTTGATGGTATCCCAAAGAACATTTAAAATCAATCAGAGACCAGTAACATCTATGTTGATTAATAATAATAATAATGAAAATAATAATGATCCGCTTTGATGGACAGGCCCATGAATTAACTGTAACAAGGATTTATTATCTGTGCATGGAAGCTCGGCTTGTATATTTAGCGATGGTTTCTATTACGTTCTCTGTTAATTCTTTTTATTACCCCACTGGAGTTAATATACTTATGGGAATTGAGCACCTCAGGGTCAAGGACAAAACCCACTGGTTCTGTGCCTCTTCTAACGTTGGACATGGCTTTTATGTTTTTTGTTAGCAATCGGGAATATAGAACATGGGGGCTACATAGTTTAAATGAACAAGCAAATAGCATTGTTCTAAGTAATTGTCTACTTAACACCAATATCAAATTACCGTCTCTCTACAATTAAGTGAATTCACCTAGTTAACATTAACATTCAACACTATACTCACACCTACACCTACTTTTACTTCATTGTCACTTATATCACAAGAGCGGATCAAAAACACCCCTCCACACCATATCATTGTGGCCTCCCCAAGGGTGGAGATAAAAATATAAAAGATACAGATATTGGAAAAAGCGTGGCCTTGGCTGACCCAACCCCACTAAAACAACTTTCTACATATTGCATGCCAGCAATTAAAGAAGGAAACGGAATAGACAGCACTATTCTACTGTAAACTATACCATATACCATTCTCCTGTGACTGGAACAGAAGATATTTTATGACTCCGGGGTAGCCAACAGGCTTGCCCACCTACAGTAGATACAATACTCACAGGTCTACATAGCATGGCCAAGAGTTGCATTGGCCGCAGAAGCCAATCCTTTGACTTGCACAAAATATACATGGCCCGCTACGAAGGAAGCAAACAGCTGGAATGCCTTGGTTCAGCTGCTATATGAAAAACCATCACTCAAATGACTGTTGACGTTAGTCTTTGCAACAAAATCCTATAATGCATGAGACAGGAAATCAGTAGCCAAATAGAAGCATACATGGCCAGCTATAAGAATGATATGAAAACCTCCATGCTTACAAGGAAGACTGAGATGCAGAAGGAGCAACGAGAAGACAACAGAAAAGTTAATGCCCATCTTAATGCCCTCACCTACTAATGTAGCGGCATGTCTAGGACTGCTCAGAAAAAGAACTGCCTCATCACATTTAGAATAGCTGAAATAGGGGATAGAGTCACTTCTGCAATAGAGAGGCTGATCAGCAGACTGGAATGATTGAAAGAAGAGTCAGATAACCGTTTTGATAGCATGCGCCATTCGGAGCTTCATGCTCCTATTGTACAACAAGGCAAACCATAATGACATCTAATCAATTTTGACAGAAAATATAAGCTTTGGAATCTGTAGAAGTCACATTATATTACTAGATGAACAGAGGAGGAAACAAAACATAAGACATACAGAGCATGCAGGGACGGACTATAAAAAGCCGTCGTAGTTAATCAACTGCAGCACAAACCTCCATAGGAATGCATGGCATATGAAAAACGCACTTCTGAACAACAATCACTGCATAAAAGACCGACCGACCTTTACACGTAATGGATCACAACTAGGACAGCAGAACGCAGCCTTAATTAAACCTATAAGTGGGACAGAAGAATGCAAATGGCCATAACAATGGCAGTAGCCTTTGGGGGGGGGCGTTTGAGGAGGATTCTTGGAACGACAACTATTTTGGGGTTGAGGTATATTATACATTTACAGAAAGCTGTGAGAAAACAAACAATAAGGTGAAATAAGATGGAAGAAAGATTAGTGTGTGTTTTAATTATAGTGCGAACTCATGGGGTAGGGTTAGTTGAGGAGTAGTACTAATGTATACATAGGGGGAGAAGGTACAGACTTAAGTCTACCAACACAACAACCAATGCCAAAAAGATCAAAAGATCTGGCAGAAAACAAAGAAACATCAATGGACAGAACGCTATAGTGGAATTTCCTCATGGAGATAAACTGAGAAATCTTGAAAGCAATTTTGGCAATGCCTGTAATACTAGCAAAAAAGGCCCCCCCGGCAATGGAGGGAACAAAAATCAGGCCAACTTCAAGGATGTTTTGCAGTATTTCAGGGAATTGTCTGTAGAGGATGAGGAATCAATAGGTATTAATTTAAACAGTCTTTGAAAAGGTATACAGAAATCAGGATGGTGTGCCACCTCTGATTACGGAAGCATCAATGGAAAACAAAAGGAACTGGAATAGATGGTACAATGCCTGCTTACGTTTGAATACAATGTGCACTAATGGTAAAAAAATGGGTGCAAATCAATATTGAACGCTTGTGGCACTGTTCTGCTTGCAGGAACTGTGTCATGAACCGAGTTTCTAGCCTCACCCAAGACCATCCTGCACCCAGCCACCAACGGCCGCAGCCTCGCTACCAGCCACAGTGGATCCATGTTCACCTGATCCTGACTCCCAATGAGTTCCGCTTATTACTGGCGCTACTCTATATCGCAATACACCTCGCCTATGCCCTAGCCCGCTCCTGGTAACCGTTGCAACATGACAGCCCGCATCCCTGTCACCGCTCGACTTCCTAGTTCGGAATCTCAGAGAAACCACCAGAAGGTTCTGGTATCACGAACCTTCACTGCGCAATAGCTTTCTATATGTTTCCGCCAGTTTCTATTCAGTTCTAGTCATTTCTATTGCGCAGTTGATTTCTAATTCCCTTTGACTCATATACCTTGCGCAGCCGCCGCGCAGCCTCTGCGCAGCCGCGGCGCTGCTATTCTATTCATGTCTTTCTAGTTCCATAGTCCGAGAAGAATCTCTATATAAGGAGTCCTTCCTCCCTCTCGTCTTGTCTTCTTTTCCTTTCCTCTTCACGCAACAACTTGTCCCTTTCCCTTAGCTGTACCTTAACAAGTTGTTATTCGAATATATTTTATACTCTCATTCTCCGTGGCCTAGACAGCCCCTCTTGACCCCGCCTTGACCACGTCCCATGCCCCGTGCCTCGACCCCTCGCCCCGCCCCAGGATTCACTCTCCCGACCCGCCGTACCTTCATCCTCCCAGGCTCAGAACCCATCACCGACGCCCGCCATCTATTAGACCAAACCAACGAGTACGTCGTCCGCGCCCTCAACTCCTCATACCCCGCCTCCATTCAGCCTACCAACCGTACCCACCACCTCCACGGCTACAATACCCGCTCCTGGTTCCTGTCCACTGGGACCTGGTCATCACACTTTGTTGCGTCGACATAACTGTCTCCGCCACACACTCCCACAATGACCGACCGCGCACAAACCCCCATTCCCCCAGCGACCCCCTGGAACGACCTATTCCGATGGGTTCAGAACACACTCCCCGAACCATCATTCGTCCCAGATTACCCTCCAAACATGGACCCCGATCTCATTGCACCAGTCTTGGACTCCCACCTAGTCGGAGTCAACAGCGGAAATACAGGTGTAATCGCCCACCCAGTGATTCCCCAGATCCCTAACCCACACGAGAGCCAAGCTGCCAACAAGGCACTCTACTTCTATTTCCTCTCGGGATATAGATACGGTGCCTCCGAGCGCCTCAAAGCCCTTACTCCTCAACCTGTTGCCCGAAACCTGGCCCCAAAGATTGCAGATCCAACTGCTTTCGATGGAACTAGGGACAAATACCGGCAATTCATCACGCAATTGCAGCTTGTCTTCTCCTCCGACCCAACCCGATACAGCACCGATATCTCCAAGATCTCCTACGCTGCTTCACACCTGTCCGGAAGTGCCCAATCCTGGTTCAACCCCCATATGGATCCAGTAACTGGCCAAGTCCAGTTCCAATCCTATGAGGGCTTCATCAGCGCCCTCCAGGCAGCATTCGACGACCCAGATGCTGAAGCCACAGCAAGAGAAAAACTTGACAAACTCCGGCAAGGCAAGAGAGATTGTTCCTCTTATGCCGCCGAATTCGTCACCATCTCCACCAAGCTCTCAATGAATCAAAAGGAGCAGATTGCCAGATTCCGCTCTGGCCTCAACAAAGACACTGCTACAGCACTGTCCTACCAACTCAATGTCCCTGACACCCTCGCCGCTGTTGCACAAATGTGCATTCAGCTCGATAACAACATTAGGCGTGTTCAAAGCCAACACCACACGCCCTCCCATAACACCACTGTCCCCCGTGCCAGTGGGCCTGCCAGCTCCTCCACAGCTACAGGTTCACACGCGGGCCCCATGGACCTCTCTGCCGTTGAGGTCAAGAAAAAGCGCGGACCTCTCACCCAGGCCGACAAAGACTACCGCCGTGCAAACGGCCTCTGCCTTTATTGTGGCGCAAAAGGACACTTCGCCAGTGTCTGCCCCAACAAGAGCCAGAAAGCCAACAGCACCCTCGAAACCGCTGCCCCCGCAGCACCAGCAACTGTGGTCCTCTACACCACCTCCGAGACTGCCACTCAGGCAAAAAACTAACTGCCTCTTTGAAGACCGAAGACCCTTCAAGGAGTGCCAGGATGCAACCTGGTGTCTTCTCTCTTGAACCCTCTTGTGTTTGTTTTTCGCCTTTGTGCGCCTCTTGTTCCTCTATGTTTTCTGTCAATTCTTTTTCTGTTTTACCATCTGTTGATTTGCCTGGTTCAGGCTTTGTTATTCCTGTTGAGTCGCGATCTGCTCGCAAGAGTAGGTTGCAAAGGTATCGAGTTTCTGCTGCTTTGCGTCTATCTTCTGTTTCTCTTTCTGGTGATCTCGGCTCCGAGTCACCCATGACTCTCAATGCTTCAATCAATAACTCTTTGTCTGCAACCTGCATGATTGACTGTGGAGCTACCTCCCAGTTTATCGACCTTGACTTTGCCTTGTCCTTGAACCTAAACCTTGATCTGAAACCGAAACCAGAGGACCTTGTCGTCGTTGACGGAAGGCGCTCAGTTGCCGGACAGATAACCCACTCTTGTACCTTGAAACTCACCGTCGACCAGCACGAAGAAGTATTAACCTTCCAAGTGACAAAACTGGCCGGATGGAACCTTATCCTTGGAAAAACATGGCTTCGGCGCCATAACCCAATAATCGATTGGGAAAAGAACACCTTGACCTTCGCTTCAGGATATTGTCAAGCCCACTGTCTCCCAGTTCGACAAACCACTATTACCAGCAATCCGCCATCACCAACTAACCATAAAATTGCTGTGATCTCCCGTGCCGCCATGAGAATCGCTACCAAACGACCTGGTTCCATGATCTGTGTTCTCGCCTCACTTCCAGAAGAAACCCCAAGTACTGAACCAGCCGAAAAGATGGTCCCCACCGAATACCATAATTTCCTTCCCTTGTTCTCTAAGAAGGAAGCCTCGGTCCTACCTCCACATCGCTATGTGGATCACGAAATACCGCTTCTCCCTGGTGCAAAACCCCCCCTCGGACGCATGTACTCTATGTCCGATGCAGAACTCAAGGAAGTGCGAGAATGGCTTGACGAAAATCTCGCCAAAGCATTTATTCGACCAAGCTCCTCTTCCAGTGCCTCACCTATCCTGTTTGTCAAGAAAAAGGACGGTTCCCTACGCCTTTGTGTCGACTACAGAGCCCTTAACGACATCACACACAAGGACAGATACCCCCTTCCCAGAATCGAGGAGACCTTAAACCAGATCCGAGGATCGAAGTACTTCACAAGATTGGATCTTCGAGCAGCCTTCAACCTCATTAGGATTAAGGAAGGTGACGAATGGAAAACGGCCTTTCGAACCCGATACGGCCTCTTCGAATTTATGGTCATGCCTTTTGGCCTCACCAATGCCCCAGCAACCTGCCAGCGCTTTGTCAATGACACCCTCCGTGAATTCCTTGATGTTTTCTGTGTTGTCTATCTTGACGATATTCTAATATACTCCAAAAACCGCAAAGAACACCAAGAACAAGTCAGGAAAGTCCTGGCCAAACTCTCCGAAGCAGGACTCTTTGTCAAACCAGAAAAATGCGAATTTACCGTGACCAAGACTACCTTCCTTAGATTCGTTATATCCTCCGAAGGCATTGAAATGGACCCAGAAAAAGTCAAGGCTGTTATCGAATGGGAAATACCAAAATCCGTAAAGGATATACAATGTTTCTTAGGTTTTGCTAACTTCTACCGACGTTTCATCGAAGGATACTCCCGCATTTGCCAACCATTCTTCCGACTATTGCAAAAGGATACTCCCTTTGCGTGGTCTTCAGACTGCGACCTGGTATTCTCGAAACTAAAGAGAGCCTTCACCACAGCCCCAGTTCTTCGCCACTTCGACCCCAACCTCGAAACCATCCTGGAAACCGATGCCTCCGACTATGTGGTCTCCGGCATCCTCTCACAGAAAATCCCAGAAAACGGCAAGACGGTTTTACACCCCATTGCCTTCCTCTCTGAGAAAATGTCACCAGCCGAATGCAATTATGGCATCGGTGATAAGGAACTTCTTGCAATCGTGGTCTGCTTGGATAAGTGGCATATGTACCTTCATGCCCTTCCCAAGGCATTCACAATCTTAACCGACCACCACAACCTCGAATCCTTTAAGACCAAGACCCTTCTGAACCGTCGGCAGGCACGCTGGGCCGGGGAACTTGCACAATATGACTTTACTATTGTGTTCCGACCTGGCGAAAAGAATGGAAAAGCCGACACCTTGACACGTAGGTCTGGAGACCTCCCTGAAGAGGGGGATGAACGTGCACGACCTGTGCGCGCCCTTATTCCAGCCTCTAAATTTTCCGAATACTCTCTCTCTGCAGCATCAATTGGCTTCAATGACGAAATCCGGAACCTTCTGCCTTCCGATGCCCTAGGAAAATCAATCCTCCTTGCACTCGAAAACTTTGACAACAAACACCCAACAGTTCCCCTTGGAGAATGTACCTATGATGACGGACTCCTTTATGTCAATAAACTCCTGTACATCCCAGACAACGAATTGCTCCAGTCAAAAATCCTCAACTCTTGTCATGAACATCCTGCCGCAGGACACCCCGGAAGAGCCGCCACTTACGAGCTGGTATCTCGCAAATACTGGTGGCCTAAGATGCGTAAAACCATTGCACGGTACATTCAGAATTGCGATACCTGCATGAGAATCAAACCAGCTCGCCATGCACCCTACGGTCTTCTGAAACCTCTCGAAATCCCAGTCAGACGATGGAGTTCCGTTTCAATGGACTTTATCACAGGACTCCCCATGTCAGGAGGCTTTGATGCAGTCCTGGTTGTTATTGATCGTCTGTCCAAAATGGCACACTATATTCCCACGACAACCGAATGCAATTCAGAGACCCTGGCACGCCTTTTCATGGACAACATCTTCCGGCTTCACGGCCTCCCAGACTCTATTGTCACTGACAGAGGAACCCAGTTTACTTCCGAGTTCTCCCGATTCCTATGCAAGCTGCTAGGAATTCAACAGAAGCTCTCAACTAGCTTTCACCCACAGACCGATGGCCAGACCGAAAGAGTCAATGCAATCCTGGAACAATACCTCCGCGCCTACTGTAACTACCAACAGGACAACTGGTCTGAGCTATTGACCATGGCTGAATTTGCATATAACAATACCTTGTCAGCTACCACTGGAATTACTCCCTTCTTTGCCGTCTATGGACAACAACCCCGCTATGAAATCCTTGCCAACCCTGCAGTCCCTCAGCCCACCCCAGAAGCACTCAAGGATTATGCCGAACGCCTGTCGCTTCTGGATAAACACCTGCAGGCTGAGATATCCTGGTCCCAAGCTATTCATGCAGAACAAGCCGATCGTCACCGAATCCCACCACCTGAATACAAGATCGGCGATGAAGTTTGGCTCTTGAGACGACACATCCACACCACCCGCCCCTCGACCAAGCTGGATTTCAAACGCCTTGGGAAATTTCGAATCATCCAGAAAATTTCCAGCCATGCATATAAGCTTGAACTCCCCGCCACCATGAAGGTTCACCCAGTCTTTCACGTCTCCCTCCTCGAACCAGTCGCCCAAGACCCTCTCGCAGGCCAAGTTCAACCTCCTCCCCCTCCAGTTATTGTTAACGAAGACCTTGAGTGGGAAGTCGAAGACATCCTTGACTCTAAGTTAGTCTGAAGACAACTCAAGTATCTTGTCCGTTGGATCGGTTACGATCACCCCACCTGGCAACCCGCAAGCGACCTCGAGAACGCCCCAGCAATTGTTAGGCGTTTCCACACTACTTACCCAACCAAACCAAGACCCGAAAACCTCCCCGCACCATGAGTGGTTCCTGGTACGACCCGATCATCATCGACGACGACCTGGAGCCTATCCAAGAAAGATCGCTGGAGCTCTCCTCTAGAAGGGGGGCTACTGTCATGAACCGAGTTTCTAGCCTCACCCAAGACCATCCTGCACCCAGCCACCAACGGCCGCAGCCTCGCTACCAGCCACAGTGGATCCATGTTCACCTGATCCTGACTCCCGATGAGTTCCGCTTATTACTGGCGCTACTCTATATCGCAATACACCTCGCCTATGCCCTAGCCCGCTCCTGGTAACCGTTGCAACATGACAGCCCGCATCCCTGTCACCGCTCGACTTCCTAGTTCGGAATCTCAGAGAAACCACCAGAAGGTTCTGGTATCACGAACCTTCACTGCGCAATAGCTTTCTATATGTTTCCGCCAGTTTCTATTCAGTTCTAGTCATTTCTATTGCGCAGTTGATTTCTAATTCCCTTTGACTCATGTACCTTGCGCAGCCGCCGCGCAGCCTCTGCGCAGCCGCGGCGCTGCTATTCTATTCATGTCTTTCTAGTTCCATAGTCCGAGAAGGATCTCTATATAAGGAGTCCTTCCTCCCTCTCGTCTTGTCTTCTTTTCCTTTCCTCTTCACGCAACAACTTGTCCCTTTCCCTTAGCTGTACCTTAACAAGTTGTTATTCGAATATATTTTATACTCTCATTCTCCGTGGCCTAGACAGCCCCTCTTGACCCCGCCTTGACCACGTCCCATGCCCCGTGCCTCGACCCCTCGCCCCGCCCCAGGATTCACTCTCCCGACCCGCCGTACCTTCATCCTCCCAGGCTCAGAACCCATCACCGACGCCCGCCATCTATTAGACCAAACCAACGAGTACGTCGTCCGCGCCCTCAACTCCTCATACCCCGCCTCCATTCAGCCTACCAACCGTACCCACCACCTCCACGGCTACAATACCCGCTCCTGGTTCCTGTCCACTGGGACCTGGTCATCACAAACTGACTGTGAGGAAACCTTGGCATATCAGGTGCCAGTTCAGAACAAAAAACATATAGCATTAGTTTTGTTCTAACTTTATTATTAATTGATGACCAAGTGCAAATTTTAAGAGTAAAGGGAGTTAAGGTAAGTGTATATGCCAAAGTCATTAATTTGCTCTTGTATACTTCTTGAAAGGCAGGTTGTAGGTGTAACAGCAAATACTTTGAGTGAGGATCTAGCACTATGGTCCAACATTAAGAAAGAAAAATATAATATTATATACTTGATTCCGGAAGCAGTTTTAAAGCATGAATCCTACTTATGGAAACATCTTGCAATAATTAAAAAGTCACCTCTCATTAAGAAGCTTTGTACCATGATAATCAATGAAGTATATCATATTTAGAGATAGGGGAGGTCGGGATTCTGCTTGAAACACAGCCAAGCATACTTGATAATTCCAAAGGACTTTTTCATTAATTAGTCCAGTAGTATAGTATGATTGGCCATTTGTGTGCCCATTTTCCGAAATTGGTATTTGCCTACCCCTTGGCCACTTTTACAAGACCTTGTTTGACATATATCAAGACTTCTCTAAAGTTCACCAATAATCTTGTTAAAATACTAACGCCCACGGCAAAGCCCCAAAAGTAGAAAATAGTCCTTTGGATTGAGGTTGCAAAGGTCACTCTGCAGTGCAGAATTTTTTACTAGGGGACTCACTATTGGATGGCATATCCCCAAAACGATGATCTTTGATAATGACGGTACTAATGGTCAGGAGATTGGGCAATACCTCAGGCATCAAGTTTCCAAAAACGTTATGAATATGGCAAACTGAATGAAACCCTATTCTTTATTCCTCGGAGTGAAATTCTGTAAAAATATAATGTTATTATTATCAAAAAGAGATATACAAGTATTAGTCTGTATAGTTCAAGCCGGCATGGGTTTAAACATTAGTGACATTGAGTCGGTGGATTAATAGGGGGTACTTGATCATTTAACCTAGCGGACTCCCTTTGTCAAATGGTAAGGTGCGGCGGACAGGATTTAAGGATTAACGCATTGGCCAATTTCCTCATAGAGGGGCATTGCTTTCTTCCAAGTAACAATAACGCTATACATTACAAAACATCAGAATTTAAAAATCTTCACCTTGCTTTCTAATTGGAAAACACCTTGGATGTCAGTAATTTTACAGAGAAACTTTATTTTAAACGGATTTGACATGCATCTGTGCTTTTTATACAACAGATCTGGCGCTTTTAAAAAATATTAACAGCTGGGGTTGTTGATTTTGAGGTGCTCCTTTTGTATTTAATAATGTGCAGGCTTGAACTCCTACCAACTTGGATATGGAACTCTGCATTGACAATTGCATCTTTTAGTATGTATATAGTATAGACTTTAACAATCAAGTTATTTCTGAACGTGTTAAAACGGAAATAGATGCAGTTAGATCTTCTATATTAGTGGCTTATAGGTATATAAAGGATTGAGCAGAAGTACAAACCCAGGCTCAAACATTGGAAGTTCTCAATAAGCAGAACAATTCTGGCAATATTTCAAATATTTGACAGCAGTATTACACTCTAGCACAATTGATGAACCTCAAAACTCAGCTATATTGAAACAATCAAATCTATTCCAGTGACCTGAAAGCAAGAAAACCATTATGAGTTCATTGTTTATGGGAAAATTGTCAACAAAATGCGCCAAAATTAATTTCACGGAAGATATTCAGGCCGAGATTGGCAAGTGCATTTCTTTTCAATAATTAATTCTGTTTACTTTTGTTCCTTGAATTATTGACACAATCAAAGAAAATTATCATACAGCAGCGTCAATTACAGATGAAAGTCTTCTACAACTACCAATTTTTGAGGATCTCATGAAAGTTACTTCAAAACTAAAACCCCAAACATAAGGTCCTTTCCTTTTAAAAGCGTATAAAAATAGTCCAAACAAGATCTTTTTGCCAACATAAATTCTACAACGCTTAATTTATACCTCGTTCAAATATTATTGTCCAGACAATTGTTATTCTCTATCACCCCCACTTTCTTTCTGTTTTTCCCCCAAATAGATCTTGCTTTCCTTACATATTTTTCAGTAGAAATCCTTAAAAATATCCTCTTCATACCACGCATAAACAAATCTGTTACTTCTATATATGTTTTGTCTCCCTGATTTGAGAACTTCACTCTCTTAGGCGTGTGTCATCCTTGGCCAACACTCTTAACATTGACAGTAAGTCTGCCATTTTATCAATATTCCTACAATCATCATAGTAATTTGACACGCAACTGTTTTTATATATCACCTGCCTTGTTTCTCTCAACAATATATTCTTTGGAGCTAGAATTTTACTTTGCTTGAAAGTGTTTGTATTTGAGCATGGCCATATCGTCAACATATTTTCTTAGACAATATACTCTTTTAATTGATCGACTGGCATCCACCCTTCCAATCTTTCATGGGAGTTATAATACCTAGGTCCCACTGATATGATCCAGCGGCCTCAGAAGGTACCGTTATATTTATGCCAAGAGGGACGTTAGGCGTAAATGAGTAAGGGGTAGTGGCAGTTAAAGACAACCAGAATGTAGGTATTGTCTTGGTTAAGGAGGTGTGTAGGGGTAGGTTCTAGAGCACCATGTGGGGAATACCTCAGCGGCAAGTGGTCATGGCAGGATCAATGGAGGGATGTGTAAGAAAATCATCATTACATTTTCTTTCTAACTGATACTTTCCAGTTAGGCAGTCACTTCTCTTCTAGACCTGCTATCATATATTTGATTTTTTGTCAGTCTTATTCCTGTCCAGTTTCTTCCCAGTCAGTTTCTTAGTCATTACTTGCCATTCCTGTCACCTCAGCTATTTTATATGGGTTAGCATACTTCTAAAGAAGCTTCCTGTTTGTCTCCTGGCTTGTGATATCATCACACACCTATGATATTTTCTCCTGTTACCTATTTTCCATATTTATTACTATATGTTTTGTAGGATTCATCTTCTGTTACAAGGTCCTCTGAAGTGTTATGCTTCTACTCTATATTATTATGTATCATTTTTATATCATCTCTACTCATATTGTTGTCATTTTGATTCATGTACATGAGCCGTTTCGGACTAATACTTTAACCATTCAGTCTCTATTGAAGAACTATAGTCCGAAGACTTTGGAATGGCAGACAACATAAGCCCAAGCAAATAAATACTACCAGAAACAATATACTATCTACACTGGTAATTTCCGGTTCACTTTGGCCTTAACTGGCCCCCTAGTTAATTCCCAGAACATCAAGGCTATTCTAAAGCCTTTCCAGGACCTTCAAAACCGTTACAGCAGCCTTTTCTTACACCTCCTCCTACTTAAAGGTCAGGTTTGTGTCTCACAGTCTTGGCTTCTAAGTTGGTAGTAGTTTACAGGCTGTTTAGGATATAGAAGAGGAGAGTATGAAGTATGTTTGAATAACAAGTTGTTAAGATACAACTAAGGGAAGGAGACAAGTTATAGTGTAAAGAATAGAAAGGAAAAGAAGAAAAGAGGGAAAATGGACTTCCAAAATGGATTCTTCTCAAACTATACAACTAGAAACACCTAAATTAAATTGCAGCGCTGCGGCTGCAAAAAGGCTGAGTGGTTGCTGTGCATGGTATATAAGTCAAGGGGAATTAGAAATTAACTGCACACTAGAGACAACAAGAACTCAATGAAAATAATGGAAATATATTGAAGGGTATGGTGTAGTGAACGTTTGTAATACTGGAACCTTGTGGTAGTTTCTTTGGAAATTCAAACAAGGAAGATAAGTAGTGACAGTAATGTGGGGTGTTATGTTGCAATGGTACCAGGAACGGGCTAGAAGGTAGACCATGTACACAGCAATGTAGAGTAGAGCTAGTAGTAGGCGGAACTCATTGGGTGTCATGATCAGGTGAACATGGATCTACAGTAGCTTTGAGTGAAGCCAAGGCCGTGTATGGTCTGGGTGCCGGTAGTCATGGGTAAGGCTAGAAATTCGGTGCATAATAGTAGTTCACCAAACTATTTGACAAATTAATTTCCCTAAACTTAGCAACCAAACTTTACAAAGGCATGTCATTAAGTGCACCATTTCCTTTAAATAGTTGATTAAATGGGTTTCCTGAAGGATTATGGTCTATAATTTGCACACTTTCCAAATATTTCCCATGTCCCCGTTCAAAAATATGTTCTGGCATTCCACTTACACCCATTTGTATTGCATATAGAGTATTGTATTTTTAAGCACAAAATCTTGTTCATCTGTATTTTTTCCCCTCATCATCTCCACTTTGTTCAAATCAAACACTTAAGTTACTAAGTCCTCCGTAGCTGCCTACCAACTTCTTCTTCATATTATGATCATAATTCCCTAAATTCCTTTTTTTTCCTTGCTTTCAATCAATCAATCATTCTTGGAAGGATGCATGCTTTTGTAACAACATTTCAAAATTGGTCACAAGCCTTTCAAACCTTCATTGTTTTTTCAAACTAGTTCCTTCCCTGCACTAGCATTATTTGATTCAACAATCTGAAATACCCTAGTAAGCTTTAAACATTATTTTCACCATGTTCATGACCAAATGCAAGAATATTCAGAAAACATACTCAAGCTCAATTTGTACCAAACGTTTATTACTGTCATTAACTGAGTTTCTAGCCTTACCCAAGACTACCCTGCACCTAGCCACCATCAGTCTCAGCATTGCTACCAGCCAAAGTGGATCTATGTTCACCTGATTATGACTTCCGATGAGTTCTAGCTACTATGAGCACTACTTTACATCACAATGCACCTCGCCTATGTCCTAGCTCTTTCCTGGTGACCGTTGTTACATAACAGCCCAAATAGCTATCATTGCTGGACTTCCTAGTTCGGAACCTCAGAGAAACCACTAGAAGGTTTTGTTATCACAAACCTTCACTGCGCAATAGCTTTCCATGTGTTTCTCTCAGTTTCTATTCAGTTTTAGTTGTTTCTATTGCGCAGTTAATTTATACTTCTCATTGACTCGTGTACCTTGTACAGCAGCTCCGCAGCCTCAGCACAGCTGCGGCACTGCTATTCTCTTCATGTTCTTCTAGTTTCATAGCCCGAGAAGGATTTCTATATTAGGAGTCCTTTCTCCATCTTGTCTTGTCTTCTCTTCCTTCCTTTTTCATGTAACACATCAGGAAGAAAATAGTGCCGTTATAAGGCCTGGTGGTCCGTTATAAGGCACGGCTCCTTTATTGCCGTTATGCCGTTATAAGGTCGATCATTACCGTTATGCTGTTATAAGACAAACCATGTAATGGTCCTCGTTCGGACGCTTTCAAGGCAGAATCAGACGTTATAAGAATCTTTAATCCTTGTCCTCTGCTGTAAGTCGATTTCCCCGAACATGATTCTTATAAGTTTCAACACAATATTCCCGGTTCCAATTGGTTATTTGTAATTTATGTGTTCCCAATGGTTAAGCTTCCGAAAACGAAGTGAAACCGGCCATTTAACCATTTCAATTATATCATTGGACATCATTTTATTTTTTTTCTATATACACACACGCTATATACAGATTAAACAAAAATACATCGTCATAAATGTCATGCCAGGTTTGAAAATCAATACGGTTGTTAACCAACCAGCGCTCTCCAGGCTCTAACAGAATTAGCTGTGCAATCCCTACGATTTCACTAATGCGAATTAAAACCAACATGTCCTTCGTCAGGAATCCGACCCTTATCATTCCTTCAGGTTTTGATGGCCTTGAGCCGCTGTATGCCTCGAGCAAACTAACATGCGCAAACATATGGATTCCATGGTGTAATGTACGCAATTTAAAAAGCGCATTAAGCTTTCCCGGAAGTCAGCCATTAAGTGTCCCTCGTAGGGAATCCGACGCTTGCCGTCTTCTAACCCACACCCAGTCGGCGCGTTGTGTACCTTTGCAAAATAAAAACGGGCCTGTACTGCGCGCAACATGTGAGTTAATTTCCCCCCCTTGAAAATTGGAAACAGGAATGACAAGACTCGAGAAACACTCTAATGTAGAATCATTTATAATTCTTGCGCTCTGGTCACCGTGTGATGCAAACCGTCGGAAAAGAAGATCAAAAAGGTTGGGTATCCGATGGCTGTCTGCAAGCTGTGTAATAGTCGATATCTTTGACATATCCATACGCCCTTGAAGTTTGACGTAGGTTTTGGTGTCCTTGGACTTTTCGATAGCGACGGTCGGTTTTCAGACCAAATTGATGATATCTGAAGGCACTTCGCAGTCTGCATTCGACAGGTATTCTCTGAGATTCTAAGCGTGCATGTGTATGTTATGGTCGCGGCTGTATTTGTCAATTATCTGTGGGGTGGCATTGATATGATTTGTTGGACGGTATGCGTCCTTCAATGGCTTGTGAGAGGCTTCGCATACCTCCGTTGAATACTGAGACAGTGAACCAAATTGCAAGATCTGCTCAGCGTAATGTAACAAAATATGGATTTTAGGAATATTATAATGGGCCTTTTGCTCTAGCATTTCTTCCATCAATTCCTCTCTTTTCTTTTGATCAATTTTATTTTGCTTCCTCTTCACAACTGCGGACATTTTGTGTCGGTTTGCCGACAGTCTTTCCGCTTGTTCCGACGCCAACGGTCGGATTGCGTCTTTGGCACCTTTTCGCGCAACCTTTCCAGCTCGGTATTGCAGAAATTCATCCTTATATCAATGGAAATTGCTTAAAAAATTGTCCATATAACGAATAGTATCCTCGGTGTGTTGTCAGTATTGAGCGTAAAGGCTGAAGTCGGCCATGTGGCGAACACAAGAGATTGCACGATCGAAGTCCCTAAGTTCATCCTTCGTCGGACGGTTTTGGGTTGTTTTCCAACACAGAGCTGCCATGAATGTTCCAAGTATTACTCGCCCTAAATTTCTCATCTCCTTGCCCTGCCATTGTGTTACCGCTAAGTATGCCTTTGTTGGAGGGGTGAAGCCAGGGTACGGGGGAAGCTGTTTCTAAATCTCGTTAAAGTCGGATAACCGACCATTATCGTCCAAAAATTCAACAACCCAGTCCATTAGATGCTTAAACGTCCCAAAGTATATATTGTGCAATAGGTCTTCACCTACTAGGTCCCGTGGTGGTATATCCATGTGCCAGAACGCATTATTGATTTTTTTAACTCCATCATTGGTCAATGTCGAATGGTCCTTAGTCTGCAATGCCCCTACATACAATCGATGGTCTCGAAGGGGAAACGTATCGTCGGAAATGGTACCCAATTCGTTGGGTTTAGCAGTACAGCTAGGGCATCCGTTGACGTTGATTGCATGGAGGTTAGCGTTTTCCATATTGTCAGAATAATCGTTCTTACCCCCAATTGAGTCCTTTTTGTTTGTTCTATTCTTACATGTCTCGGATATATATCCCTCTGTTATATTCTATCTCCATCATGTCTTTCTATTTTTACCACGATCTTCGCTGTTATATCCTATTTTCATACTATATCAGCTCATATCGTCGCACTTCTCCTTCTACCTTCCTGTTTGGGTTATCCATGTCCTCGCTTACGCTCCCACATGTATCACCAACACCTGTCGTTGCACCCACACCTTTCTGTGGCAATCCACACCATTCTATGGTGTGACTCGCTTATTTCATTTGTTATAGACGGTGTAACACACCTTCACGCTGGTGTGCTACACCTATTTCTTTTGTCAATACTCTTGGTATTTCTCAGGGTCAACGCCATGCCCCGGGACTTTTTGCTGGACTTGCGTCGAGCTTTTCTGTTGCTCGCTTCCTTTCCTACTCATGTATATAAGGTTGCTCGCTCCCCCACTTAGTTCTACTCTTTAGTGAATACGATTACCTTGAAACCGATAACTTGCTCCGCTGGCTACCGCCGTGACCCGCTCCTCTCTAAGATCTTTGAACCCTTTTGTGCACATCTATCCCCCTTTGTCTCGACTCTCGATACCTACGGAGTATACCTTCTCACAGGTTATGAGCCCGGCTGCCGCTACTATTGTTTAATCAATTAGCACAGCTGGTTTATCTCAGATCTCATTGCGCTCACCTCTGCATGCTTATTTGGTCTCAACTACCTTGTCTCTCCTCACACCCTTCGCCCCATCTTTACTATGACTGATACTACTGACGTCAAACACAACATGTCGACTGGCTCCTCCTCCATGCCCTTCAAACTTGAAAGCTTGGAGAAGCTTCAAGGTCAATCCAACTACACTTGCTGGGCCAAGCTCATGCAACGTGTTCTTGCCATTCACGACTTTGACGATCTCATCGCCACTCAACAAGTTCCTCCTACCGATGCTGCTCTGCTTAAGCAACACAAGAAGAAAGAGTTGCTTGCCATCATGACGATTCAACTCACTATTAAACAGGACCAGCAGTATGTCATTGACGGCTGCTCTACTGCCTACGATGCCTGGAAAACTCTTCAGGACACCTTTGATCGTCAGAATGTCGCCTCTTCCTTCCACACCTTTCGCGATATCCTCAATCTGTCAATGTCTGACTCGGAATCCATCAATGACTACCTCCTTCGATTTGGCAACTCTTGGGCCCAGGCCAACACTCGCTCCCTCAATGGAACTGATGCTCTCGCCACTGCCCTTAGGCCTTTCTTCGAAAGCGACCCCATCAAGAGTGCAATCCTCTTGAACTCGCTACCACAGTCATTCAACGATACAGTCAACATCCTCCAAGCCAAGGACTCCCAACGATTCGAAGACCATCAAACCCACCTTCGAAACATGAAGACCAACGAAGATAATGCTAAGGCATTCTTCGCCAACAAGCCCAAAGGCAAAGGTCAAGCACCTGCGCCTCGCCCCAAGAACAACAACTCTTGTCCTGGCAGGACTGTGCAAGCAGCTCCAACCGAGTGTACTTTGTGCAAGAAGAATGGACATCCCTTCTCGGATCATGTTCACAACAAATGCTTCAGGCTCAAGAAACATCAAGAGAACCAACGCAAGGGCGTTGCTGCTGCTGCTGTCTCCTCATCGGAACCATCAACTTCCACAGCTCTGGTCACCACCACACCCACCTATTCAAGTGGTGTTGCCTGGCTTGCTTCTGGAACCATTGGTAGCGCTACTTCGTCTCTTCTCGCCTCTTCGGTCTCTTCGCCTTTTGGTCTCATGTCTGGTCCTTCTTCGTCTTCTTCTGCTGGTTCTTCTTCTTCTGCTCTTGGTCTTGCTCTCAAAGCTCGAGATGCTACAACATATCAGGTATGGATCCTCGATACTGGCGCCTCTCACCACATCACAGCTGACTTTTTCTGCCTCATCAATCCAGTCTCCCATCGTGTGGGAATAACTGTTGGTGGTGGTCAAGTGCTCTTCTCGGAGTATAAGGGAACTGTTTGTCTGTCTGTGGAGATTGGTGGAAAGGTTTCGAATATCTCGCTGTCTGATGTTTTGTATCTACCTGAATGGAATGAAGTGAACTTGGTCTAGTGGAAAATGATTGATTTGATTGGAAACGCATACCTTCATGGAGAAAACAAAACTCTTGACATTAAACTCAAGACGGACCACTCCACTGTGTTACGCGCTGAACTTGGTGCTCATGTTTATATGTTTGAATCTGCTGTTGGTTTTGGTACTGCTTATAAGTCTTCTGTTCAATTTTGGCACGAAGCACTAGGTCACTCCTCGCCTCACTCCTGGGACAAAGCCTCCAACATCTTTGCCGATGGAAACCTGCTTCCAAAACCTCCTTCGCAATTCTACTGTCAGTCATGCGCCAAATACAACTCGACACACCAAACTCCCAAACCAGTCACACATAACACAAAGGAACCATGGGAACTACTCCATGCAGATCTCGCTGGACCTCTCCCTGTTACCTCGCTCGGTGGTCATCGCTTCTACCTATCAATGATCGACGATTTCTCTCGATTCTCCAAGATTGCATTCCTCAAACACAAGTCTGATGCTGTAAGGCATATGAAGGCTTATTGTGAAGAGATCAATACAAAAACTGGACGATATCCAAGAAATTGGCGCACTGATAATGGTGGAGAATTCGTGAATAATGAATGGTCTGCTTACTGCGAAAATAAAGGCATGATACATCAAACCACCGCAGCATACTCCCCAGAGTCAAATGGTGTTCCAGAACGCTACAACCTGACTCTCGCCAATATGTGTCGACCTACCCTTGAGGACTACCCTCAATTCATTTGGGCGGAATGCTATGCATGGGCAACCTACATCCGCAACCGCCTCCCTCACTCGGCTCTTAATGGGAAGACGCCATTTGAAGTACTCAACAAACGCCTACCCTCCATCAAACATCTTCGACCCTTTGGTACACCTTGCATTGTCCACATCCCCAAGGAGAAACATCCTGCTGGCAGCAAGTTAGATCCAAGAGGGATTGATGGAAAATTGGTTGGCTACACTGGAACCCCATCGATGTTCCGTGTTTACATACCATCAGAAAGAAGAGTATACACAGTCCGTCAGGTCAAGTTTATCCCGTCCGACAACATCACCTCCGTTGAAATGTATCTCCCTACAGAGTTAAACTCTTCAGAACCTGATCAAGTAGCTTCGTCTCAACCTGATCAATCTTCAACACCAACAACAGTCCCGCAACTTCAGCAAACTCCACAAAAGCCGCAGCGAATGCCAGGCGCCTTTGGTTCTCCTACACCAATGAAGCCTCTACCTCCTGCACCTCCTGCCAAACTCCCACTATCTTCAACCAAACCTACTGTCGATATTCCCTCATCGTCACAACACAACCATGACGAATATGAACAGTACTTTGATGAAGAAGAGTTATCAGAATCAGAGAGAACTGTTTCACAACAGCTTCGTAATGAATCTCCTACCACACCTCCACGACGCATCCCACCACCACCTTCTGCACCCAAAACATCTCGACGCTCTTCTCCTCCTCCATCAGGCAGCTCCGAAGGTCCTAACCTCAAGCGTTCTCAACGCAAGAAGAAGGAAATCGAGCGCTATGGTTTCCCAAGAATCAACGCAGCCTTTGGAGAAGACACAGCTCGGATATTTCTGGCAGAAATTGGTGACAACTTTGCAGCATTCATTGAGGAATTTATTGGTCAGGCCAACGTCACACTTGGTCCTCCCACCTACTCCCAAGCTATGAAGTCTGAAGATGTCGATAAGTGGATTGACGCTATGAGAGAAGAGCAATCTTCTCTTGAATCACAAGGTGTTTGGGAAGTTCATGATGCTACTGACTTATTAGATGGCAGGAAAGCTATTGGATTACGCTGGGTTTACACTGTTAAACTGTTGGAAGATGGATCAATCGAGAGGTACAAGGCACGTTTAGTAGTTAAGGCCTTCTCACAAATCTCCGGAATCGATTTTAGTGAGACTTTCGCACCAGTGACGCGGTACAATTCTTTACGTCTCCTAATAGCCCTCGCAGCACTACACAACCTTGATACTGCTCAACTTGACATCAAATCAGCGTTCACTTATGGTCCTCTTGACGAAGAAATCTGGGTCGCACCTCCTCCTGGACTTGGCCTCGAAAACAAAGTCCTTTTACTTAAGAAGGCACTCTACGGTTTGAAACAAGCTCTGCTACAGTGGTATAGAAAACTATCCTCTGTCCTTGCTGAACAACACTTTATTCCCACGCACTTCGATCCCTGTTTCTTTATCAGCACCAAAAGCAAAATTATCATGGCTGTCTATGTCGACGATATTGCTTTTGCTGGCTCCACCGCTGACCTGCAGAAACTCACAACTTTCCTGCAAACGCACTTTAAGGTCACTGTTAAAGGCAAGCTGTCCTACATGCTTGGAATCAAAATTCAATACCACAACGACGCAATCACTCTTGGACAACCTCTTTACATCACACAGATACTACAGCGCTTCGGAATGGATCAATCTCGCTCTGTTTCGACACCTATCGATCCAAAGGCCCAGCTTCGCAAAGCCACGGACGATGAATCTCCTGTTGACCAGAATCTCTATCAACAGATGATTGGTGCCCTCATGTATCTTGTTACTTGTACTCGTCTTGATCTTGCTTTCGTTGTTTCATACCTCTCCCAATTCTCTTCTCGTCCTCTTGATATCCATCATACTGCTGTCAAGAGAGTCTTTCGTTATATTTCTGGTACCCGTGATGCTGTTCTCATATATCCTCGTTCTGGTTCTGTTAAGTTGGAAGGTTTTTCGGATGCTTCTTTTGCTAATTGTCTTGATACCTGTCGTTTTTATACTGGTTACGTCTTTCAGCTTGGTAAGTGCACGATTTCCTCGCTCTCCAAGAAACAACAATGTATTTCCAACTCTACTACCGAAGCTGAATACATAGCACTCTCTACCACAGCTCGACAAGCCAAATGGTATACACACGCCTTCAAGCAATTCAACCTCAGCATTCCTGTCGATATATACTGCAATAATCAAGCCAGTATTGCTCTCGCCAACAACCCAGTTTACCACCACAAAACCAAACACATCGATATAGCCTATCACTACACCAGAGGATGCCTTCTCAACAACATTTTTCAGCTCCACTACGTCTCCACCAAGGAAAATGTCGCTGATATTATGACGAAGGGTCTTCCAAACGACTTACACACTAAGTTTGCTCAATTACTTGGGTGTTTCGTTCGAAAGAGATTGTCAGAATAATCGTTCTTACCCCCAATTGAGTTCTTTTTGTTTGTTCTATTCTTACATGTCTCGGATATACATATCCATCTGTTATATTCTATCTCCGTTATGTCTTTCTATTTTTACCACGATCTTCGCTGTTATATCCTGTTTTCATACTATATCAGCTCATATCGTCGCACTTCTCCTTCTACCTTCCTGTTTGGGATATCCATGTCCTCGCTTACGCTCCCACATGTATCAACCACACCTGTCGTTGCACCCACACCTTTCTGTGGCGATCCACACCATTCTATGGTGTGACTCGCTTATTTCATTTGTCATAGACGGTGTAACACACCCTCACGCTGGTGTGCCACACCTATTTCTTTTGTCAATACTCTTTGTATTTCTCAGGGTCAACGCCATGCCCCTGGACTTTTTGCTGGACTTGCGTCGAGCTTTTCTGTTGCTCGCTTCCTTTCCTACTCATGTATATAAGGTTGCTCGCTCCCCCACTTAGTTCTGCTCTTTAGTGAATACGATTACCTTGAAACCGATAACTTGCTCCGCTGGCTACCGCCGTGACCTGCTCCTCTCTAAGATCTTTGAACCCTCTTGTGCACATCTATCCCCCTTTGTCTCGACTCTCGATACCTACGGAGTATACCTTCTCACACATATGATCGGCGAGTCATGTTGAAATCACCAGAAAGCAATGTCTATAATTTCCGTCATTACAAAGCATCGCGTTTCCGTTGTGACTTCTTTCGTCTGAAATCAGACTCATGAGGTTGCTGATCACCTCATGCAAAATCTGAAGAGACTCGAGTTCCTGATCCTCCATATTGAATCCGCATATCTTGGTCATGCGATTGGGGGCTATGGGTAGAAGTGCCAGGGCAATCCACGCTTGCTGTGACGGCTTATTGCGTAATTCGGATTTAATATTTCCCAGAGAAATATAAATCGGCCAAAGCTTTTTATCGCCGGAAAAGTTAGTCAAGTGTGTCTGATCCAACGCGGATAGTACTGGAATGAGCGTACTTCCGTCGGGTAATGTCTTTTGCTTTTCTGCCCACGAATTGGCCGTATGCATATCGGAATATATCCTTTGGCCTGCCAGGTTATATTCATAAACCGAAGCCCAGACCATATGTGGAGCGTACGATTTCTGACTCAATAGGTACTCCACGCAGTCTAGTGGATTGCGGTGAAAATACTCCGTATTAGGCTGCAATGTGAATTCAACTTTTCCACAAAACCAAGGGGGGTCCACAATCATGCTATTGAGCTTTTTATTGAGCGTGTATGCTGACTTAAAACTGATGCTTTGCGTTGGATTTGGGCTTAGAATGCGTACCAAACCGTCTTTGAAAAACTCATTAATCTTTGTTATTGAAATCCGGCTACTGTTGAAAAATCGCGCAAGCTTATAGTCCAGGGCGGAGGTGAATGGACTTAACCGGGCTGATTTTTTGAAAACTTGTGGGTGTTGCTCGACCCGGTGAACATGACCTGCTCAAAACTTTGCAGGAAACGGAGAAGTATTGAAACTGTCGGATAGAGGATCATGAGCGTCCGAAGAGTCATGCTTTTCTGCGGAATCATCCAAGGTCTTCCCTCCCGCCTTCCCTGGTTTCTCCACTGATTCTAAATCTTGCACAGAAAATTCCACTTCTTCACGATCGGAATTGGCCCCCTCATCCTCCCCCTCTGTAAAGGGCTCCTTGCACAGTGGGTCCTTGTCTTGCCATGACGCAAACATGTCCTATGTCGAGGCATCGTCCTCCTCCCTCTCCTCTTGCTCTTTCTTGATACGGATACCGTCGGATTCGGTACTCTTCGGTAGATCCATAGATCGTTTCTGTCCAATGCGCCTGGGGTGATTATTCTCCAGATCTTTAGCACGTTCCGGATGCTTATTTTATACATGGCTGGTGTATGTTGTCACGTTTCTGTATAACTTCCGGCACCACTGACAGCGCTGCTTCTGTGCATACATTGAACTGACTGGAAGTTGGATCTTTCTTTCGAGGAAGCTGGCGTAAGGTCGCCGACAGTCAGAAATCCGACGCTTTTGAGTATTGAGACGGCATTGTCTAGGTGGTTTGGTGTTGGTTGGAAACTTGCAATCAACCCTTGAAAACCGCTTGCTTTTGTTCGCATGCCCGCAAAGTCCATTAAATATTGTTGGTTAGAGACTTCGCGCGAGTAAGAGTTTCTCAGAGGTTATAGCTTTACCTTTGAAGAAGATCTTGTTTGATAATTCCAACGGTTTGTGTACAGTTTTGTACGTTTTCCAACTGTGCGGAGGTTGTTGTCTGCCCTTCGTTTCGATTCCGCAAAGACCTTAGAATATTCAACACACGCCTGTTTGCCTTTTCATCACAATTAAGCATTCTCCGGGGTGCTCCTGCATGCTGTAGGGCATGCTTGCAGATCCCTGCAAAGCAAAGCTAGCTCGTAAATTCTAGAAATTTAGATTAGCACTCGGTTACAGCGGTTGCTGTGGACACAAACCGCAAGGGAAAGAGGCTCCTAGCGTCATAAATCCGACGGTTTTGGTTAATGGTTCTCATCATTTTATGCCAGATTTATAACGTTGGGTTAGAGATTCAATGAGTCTTATAAGGAATTATCATAAATTATATACCCGTTATAGCAATCGTTTTACAAACCTCCGCTGATTATAAGGAAAGATATATTTCTAGTCCTTTATTATAAAGGGAAGCGTTGGATATCTGACCGTTATAATCCCTTTACGTCGGATTACATATAGTTTTAAAGTGGCCCTACTTAATGACATTCATCTTATAAGGGCACCCTCCGATACCACCTCCGTTATAACAATCACTCTCCGTTATAACAATCACTCTCCGTTATAACAATCACTCTCCATTATAACAATCACTCTCTGTTATGTGCCGTTATAACGCGCACAGTCGGACAGCGTCCGTTATAACGGAAATGGTCCGAAATCCGACGTTATAAGACGCAGTTTGCCTTTTTGCCGTTATGACCCTTATGACTCTTATAAGGGACAAAAGGCAAACACTGTTCTTGCTGATGCAACTTGTCTCTTTCCCCCAGTTATATCTTAACCAGTTGTAATTTGGATATACTTCATACTCTCCTCCTTCGTGGCCTAGACAGCTGGTCTTGACCCCGCCGTGACCACATCCTATGGCCAGTACATTAACCACCCATAGCTCAGTCATCCTCCCAGGTGGTGCCCTGAAACCTGCGCCCATACACCCCTTCAACAAAGTCAATACCTATACCCCCGCCATCCTCAAACGCCGCTATCCCTCCATTATTTACGCCTATTGTCCCCCTTGACATAGACATAATGGTACCTACTTCGGCCATTGAGATCCTATTACTGGTACGTGGTCATTACAATTACCCCTTTTCAGCATTTGCTGCAAAGAGGAAGTAGTGTATCATCTCTTTTAATAAATTGTTTTCTTTTGTTTTTACGTATGAGAGCATACTGATCCTTGCATTCACAATTAGTGTTTTATTTTGTATTGGCTTTCTTCTAATACCCACCTTACCCCAGGATTCCCTATTCTCTAATTTTCTTTACTCTTACTCAATTGTTTCAACACTGGCTAATAATCTTGATAAAATTGTATATTTCAATTGCATTCCTCCAATGATTGTCAATATATCAAGATTGCAGATATTTTATGGAGTAAATAATTTAGTTGGCAAACACAATTCTGTTCATATTCCAAGCTCATTTATTTCGCCCATTGATTACTTGGAAATAATGGTCAATACTATTAGGATAGTTATAATCCAATCCTTTTTTCAACAATAAATTTCAAACGAATCCAATATCTGTTGCATACTTCTATCATTTGTTGCTTTCTGCAGTGCTTCATTTTTATAATGATGTGCCGTGCAACATTGATATTATTGTTGCATCCACAATTTCCTTGTATCCAACAGCTTTACATTATTTATGCAGATATAGCAGCTTGACCTTTAGGAAGGAGTTTGCAAATTCATGCCCTGCATTGTTTGAACTTGTACTTGTAATTGATATTATTGTGTCTTTATTTTGTATGCAAAACAGAGAAACTTTATATATATGCAAAAGTGTGTTGGTGCTTTCTAATCCAGGCACTATACTACCTAAAATCAACCTTTTTAATGTAAGTACCCATCCTACGCCAAGCGCATACATTGAGGCTAGTAAAATAGAGATGACATTGAGTCGGAAGATATGATAATGCATAGATCTAATTAATCAAGTACCGGAGGAGCGAATGCATCAAACCTATCACTTGCAATTATTTGAGGTAAGACTACTCTGCTTTTGAAAGGCTTGAACTAATTCGTAGAGGCAGAATTTCTCCTACAAGGCCCTTGGACGTTGGTGTAAGTAGGAAAGCATGGCATATTAATGAGGCCGTAATCATTAAGCTTGACACAGTACATGCCTATGCCCAAGAAGTGGTTGATGGAGACAAAAGGCTACAGGAAACAAGTTGTGCATCAAATACTACTAATACAAGATCAACTATCTAGAAGAAAATGGTAGTAATATAATCACAAGAGCATAAGAGATAGGAAAAGGACATGAGTGATATTTGTTGCAGTGATTATAATAATTATCATGAAAGTAATAGCTAGTACGTAGACAAATGATTACACATATAAATACAATGGATATATATAAATCTATGTTTTTTCATTCTCTAATTATCTTGCAATTAACACAACAACAATTAATTATGGAACCTTATATATCACACAAGAAGAGCTTAGTATTTTCCAGCCTCGTCCAGGTAGTTCTTTGTTAGGCATGGTGGTGCTGCAGGTCATATACAGGTTGATGTAGGCATGAGATGTTGGTGTAATCATGCTTTGGTGCATGAAATCTGCTTAATGGTTTAAATTTATATAATGAGAATATACAATATTCTTGTTTGCTTGCACATTTATTTTTGTGTAATTAGTACAATTCTACTTTTGTGCTTGTAATCGCATGTGCGTCAGGTCTTGTCCTTTTGAAGTCGATATTTTCTCGCATGTCATTCAAATGTATAGTGCGACAAATGTGTCACAACTGCGCCTTCATGAAAACCAAATTAAATAAAAAAATTGAATATTTAGAATAATATCTATCTTCTCTTCATACTGTTGCATCAAAAAAACACCAAGTACAATCTGAAATTCCGATATTTGAACCAAAAATTGAATTTTGGAAAATGAAAATTCAACTTACAAAGTGCTTTGAGCAACTTTGAAAACATGCCTTTTTTGCCCTGAAAACCCCGTTGTCGACGGGGTTTTGAAATGCACTGAGGTTGAATATTTTTGTGCGCCACCAATATAATTTCACGCGCGCTGTGAGCCATTTTCCTTTGTATGTGTTTGCATACAAAAAAAACATGCCCAATGCGCTGTAAGGTGCAAAAAAGAAATACCGCCGTACGGCGTAATTCCGGGCGCCGTCAAACCAATTAACGGCGCATCGGTCAATGTCCCATTTGGTGACACATTTGTCGCACCAAAGTACACCATACAAATGCTACAACGAACGCAATTATGGTGTTAAATAAACACACGAATTCCCGCTTGAATCCCCAATCATACCCATTCTAGAATCCACCGTCAAAATCCACGCACGGATTCATTTGTGAGTCAACCTCAAAATCCACGCCCGAATCCACGGCCAAATCTACTACTATTGGTAATAAACGAGGCTTCAGAGCTCACTCCGTCTCGCTCTTGCTAGGACACCCTCATGGAGAGACTCCTCTGCTGCCAATGAACTCACTCTAATGGAGTTACTACAAACGCTGCCCACAGGCATCGATATCGATTGATGATTTCATAGCTTGAGGAGTTAAAACTTTCTCAAGAGTCCGCTGGATGGTCACTCCAATTGATGCTTTCATGGATAAATTATGCACTCAATCGATGGTCACTTCAATCGATGGTTTCTCAAGAGCCCGCGAAATGGCCCATTTGCTACGCTCCAAATCCTGCGGCAAGGCATGCAAACTATTTCCTCAAGGCAGTCTTGTACACTTCCGCCATGCAGTCCGTTTCCACCACAAAGTTTCATTTGCTCCCACGCGCCGCGGTTGCCACCGGCTTTGCGCACCAGCAGAGCTGGCGGCTGCGTGGGAGTAAATTCCGCGATGTAGAGTACCGTAATAATTGGCATATAAGACTGCAGTCTTCTACAACGGTCGGCGTCAAAAGGGTGCTCAAAAGATGACCCGATCACCCCCCAAAACGCCCAAATATAATGTCTTGTAATCGAGTACACTCTTGTAATATAGTACTATCTTTTATGCCAATGACTACGGTACTGGGTTGCACTGATGATTATAATATCTTGAAGTCAAAGCACTTGTTTCCTTGCAGCCAAAGCACCAAATAATGCGTGCAAATATGAAAGCACGGTCAAAGCACTCACCACCCACTCTTTACTATAACCATGAAAACGTTAAACCAGGTAAAACTGCCTAGGCAAGCCACAAAGTCCTTGGGTATTTATTTTGACACGCTCTTCGTCGCTAGCCTCCCGCGTTGCCCTGGGGACATGTCTAAGCCTTGAGCGACAAATACACATGTTAAGCTTCGATTCCTTTGTATCAGAAAATATCCGCACATCGAGGATTGATATCGTTATAATTACCTAGTCAACAGTGGGTGAATCAATTCCTGCTATTGCGGCGCTCCACAGAGAACCGGCCTTGGATTTCCTTGGCGGCCCCATGGCCCCCGCTTGCTGCCAAGCGGGTACAAAATCCCACCACCTGCAAACATACACAACTTCCAACGGCAACACCTCGAACAACATAGGACCTATCGCCGGAGTCAAAGCCGCTACAACAGCCAAAGATAGACACACCATCACTGGCATCACTGTCTCTCACCCGCCCACCTGCACCAAGGCAGCCGCTGTCACCACCAGAGCTACATCACACCCCACCCACCCCCAACACAAATCGCCCACACGGAAGAGAGAGAACACGCCACCATCACACACAAGATGTCCACCGCGGCCCACAGTGTCATGCAACGTGCTCCAGCTACGTCCTCCTCTCTTCGACACCACCATACAGGCGATGCCCTTATGCAGAGCCACCACACAAACTCCACCCCGCCGCTTACCATTACCTTCCGCACCCCCCCCTCCACTACCCCAGCTCGAGTGGGAACCCTGATATACAGTCCCTTCGCAGCCAACCTCCCCGCCTTGGGGTTTACATTCGGGTGTCTTCTTCCGTCCGCGCTAGCCTCACACGTCGAGGGCATGCTTTTGGCAATCCGGGCCTCGATGGGGGTTCCTGATAGCAGGACTCAATTGCGATTCTGGTTGCCAAAAGAAGGCGGTAAGGAAGAAGGAATGGAAGAGAACGACGAGGAGGCGGAGGAGGTGCCAGGATCTCGACACATCCAATTCGACCAACTTGTGGCCGAGTGCGAGAGGTTGGTGGGATGCACACCGTCTGAGCGGCAGAAGGGGTTGTTTGCGTCGGGGTCATGGACTGTGTTTGTGACAATGCATCCTGCCGATGCTGATGGAGATGCGGACGTGGAGTCGGATGATGAGGAGGAGGTTGAGAATAGAAGGAGGCAAGGGCTTGACCGTGGGATTGTGGCACTATGGGACATGCAACTCGTGAAAGTTGAGATTGAAATCAATGTTAGCCAGGTAACTGAACTCGGAAATGGCATCTGCATGGACCGTGCAAGCTTCATCCCAAAACATTTCACATTATATGTGTCCATGCGTTGGACAATTGGTGACCTCCGGAGAGAGGTTATGAGGAAGATCTTCGAGGCCCAGGATCGGTTCCGTCCACTGAATATTAGTGTAGGTGGCGTTGATCGTGCGGAAGTGACGGTGCTTCGTGGTCATAAAAGAAAGCTCTCAGAGGAGGAGGAGCAGCATGTCACATTTCATTGGCTAGGAAATGAGCTGGTAGATGATCGGTCATTGACGATGTGGCATTTCTGGAAAAAGGGGGATAATTGGCATGATGATGCCGAGCGAGCTAGTCCGGTTCAGGCATTTATCAGGGTTTTCAAGCAGGAGTAAGGAGTGTAAGTTGTTGGGATTTAAATACGTGGGTCGATTTGAGGAGTGTTGGTGGCTATGCTATGGTAAAGGTCGGGGAGGGGGGGTTAATATGTTTTGCTGCTTGTACCTAGTTTGATGGCTCGTGAGGTAGTTTAGTGAATGTGCGAGCGGGTGGGAGTTCAAACCTTGCATTTAAAGTTGCTCTGGATCCTTGTTGAACATTACTGTGCTGCCATCTATATTCTTGTGGTCTACAATGCGCTGAGGGCCTCACAAGGATTCCTTTTAATGTTGAGATTGCGCCTCGTGGAACAGCTTGAATATATAAGTGGTTCCGGTGTGCAAGAAGGAGGGGTTGGCGTTCCGGGGATGTCTGCTGCGAGGAGAATTGTACTGAAAGTCAAAGTAAAGCTGTAGAGGTCCATCAAACCCAATACATGACGGGCTTCGAGTGATGATGGTGCTGTGAGGACGCTGCCATTGCAAGGGGGTAGGGGAGTGGAGGTGTCCGAACGTCAACAAAACGACCCCCTGCATGAGCGGAACTTTCCTCCCAGCAGAATCACGTGGCAGCCGCCTGACGGGATACTCCACTACCAAAGTAGTTATAGTATCTTTTACACATCACCTCCGACCCATGGTCCCTCATCCTCCAACGCTATCTATCAATACCCCAAAAATCCACCCTCAGGTTTACTCTCCGCCTCGGCGGCGGATGTTTTGCTCTTACTCTCTCTCACGGGTAGGCAACAGTGCTATTCTATTCCAACTCACTAGGTACCCTTCCATACCTCAGGTTCATCACGATACTGTAATCCTTGATCTTCTCTCCCCTCCGGACCCTCGTCCCATATTCCTTTGGCTTACAAAACAGTGTTGAGCTATCTAACACGATTAAGAAATCATGCGCAGATCTACGTTGAATAAATACCTTGATGCAACAGACGATGGTATATTGATCTGTCCCAGTGAGTGAGGTGAGACTAGATCATTTCGATTGTGTAGAAAAGACTTTATCTCTGTGCAAGCAGTCAGGTGGAGTGCCCCAGTCCAAGTCTCCACAATCTCGTTATGCAGCAGGACATTGCGTTAAGGACAGATTGTAGGTAGCCCACCTCTGTGAATAATGGAAGTTGCAGAGGAAACATCGTGGATAGGGCATTCGTGACGTATATAATTACATCCGCCAGATCCAGACAGAGGTTCGTGAGACGGTGATCGATCAAGCAAATGGTGGATTTCTGATAAACACAAACATATAAACCATGCCAAAACGTGCGCATCGCATCGCCATGAGACATGTGTGTACATATATACCTAGGTAGTGAGCTACCCAATACGCATCATAATTTAGAGGCACAACGCCATTGCATCAACATATCTTTGAATGAAAGGAATATTGTCATGTGTGTCCCTAAATATCTACATGTCCACAATGAACCATGGAAAGACTACAGCAACAGCTAGCGCAAAGGCAACCTAAGACTGGGCAATGACGTAAACCAGTTGTAATTGTACATAGAAGGCCCGCAGGTGATTGTCTCAGCTGAAAAGACAAGCCAAAACCAATCCCAGTATCCACAGGGTCCAGAAATTGTACTGAGGAACGGAATAGGGATTCGAATGATGAGTAGGTAGGGTGTAGTTTGTTGTATTTTATGTTTGGGAGGATATGGAGGGCCAGGGTTTACATCAGCAATGGTCGACTCGACCTGTGGTTGTGGTGGCTGTAGCGACGAATCAGCGGCCATTGGAGTATTCTACGCCTACGCCTAGAGGGATAAGGCTTCAGGGTAATGGCGTTATGGCACCACATACATTCGGCAAAAGCTTGAAACCTGTTGAATCGACGACTCGAGCTCGTGTCATCAATCGATCGATCCGTTGCTGCGGCGACACCCCTGCCATCAGGAAATGGTGTTGCTACCGCGACAAGTCCACCGTACCCGGAACGTGATAAATTCTTGATTGATTATTCTGATTTAGGTCCTCGAATAGTATCACCTTGCCTTCGGCTACCCTTGATCTTGCTCTAACTGCTGTTAATGAACCAGGAGAAACCGATGGATGGGTGTTTAGTTAAATACACGGCTCAAACATTGACAAACATGTTTCCAATTCGACGTGAGTATCAACGCTCTAGATCTGTCGATAGAAAGAGAAGCTATTGTCTAATGAGTTGTTGCTTGTTATTCAGCACCTGCTTGCGTATGTTTACGGTATACTATCGTCCGCTGCCACAACTGTGCCCTCCCTCCTCCCCCGTCCCCTCACTTCCCCAATTGTGATTTTCCCGGGCTACCTATCAACTCCACAAGACATGATCGAGTTTTGCAAAACGGAATGTGTATAGCTATAGCACTGAACAAGGCTTTCATAGATGAATGGCTACCGCCGATCTTGGAGTAACCACAATAGATAGAATTGGTAGTGATGTTCTGAACGATTCAGAAACACGTTACAATTGTCAAAGGTTTCAAACTATCGAGCGAGATTGTTCGGTGTTGAAAGTAGTTGATGATATTGTTTGGTATTATTCAGTTGATACAGAGTTCGGGCATGTTGTGTGTATGGAGAGAGTAGAACAAAGACTTTGTAAGAACAGGCAAATATGGAGCGGGTGCGCCGTGGTCCTGTTGAAGGTGCGCCTCCATATATACACCAAGTTGCTGGAACAAAGGATGTCAACAGCTGGGTGGGTTGATGCACAGGTGTACAGGGCTATTGATGGGTGGACTAGACAAATGAGCAGGAAGAATGCAGTCAAACGATTCATTCAGAAAGAATGTGGAAACATGTCTCCCTCGTATTAACTATATAAGTGCTGGGTCGCTCGTGGGAACCATATGCCCCCCGTGAGTAGCTGTACATGCCCTCGTGGGAGGCATACATGCTTTGACCTATACCAATTAAATCCTAATTTCACCTGCCGCGTACAGAGCTTGCAAGGTTAATTTTAGCATTTGTAGCGTCATACTTCAATTTCGTAATTAATTTTGAACACAATAACAGACCAATCTTGTTGACAAAAATTGTGTAAAGTATACAGTTGCACCTAGTGAACGCGGCGTGAATACAGAATTGCCTGACCTGGGTTAGCCTTTGCGAATTGTTGCGCAGGATATACACCAATTGAGTATTCAGAAGATGCATACCATCATATTGTTGAATCGTCTACCAGTGTATTAAACAATTCAGTTACTATACCCAATCGGCCACTGTATAATATCTTGCCCGTCAGATGAAATAATTCAATCATACCAGTATTGTTAACCTACCCAGCAATCCGGCGTGATTGTTTAATCCATTGAGACAACAATCACCCTTGCCGGATTTTTCAGAACAATGACATCATTCATGCTCACCTACTGCTATTGCACAGCTGAGTAGCTCATCATCATTGGATATCCTTGATGCTGCCACAATGAATTTTGTGGCACATAGCTAATATCCATACCATCTTTCTCCAAACGATATTTGCACAACAAGACGCACTTACTCATTATCTATCGGTTTGAAATCAGCCTCATTTCAATTGGTGCCCATGCATAGTGACTACCACAAGTATACTACGATAGCCGATCAAGAGGAGATATAACATGTATTTGTATGTGCAATTACCAGCATTGCATCCTGTATCGTTTGCATTTACCTGCTAGTAGTATGGTATACATGTCCTGTATCCAGGGCTGCACTGTGTTAAATTCCAACGATTTGATATCCATGAGGCATCACGGGAAATGGTTTTTGTGGGTCCAGAAAAGGGAGGGTACATGCTGGATTCATGGATCCAGTGGGTTGTGGAGAGATATAATATATCTTCATCCCTCCTTTCCTTCTTAATTGTGCTCCCGCACGAGCATGAGGCCTAAGCACTTACTAGTACTCTGTGGCTTGTCGATCATTTCACAATACCTGACACATATACGACAGGCAAACTCATTTCCTTGCAACTGGGTGGTGAACAGGGTCCTACTACCTACCGCGTGAACTGAGAATTAGGAGCACATGTGGATATTGAGACAGTCTCAGTATTTCTTCGTAATCTGTGCCAGAGCATGGCCTAAACTGATTCGAAGAGGATTGATTAGTTTTACCTACGAACGCAGGGGGCAAGCAATCGACAAGGGCTCTCAATTCCCAGTTTACACGGTACTCCTACTCCAGGGATGTGATTGTCTGTGCAAATACATACGAGATACAAACACACACAGACTAGAGACCCTCTTGTTAAACCTGCAATACTATTGCCCTGATACGAGTACTTGGGTCAGGGAAGAGGTAGTTGGAAGATGGTGTGCACCTCCCTTCGCCAAAGATGGCAAGCTGGGGCGGTGCGCAAAAGAATTTGTATTGAGTTGATCCTGTCAAGCCACCCGACTGCTCCACACCATCTGCTTACAACTTCTTAACTGACCCGAGTAATACCGCAAAATCTGCCGAGTTAGAGACCATGCCAATTTTCAACGCCTTACCTTAGGTAAATGGATTTGGGCCGTGCCCTGACCAAGCTCTGCCCTTGTTTACAGAGAACTCTCGACTGTCTCAAAAACCAACATGTCATTTAACTCGCTAGATTAGAATTACGCGGTAGGGGGAAAAGCTCTCCGTGGGAGGGGCTGGCCGGGCTGGGCACGAGATTAGGCAAAGGAGGAATCTATTAGAGCCTTCCAGAGCCGCATTCCCCCCAATTCTGAATCTCTCGACTCCACAACGTCCAATTTCTAAATCTTGATCTCGTCCCAAAACTCCAATTGCTTACAGTAGCTCTGTATTGTGAAATATATGCCAGTAATCCGATCGCGGTGTCTAAACGTAATGATCAAATAACGTATATCCCGCATACACTGATGTACTACGTAGTAAAGTGATTATGATTGTAGAGTGTAAAACGGCGGCGTGGAATATATGAGTAGACACTCACATTTATTTCTAATAAAATGAATCCTATAACGTTTACATATCTCTTGAATCCTTCAGATTTGCTCCAGAGCAATAGCTCTGAATATATGTGTGCCCCTGACTCGCAAATACTTGTGCTCTTGAGCCAGAGCACAAGTTATAATTATTCTCATGCGATCATGTGCTCCAGAACACGAAAATCATGCAATATGCCGAAATTATTTCTCCAGATATATATATAGGGAAGGGGTGGAGGGAAATACTCACGTAAGAAAGACGTGAAAAGAAATAAATAAAAAAGCATGCGCATGCACACTATGGTTCAAACGTTCGAAGTGTGCAGTCGACGCACACATTTAGATTAATTATGAGATTAGTTGAAATGAAATATTCATAGGAATATGGCGAGAATTCAGGAATATGTGCAAAACAAATATATTTAATATGTGTGCGGAATGTATGTGAAAACTAGTGAAATGAAATGCCTGCACATGTCATTGTAAGGGTTATTTGATTATAATAGAATAATTATTTTTTAGTATTATATAGAAATTTAAAACGTGAATTTAAAAGTGTGAGATATATATATATGTACTAAATATAAATATGTGCGAAAATCTGACAAGAAATTGGTGGAGAGGACTAGCCCCTGACCTGATCTATACGTGGATAATGTGTATGGAGAGTGTGCGGAGGGAATTCTTGCTCTATCTCTCGCACTCGCGCTCGCCCTCACCCTCACCATTGCCCTCACCATTGCCCTCACCATCGCCCTCGCTGTGGCCCTTGCCTTTACCCTTGTGCTTGCTCTCTCCTTGCCTTCTTTGCCGATGGTGCTGGTGGTGATGGTGAAGACTAGTTGGTAGTAGTGGTAGTAGGGAGGGCATTACCAAGTGCATAGAAAAGCTCATGACATGGCACAGGGTGTGGGCAAATACAGCCTCGTGCCGGGCGCTTCCATGGGCGAGCGCAAGATGCAGTAACCAATTCACCATGCACAGTTCTTGCACACGTTGTTGAAAGCGAGAGCGAGGGTAAGCAAACTTTCTACGCACATCATTTGATTCAGCACAGTTGTCGCACAGTTGCTGCACATATTTTGCACATTTTCCATGATTCCCATAGTACATCATGGCACATATTGAGCACACTTCGGTCATACATTCCGTCACATGTACAGTTTACGTCCCGAATTGTGAATGAATTGTGTTGAAACCCAGCGTGACGTGTGCTTTCAGAACAATGGGGAAGATATAAAGCATGCCTTGATCTCTTCATAACCACAGATACACACACGGAGGCATTCATAGCATATATATGCTTAAAACGAATTTATGCGTGTATTAAATTGGCTGTATTAATTCTCCCATTTCGTACCATATTTTAGACCTAAATAATACTTGATTATCGATAAAAGCCTGCGTTGGGTTATGGGTTAGTCTTTTTCGAAATTTCATGTCATTTTCAACAATATTGCATAATAGAGTTAGAAGTATCCCTCGTTATAAGACGAGACTAGCATATAAGTGAAATATGCTAATTTCATGTGGAGGACTAGAGAATGTATGCTTATAACGTGAACGGGAGTAATCTGTACCTATCAAACTCGTCTGGAACAATGAAAGTGAAAGTCAGAGAAGGGTCCCACGCCCCGCCCAAAGTGAAGTTGCTTGGTTTGTGGTTGCAGGAGGATCGGGCCTAGTTGCAGGATGTTTTATTGTTATTTGTTGTCGACCGTCCAGGCAGATATATTCGGTAAATATATTATATCCGTCAGGATTGTGACTGTGAAAGGATTAATTATCAAGCGATGTGTGATGTTATTTGAAGTTCAATTTATGTTTGTGGGTACGTATGAACCTAATATCCCTTCTCCTTTCGAAGCTTTCCCCTTTTCCCCTCCGCCCGAGATGTTCACTAACAACGGGTACCATAGAGACGACATCATATCCATCACATCATATCATATCATATCATAAAACCTCCCGTCCCAACGATCAGCTTACAACGGGAGTAATATGTATTGGCGTTGCAGGTTTGGATGGAGTGCATCATACCCCAATGCGTTTCCCATGAAACCTAGCACTACAGCCCGCAATTCAATTCTTGATTCACCGAGCCTTCCTCTGCTCTGTCGCACACATGCAGTCCGCCATCCTCCTCTTGATCATTATCTTCGATATCACTCACAATCCGCCCTCCTTTCAACCGTCCTCTCGCCTACCTACCTTATTCTCCGAGAGGCACGTTGTAGATACTCTGGTCATCGACACATCTTCGTTGATGGAATATATTGTGATTGTAGCAATAGTTGGCGGGGCCACCAGTGCCGACTCCAGCTCAAACCAGATGTAACAATCCTGCTCTCTTCTTTGCTAATTACCACGACATGAGTGAAATTTTAAATGGGCAACAAGCCAAATCTAGAAATTCATTCGCATGCAGCTTTGGCGATGGCGAACCACGATAAGTCTCGCGTGGGGAGTAGAGATACATGGGGTGAAGAAAGATGGAGATAGACAAGAAGAAAAGGAAGACAAAAGGAAAGAATACTTATCCACGGGCGCCTCCGGTGACTTGTCTAATTGCTAGGCCAAGCTGCAATGGTCATGTCGTGGAACCATTTACGACTGGCAGCTGCGCTGCCCCAGTCACTCTACCGGGCCTGGGTGTCTGGCATTATGGCATTTGCCCCAAACATCGTGGGGGCCGTGGCCCTCCAGGCCGCACCTCAGACAAGCTGGTTCGAGGGCCTTCCTTGTTTCGGCAAGCTACATAGCTTTAGAAGCGACCTTTGCTGGTGAAGCACCAGATGAAGTTTCGCAGAGCCGGCTGGGTCTAATCCATTTGTGGGTATTCCACCCGGGGCTTGTTCTCCTCCCGTAACCAGGGGCCACGCAAAAAGCCATAAGCTCCTAAGTGGGCAGTTGCGCTTGCCGCTCCGCTCCGGCCTTAAGCTAAGCGGTCGGCCTCCTCATTTCCGCGGATACCAATATGCGCCTTGACGCAGCAAATTGCTCTGCTCTTGTCCGCTTGCTTGCTGTGACTGCAGCCGGGTGGCTGTCTCGAAGCCTAGGTAGTCCTACTCGAGCTCCGTTTTCCAGCTTCAGTGTAGTTGCCATCGCCACGTGGCTGTCAGTCAGGATTGGTAGGGGAAGTGGGAGGGGCATGTCCCATGGCGACAAGTTCTACATCCACAACTGTGAAGACTCGGTGGATAGAACAACTTGCTTTTTTTGCTGGTTGCGAGCCTCGAAGGGAGGGGTGTAGCAGGTAAAACCACACACTCGTCCGGCAATGACCAAGCCATCGCATCGTTGTAGGTCGTGGTCTATCCTTCGTCATGCCTATCCTTCCAAACTTCCTCTCGCCCTGTTGATGTGATTTTCCCTGAAATGATTAAAATGGTCGAGGGAGGCCGCTGGCACGGCTCCTACTCGAGCTTCCCCACGATACCTAGGGTAAGACTGTCCCATCCAGGGTAGCCTGACGCCTCCCACTGGGACCAGTTTCGGCAACAGGCAATTGGGAGAGCGCGTTTCCATGCATTCGTGAGGTTGAGGACTGCATTTCAAGGTTGAGTTCCGATGGACTCTCAACTCCCTTGACCGAATTGAGGGCTCCGACCTGGCAGTCTGTGAGAACAATTGTGCGATAATCGGCAGGGCTGTGATCGGTGTTTTAGTTTGGAACGGAGGCACTGCCATTGATTACCCCAATGAGTGGTATCCCTCATTGCACGGTGTTGTGGGTAGGACCTCCCCATTCTTGCCACTGCTCTGGCCTGGGGAGCACTGCCGCATGCATCGGACTTGGCCTGTCCATACGGCTCTTTTCACTCCTGGGGTCAGTCAGCCACTTGCTGATAATATCTTTCATTGCCTCTCAGATGGCTATCATGCACCTGGTGTCTGCCAGTGCTGGTAGTAAGGGTGCTACAGCGCCGTCGATCCCACGAGATATAGCAGACTGAGTTGAGTTGCTTTTTGAGAAATGACCTCAGCCACTTTCATTGCCCTCGTGAAGCGTTGGACTCTAACTACCTACGCCGACACCATTTCCCATGTGACGTGATTGAAGGAAGGCATGCATCCTCAATGTCGCTTAAACTCAAGACTTCTCTCTAGCTGGTCGTTATTCATGCCTTCTTAGACGCCCTAGACAGCCAGCCATCATTCATGATATGTCTCATGGGGTTGATGTTGATGCCGTTCATACAAATTGCAAAGCGCAGATGGGTGTATGAGGCCTTCAATGTCATTTAGTGCCGCCGCCACGTACCGGTCCTCTGTGTCCCATTAGAGATGGTGTTGGTAAGAGCGATAGGTCTCTGGAGAGCAGTTAAGTGTGCCCTGGTCGTTTATTTGGCTTGGGAGGTCATGACAAAGCCTATAGAGTTGCGTGCGGAGATGTTTTTGCTTGTGGGGGTTATAATCAGGTGCTGGTATATCCTGCCTCCGCCCACCCCCCTTCAGCATGCGCATCCACCGGTAGCGATGTCATCCCAGGCCGAGAGTGCATGTTGGTCTCCATGGTTATGTGGTCGAGAATTACTTGTATATTTGTTGAGGGTCTCTCCCCCCTCTTCCCCCACGTGTAGGTGGGAAAGAACACTTGGCATCAAGTTCAGTTCTTCCTGGTTCAACGTTCCTAGATGGAGCTTGATTTAGCAGATGGGTGAACGGATTATCCACTCGGTGGTTGCGAGGTTGTGTTCTTGTGGCCTGTTATGCGCGGGGTTGTGCAGGCAGGTGCAATGATTGTGAGTTGGTGATATATATCCTGGTTGCATTTGCACTTGCCGCAGATTATGAGTCTTCGTTGTAAGCGTCCCTTACACAGATATCAGGTAGGGACCCTGCCTTCTGCAGCCATTCATTGCAAGCAGTATCGCCGGGGCTTTCCCTTGCCCAGTGAGTGGCCTTGCTTATGACACTTGAAACACGAGTTCGTGCCCAGTAGTGCCGGCCTGGATGATGGCGCTGGGATGTGCATGGCTCCTAGCCGAGGCACTTCTCTCTGAGATGATGCCATCTGGTTATTTGTAGTTTGCCGTACGTGGCGCGTATAGCCCTTCATTGTCTTTGGACTAGATTCTACATCTGCTGGCAGAATTGATGTTTGCCCCGGGTGGGCCGAGACTCTGAACTGTATGGTGAGGTGGGGTTGACACCGTGCATCCGCAGTGAGCTGGTGCCAGATTTTCTGATTTCCGCTGTTATTGGATCTTATGGGGATTTCCGGGGTGGCTAGCTTCCGGCATTACTCGGGTGATTCCTCTAGTTCCGGGGGGTCTGGAGAGGTGGCTGGGTGTTGGCCAGCGCTGTCGATGTCTGCGTCGTCGTCGAGGTCCCTGTCCGAGTCTTGGGAGGAACCCTCTCGGTCCCCTCTCCCGCTCGTGGGCTGGTCAACTTGGAATGTTGCTTTCCCCTGGGGGTCCTTCGATGTCTTCAAAGGCGGCGGACCCTCCTCAGTCTTGCAAACAATCGTGGCTCGCCTCTGAGCATCCGGATGGTCATCAGTGATCAAAGGCCAATTGTTGCAGCCTTTGAAAATCCATTGTTTGGATCCTTCCACCATGACCGGTAGGCCTGGTAACCTCCGCCCAATCTCGGGTCGCCTTGTACACGATTCTGCTGCTGCTGAGCGCTTTTCGTTGGGAAGCTTTGTCTTTGCCTCTGGGCCCGACTGTATCCTCCTTCCCCCCTTCCGAGTTGGTTTCTTATTCATGGACGGGACACTCTTGGCGCCACGTATCTGCTGGCGATGACAAGTGATTTCTTTCATTGGGGGTGATCTCAGGGCTGCTTTGCCTGGGTGGGCATCGGGCGCTTCAGCCCCCGAATTTTGGATCGTATTTGCTGTGCTCGTGATGCGGTATCGGATGCTGCAAACCGCAACGCCAAAGACGGAGGCCGTAGTTCGTGTGTTGTGATCTCTCTGTCGTTTCTGTCAAAGCGGTTGTCGGGGTCATGAGCTGACTTGAGTTGATTCGTCACTTTCTTTGTTGTTGCGCATGAGCTGCTGCAGAAGCAGCGGATATGCAGCGGGTGGGCCGGCGGGCTGGTGGAGTCGGCTGATGTTTTGAGTGCTGTTGGGCCAAGGTTTCAGCAGGTAGGGGGTGGGCGGAGGTGGAGAGTATATGTTATCTGTGAGTCTGTCGGTGTTGTGTTGTATCATGCAGTGCTGTGTAGATGGTCAGGATGCATGTTTCGTCGCGATTAGAATGCGGCTCGGAGGCTAGCTGGGACCACCGAGAACAAGGTGATATAGAAAAAGAGAGACATATGGCGAGAGAGAATCAGATCGATAGTCTTGCACATGTGGCCTGGTACCAAGGGGGGGGCACCCGTCTATGTACCCCACCCCAAAAGCGTTGAAATCGCCGTTGGGGGCTCGTAGAATGATATTGACGTCGACGATAGTAGCTAAGCGGTTTTCAGCCTGTTGCAGTAACGCTAGTACAATAATGCCATGTGGCTGTCCTCTGCCAAAGTCTACTACTAGGCTCGAGATCGGCTGCGAGTGAGCGGCGTTGCACACCAGACTGACTGGGCGGGCGTGGCTGTTTAGAGCCAACCCTCAGTGCCAAGCTTTCTTGGATTCCAATCGATATCGCACTCTTACTCCGTTAGTCTTCCCTCCTGCGTATGTAGTTTTCCCAACCAACTCCGAGGATCTTGTTGAATAGAATAAATGTTTTTGTGTTTGTATCGTTTCGCTCTATCCATTGCTGGAAACCTGGACGTTGGAAACGCCGTGTGCTCCCTGACTTTGCTCTTTCGCTTTCGTCCTGTAAGGGGTTGTCGGGGAGAGCTTTGCTGATGCAGGAGCGCGATGGGCATATCTTGCCCCAGACCAGCACTAGCATCACAAAGCGATTTATGCAATACTGGTAGGTATTGGTCAAGTAAAGAAAGTGTGAAGGTTGCAACTTACTAGCCTCGTCCCCGCAACTTACTTAGGTATGCTACTCTCCAAACTGTCGCCCACCGCTTTTACTAGCCTCGATACAGGCGGTATGCATATCGGGATGCGTACAATGCGCTCCGCACGCACGCAGAGATGTCACGTGGAGAAGGATGAGGTGAAGGATGAGGTGTATACCTCCTGGAGAACATTGACCACCTGTACACAAAATGGTGTTTTTGGGATTATTATCTCCAGGGTTGATAGATTCCACATTAAAAACATATATTCCAGCTTTTACATTTTCATATTCTTTGAGCCATGAAGTTGTTTTTAACATATGGAATGAATGTTTTTCGCCATTTTTGCAGCTTGAAACAAATCTTGCATCACAGATATCATACCTTTGATTTGGTCTATAGTTGTGGGTAGATTTATATGGTTTTTCGTATCAATCGCACATGAATACTGCATAATTATGGTGAGGCAGGTGTGGCAAGTAAACGTCGTCCCAAATAGTAATACCCCGTTACTTTGAATTGAAATATCTTGGTTTCAGAGAGTTAACACCACTAAGTAAGTATCTGAATTAAGAGGTTTATCTCAATCATGGTGACATTCAGCCAGCACAAAATCATTGAGCGCAGTGCCGTTAAACCTCAAAATCAGGAATCTCGCTTGAAAAAACCCCGTGAGTGATTTTTGTCAACCCGGTCGGGAGTTTGAGCAAGTTATTTATTTTTTTTTGTATGGCATCCCTACCCCATACACAAAAGCTATCAAAAAAAAAATACTCCGTACGGGGGTTCTACAAAAAAACCCCCGTAAAAATTCAAAAACAGATTCTCCGTAGTTACAGAGAATTTCTTTTGCGGACGGAAGTTTACTTGACACATAGATTTGTCGCACCATACATAATTACTTAATGTAAGTCCTGAACTGATATCTCAGTGGGATTAAGGTGCTAGTGTATACCTATAGATTTTGTGAAAACAAATTCCCTGTGAGCAGAAACATGCTCAGGGTTGATGATGAAATATGAGAATTTAGGACTGCAATCAGATTTAGCAGACATGAATGCACCATCTCTGACTTTTCTCCTGGGCACTTTGCTGTTGTGTTGGTGGAGGTGGTTTAGTTTGTAAATGAGGCGTGGTGGCGCCCATACTAAATTTTTCGGTTACATAAGTAGGTTTGTGAAGCTTGCCGAAGCGGTGCGTACGTACGTGCGTGCGTCGAGACTGGTGCGTGCGTGCGAGGAACCGTAAACGCATCCCGATACGCATACCGCCTGTATCGAGGCTACGCTTTTACCACACACAGGCCAAACTTGATGGATGCATAGGTACCTTTCACGCCTGCGGCAGCAGGATATAGTCAGTTTTGGGAATTAATATCAATATATATACTGAACGAAGATTGTGGCTTGCCTAGGTAAGTATGCAGTTTTACCTGAGCTAACTAACGTTTTTCTATTTAAAGTAAAGAGTGGTATACGTAAGTGGCTTTGATTGTGCTTCGATATATACATTCCGTTACCGCATAATTATACCCTGGAATATAAGAGAGCCATGTAAATATATGACACCTTTCCGTGCACGGGTCATACTCCCCTCGAAGATCTTTTTGGGCGGGCATCTCTGTAGCCGTGCACCGTCCGTCCGTTGCAACGAAATTCTCAATGTCTCGAAAAATTAATTGACATGGCCTCTTATATTCCAGATTATAATTATGAGGTACCTCTTGCACCCCCCAATCCTCCCCATTTGCGAATCCGGGATTGACTCCTTTGCCGCTGCCGCCAGCGCTGCTGGCGCCTAAAGCGCAAGGCGAACTGCGTGGGAGCAAATACAATTGTGGAGGAAAGGGATTGCGTGGAGGAAATAAGACTGCCTTGAGGAAATAGTTTGCATGCACCCTGCCCCAGTATTTGCAATTGAGCAAAGCCAGTGGGCCATTTCGGGCCCTCTGAGAAAGTATCGATTAAAGTGACAATCAATCGAGTGCTTTACCCTATATTCCAGCGCGCCATTGCTCATTTATAAACACCATCACAGTGATGAATCTGGAAGTGGATATAAGAACGTGTGTATTACTACTACTACTACTTGAAAGACAATTGAATAATTCAATGAACAAATTTAAAGACAAATGGAGATAGATGCAACCGAACGGGTTGGGGGGAAATCAAACCCCCAAAAACCGAATTGCAAATCAAGCCGAGGATTGAGAGTCCACAGGGCTGGACTGCCGTTGCCAATCTTCCTTCGCCATTTCAGCTTGATATTGCACGAGAAATGCATTTATCATCATACTTTTATACCCCAAGCCCCACTCTCTCGCTAAATCCATGACCCAGACTCCACTCTTTTGTCTCCTCCAATATTTCGTCACTTGTGGACCAAACAACTCATCTTCATCCACCGCCACCTGTGGATTGGGTCCACGGAAGGGTGCAATCATGTACGTCATCACTTTGACAAGCACCTCGAATCCCTTTTCTAGCATTGCTTGTTCCCCATCCCATTTGAATTCGGCTGCTGCAGCCTTGACGCCGACAGTGGTGATATACTCGAGCAAATCCTCAATGTCCTGTATTGTGTAGTCATAGAATACAGTTTCATGACGGCAAGTTCCCTGTGGATGCCCAAGGAGGTGGAAGAGCGGCTCCAACTGCTCTTGTGCGTTGTCGGTGTTCAAGCTCTCTGGGTCGGTGTTGTCTTTACCTTGCTGGCAAAGGCCCAAGTGGATTGCAATTCTTTTTGCCCTTTGGATGGTTTGTTGTTTGGTACCATGGCCGCCACGAAGGTATTTGTGTAAGAAGTCCTTTGCTGCGATAGGTGGAAACACTAAGAGACGATTGCCCGCCTTGTCTGGAGGATAGCCGGGATGGCTTTCGTAGCCCATCATTTCTAGGATCTGGTTCATGTAAGCATGGTGGGTAAGGGGACAATGCGGAGGGGGACAGATATAGTCTCAGGACAGAGAGGCTTACCAAGACGGCACACTCGTCAAGTGTGTAGTGCCTGAGGCTGATCAATGCTGAGTCCCATTCATTGTAGGACAATGAAGAGCTTTCGGACGTAGCGACGGACGGCTCAGATACATTCTCTTCCATTGTGATGGATGGAGGAAGAACGATAATATTTGAAGTTGCGAGGCTTGTGAAGATGGTGGGATTGTGGAGCAATTTCGTGAGGGCGATAAAGTTGCACAATGTTGATGGAGATACGGAGAGGAAGGGAGTACAATAACGCGCTGAGTTTGCCCTCTATAACCTCATGCCAAGGCTAGTGCCAAGGCAAGTCTCGCGCCGCCAACGGACGAGACTACGTCAAGGGTAGTCTCGTGTCCATTGCGGGCCTCTACGAGGGGCTGGGCACGAGACTAGTTGCGGGTTGCGTTGATTTGTTCCAAACAAGTCTAGTGTAAAGCGGTTTCTCACCTTGTCAAATCCGCTAGTTGTAATTTCTTTGTTTATTTACATTCACATTCTGCTTTCGCCTCTCGGCAAGCGTCCTATCCGACAAGAATACTACTACTACTACTGATACTAGTACAAACAATTGCTCTGATAAACAAGTGATGAAATCAACAAAGGAAAAGTGGAGGAATAGAAGAACAGCACCCCGACCACCGTAATTTACTTTTTTCATCCGCATGTCAGCAGAATTCCTCTGTGGACAACAACAGCATAAAAGTGCTTGGTTATCCGCCGCCTCATCCTAGCTGCGCTGGCATCTTCGAATCCCTATGTAGGCTTTGCAAAATGCAAAAGCAACAATTTTTGTTATCACAAGTTATAATATGCCCATGACGATCTCTTCTAGGTTTTTGATCTCTGTGTTCGACTGACCCGCCGATGCTTCCTTGTCAGCTACATAGTTCAATGATTCGAGGAGGAACATTGGCCCACATCAACAAAGGTCGAGTTGGCGCTATCGGCGCCATGGCGACAACAGCGCCGACCGGAGTAGTGTACCACCAAAGCGACACGAGCTCGTTGGCATGGCGCTGAAGCGACACAGCCTCAGGGTAATGGCGCTGCAGAGACAGTTGACGGCAAACTGCCGCTACAGCAACAGACCAATCGACGACTCGACTCCAAGTCGTCAATTCCATGCGAATTCATGGCGTTCTACGAGGGTCTATGTCGATCGATCCGTCGCTGTGGCGACACTTCGTCGTCGTCGAGAGTCGCCGCAGCACCATTACCCGCTGCTACAGCGCCAAGTCGACCTTTGCTGATGTCGCATGTTCCCGGTACCGACAATTGAGATAGATACCTACCTAGGTAGGTACCAGGTATATGCCGGAGCATTTTGATTAAGGTGGAAGGCATGCAACATCGAGAAGATAGATCAACATCACCATCTCCCATCAATCGACCATCCGCCCGTGCGACAACTGGATGCCGGACTTGTGACCTCCTGCTCTGCGTTACAGCGAGCGACTGTGATGCCTGGCCGGCGCAAGTGCCCATCCGTTATCATTTCCGAAGGAGCGTGCATGAGGAGGCGTCGATGATGCATGGCTGCGGGGGAGGTGGCGGATCCTGCCTGCCCAGTGGAGAATTCGAAGAATGAATATATAGGGCCATAACGAGTGAAGATAACCACTCCTTTTGAATGACTATTTCTGCAACGTAACCCCCCCCCCCTACTCAAGCATATAGCACACTTGTTCATACCAGTGTAGCAGGACATGTCATCCGCCGGGGGTTCCTCCTCCCTGAACGGACCTACCCCGGGGTATTGAGATACCTTTGGGTGTGGGGGACTTGTTGCTATGGCAAGTTCAAATCAGGGGATGGTTCGACAAAGGTACAAAAACTGAAATCCAATCCCGATAACTTGAAATGTACTGTGCTGATATAATGATCGATACCATGGCCATAGGCTGTGCATTTGGGGCGCTGGTACTGGTATATGTCAGTAGTCTCCTACACTCTCGGAGAACACACTCGTACTGAATCCTCATCACTATCAAACCTTGCAATATCAACATCAACATCAACATCAACATCAGCAGCGAATTCATCACCAGCTTGGTAGTTGGGTAAGGAAGGGAGAATGGGGACTGACTCATGATTCCGTTGCAACGTTGCCTCCGCACCGACTTCGACACCTTGTGGTGGAAACATCACACGGGCAGGGCCAGGGGAGGAATTCTCTGTGGCTGGCCCATCGAGACCAATGGGCGGTGGGAGGCATGCAACCCATCCCCACCCGTGATTTGATACTACCGCACAATGGTGGTAACGGCATCGGCTAGACGAGGATTAAATGGAGATACAAACCGCAGGGGTAGTGACTATAATAAGTTGGCAGCATCGACCTGCCTGCCATTAAGCCCTTACTACCACCTATCGGTGCAAGATTCAGTATCACCGGCGGCGGCCCCAACGGTAAGTAACTCCATGTTGGCGGGGGCAGCAGTTGGAAGCAGTTCTTTATCGGGCAAGGCGGTGGAAACAACCCACAGGTGCAAAACATCACAACACCACACAGACAGCGATTTCGAGTGAATATTGAAACACCAATGCCGTTGTGCCTATTGCTAACGCAGGATTCAAGAACCCATCTCAACACAGGATGCTTAATAACTCGTGGTTGGAATACATGTTTCACGACGATAAAACTGTGGTCCCGACTTGCAGCTAGGGGCTCCAGGAAACGAGTTGCACCTGCGACGGATGTAAGGCCTCCCGCCTGGACAATGGAGACAATCACATCAGGACAGAGACTCCAACCAAGGTTTTCATTGCCTTACCGCGATGGGTTTTTCATTAAACAGGGATCGGAAATCGGCGTACCTGCCTCGTTGATTGAGGTTCACACAGCATGCAGAGGAATCATTCGCAGGATATACTTCAGCGGCAATATTCTGGGAATAGGATGAGATTCCGGGGGAGGGAGGTAAATGGAACGGCAAAGGAAGGGGGAAGGTAATCCTGACCTACGGGTAGCAAGGAGATAGGCACAAGAGTACCTGAAATACTCCCTGTCCGTGCGGACAATATGCAAATAGACTGCTCAGGGGAGTAGATACTGGTGTGATGTTAGCGAGATCTGCGAGGTCAAGGTACTGGGATTGATCGCCCTTGAAAACAGCAACCCAACCGCCGGCCGCGCGCGTACGTTCATCAGCAAAGGTCGACTTGGCGCTGAAGCGGCATGGCTTCCCTGGAATGCCTGCCTCTGTAGCGACACGGCCTTAGAGTAAAGGCGCGGGAGCGACATCAGGGTAAACCGGTATCACTGTGGCGACAGTTCGGGTGGAGGTGTCGCTACGGCGACAGATTGTTCACCATCAAAGGTCATAGAACGTGGTATTGGAGGATTTTATAAGCTTCGATTCTTATCAATTCGTCGCTAAAGCGACACTTCACCGCCAATTGTCGCTGCAGTGACATTACCCTGAGGCCGTGTCGCTACAGCGCCATGCCCTCCCACAATTATCGCAGCAGCGGTAGACTATACATCGACAAGATTGTTTTTCCTCGTCTCTATATGTCCCTTGATCCCTTCTGGAACGATTCAATCTATATTCCTTGGGCAATTGCGTCTGGTGCAATCTTTCAAATATGGAGCTGATGTTTTTTTTAGTAAACTAGGCCATGTATCATATACCCAGAGCAAGGATGGATAGACTTGACACAAGAACACTACAATCCCAGTCTGCACATCCCTACTTGCACTTCCGCAATGGATGTTCTTGTGACAATGCATGGATCATCGCCAAAATCGATGGATCACCTCTCCCTTCATACATTCCCTCCTCCGAACGGCCCGTATGCTCCCTCTCTTGCAATTAAAGTGGGGGGGGGGGTTTGACGAACTATCAAAAGTTGCCATGACAAGGGCTTTTCGCTTTACCACCACCACCCGCTCAGAGCTCACCTAGCATGGCTAAAAATGCACTAAATACTGGGCTGTAAAAGGAGATGCCGTGGCACACTTAAATCTCAATAGTTGGGCCCAGAACCCAGACTCTAGCCGGATACACAATTATTATCAAAACCGCGCGAAAGGTCTGGGCACAAGAGCAGCCACTTCTTGATTCTGGAGGCCCTTCTAGTAGCTGTTTAGAAGCAGCTGTGTAAAAGCAGCTGTTATAGCAACCCTTAAGTAGTTTGTGCTAGCGCTTAAATTACTAACGTTTGTGAGTTGATTTTAGAGTAGCCGTAGGAGGTCTCTTGCAGCAGCTCTTGAGCCATCTCGAACACAGTTGTGGTAGCTTATATGGATGGCAGCCCATTACGCAAACTGTCAAAGGCTTTGCCGGTCTGCGTCTGATTTATCGATCTAACACGTGCCTTCAGCCCGCGAGCTGTCCCTTACTCACAAGCTTTCTTAGAACTAGGAACGTTCAGAACGCTTCAAGTGGGTACAGTTGTGGTAGTGAGATAATAGCAGTGTTTGTACAACCGGGTTGATCTTCAAGGCAGAGAGAGTATCGGTGAAATTATCGACTCGCATGTGGGGGTGAGTACCTACTAGAGTCAAATTGAATTGAAGTTTCAGCTCTTCTCCACGCCATTGTAGAGTAACCACATATGAATTTTTCATAACGCCTAGCAAGCATCTTTACCTCCATCTCTGCTCCGAGTAGCTATCCATCAGGTTCCTTCTCTTTCCTTCATTCACTTTCTTTGGATCAAGTTTAGGCTTGAAAGCTACGTCATGACAGCTATAGTCATTGACTTTGATTATGTACCTTTGAAACGAAACCCTCCTAAATGTTGATTGCCTTTTTACAAGTCAATTAAAGCCATTCCAGCTCCCGCTTACGACTTCTCAATTTCCCCGTATTGACATGCCCCATCAGTCGTACGTCTCTACAGCTCCGCTTGTGGATTACAATTCCCAAAGACCTGTTTCATTGGTATTGTTGCGCCCGCCATCACCCTGAGCTGAGGCCGTCTCGCTGTAGAGTTATAGCACCAAATCGACCTTTTGCTGATGGTAGGTAATCCGTGAGCCTCTACATTCATGGTTGACCCTGAACTTCATCTTCTTCGCTACCTACATGTAACCTCCCATTTCCAACCGTGGGCGCGAATCCACAACGAAATAAATATGTAGCCTCGTCCCCAGTATGTACCTTTAGGAAACCGCAAACAGAAGGGAGGGAGGGACCAGCATTGGCATTGGAAGTTGCGTGGCAGCCAAACTTTCGAATCCCCCCGCGCTTCTAGTCAATGACACATGTAGCTATAGTTTATCATTGCAATGAAATTAGGAACTATTACCGCAAATACATATGGACCTCCGACGCCCAAACTGCCAATTGGGATAACCTCTACCTACCTAGTCGTCTTGGAGATGCTACATGCGCATGCGGTCCACTGACTGCCGACTCACAAGAGACTATAGTATCTCAAGCCGACAAAAGATCAGCACCGGCTACCTTGGGTATATAAGCTATTCCCGGGTTTTATTTCAAATTTCTTGGAGCAGGTTACATTACATGCACAATGCACAATTGTGCAATACACGACAAAATTTGAACGACCGGGGGGGTTCAAATTTCTCTATGTCTCTGTGCTATAGGAGTACCTATGTACCTAGGTAGGTATGAGATCATGATCACCAAATTCATCCCGTCTAGATCCACCATGGCCAGGGGGCTTGTAGTATATATGTAGATAGAACAGAAGTCTTTACCATATATATATATATATATCCATTCATTGCAAAGCTTGCTACATACCTTAGGTAGGTACCCGCCAGTGTCACTCACTCACTCACTCAAAGAGCAGCCTTAAGTACCCAAGGTCCCGTATGTATACGTACGTAGTCTAGCTACATACCTAGGTAGAGATGGGGTTGACTACGACTGCAGTGCTGTCTTGATCATGGGTGTTTGTCGAAATCGTTGATGAGGAATTAATCTACCAAATCATGCACACTTGTAATGGCATCGATTGCCCCCCTCCTCGTGGCTACCATGCTCAGCGTTCTCTTGGGTCCTGGATTTTCAGTGCACATGCACATGCATGCCCGCGCGCCCTTGTTTCAATTGCAATTGCTTTAGGGATTGGTTTTTGAGGATACTGGCTAGCTGGCTGGCTGGCTATCGATGGCATCCTTTGAGCTCTCCTCCCTCCTGCTCGCTTGCTTATCAAGTAATTGCAATGATCATGAAGAAAGCAAGCCAAGCCAAGATGACATTATAAAAAACATAAACAAAAACAAAAGTCAAAACGGAAAATAGAAGCACCAAGTTTTGATATTTGAATCTAAAACCCTCGAATATTTATTGGCTAGAAGGAAAAAAAAAGAACAAAAGAAAAAAAAGAAAAAAAAAATAGCCAAACAATAGCGGATTTGGAAGCGGAGAAATCTTGGTCCATTGCAATTGCGGTGGACAAGAACGTACATACATAGGACAATTGAAAGAGGGTAGGGATATATGTGTATAGAGAGAGAAGGATTCAGAGATGGTCTGCTGGAGATGGAAGGAAGGAAGGGAGGAAGGGAATCCACCATTTCAAGGCATGCATGCGAGAAGCTTCACCAGTCACCGTTGTTGTTATCTTGGCGCTCCCCTCTTTCTCTTCCTCGTCCTTCTCCTCCTCGGGCCAATCCTCGCGCAGCCATTCCTTGGGATCGTCCGGATGCCCGGTCCAGTCGTACTCGTGCCTCGTGTGCTCGCTGTAGACGTAGCTGGCGTCGCCGTCGTACTCGCTGAACCCGTAGCTGCACGTATCACACCAGGCCACCCAGCGCCGCCGGCCGATCTTTGCCTTCTCCCATGTGCCAGGCCAACACCGCCGCCGGCCGCTCCTCCGCCCCGCCGCCCACAAAGACAAAGCTGCGGAGGAGCACGTGCAGCTGCGGCTCGCGCGGCTCCTTGCCCTCCACCGCCAGGTCGGCGGCAGAGAAGCCGGGCACATGCCACGCCTCGCCCACGAAGCGCGCCCACGCGGCAATGCAGGCACGCTCGCCCTCCTCCTCCGGCGGCCCGGCGGCGCGCACAAGGCCGAGGGCAAACGCGAGACACGTGCCCTCCCAGAATACCTTGCGCGCGTCTCCGGTGCGCAGGAGCTGGGCATCGCAACTGACCTCTGTGTAGGCGTCCTTCAGCCGCTTCCAGGTATACTCTGTGATGGTCAAATTGATGCACAGCCACGCCTTGGTGGCAGGGCGGTTGGGCACAAGCGATGGCATAGGAACCAGGCTCCGCGAGGAGCGTGGTGCCTACGGGCACATCGCAGTCCCAGGCTTCCACCATGGCATCTGTGGCGTCTGTGTCGATCATCCGCGGGGCTGGTCCTTCGGCATCGTTGTCATTGTCATCGTCGTCCTCTACCGCCAGCTGGGCCGCGTCCGTCCATTCCGTCTTGTTCTCCGTCTCGGTATCATTGCTGTCGGGCCTGGTGGTGTCGTTGCTATCGGCCTTGGTGGGGCTCCTAGGGGCATGGAGATGTGATGTGTGGAGGGCGCGCGGTGTTTGAACTATAGAGCAGGAGTTGGAGAGAAAGCATGTTGCTGAAGGGAGCGAGGTGGTGGTATATATATGCCTTGCCAGCCGGTGCCAAGGAATCCCTTCACATGCCTGCAAGTCGTGTTACATTGTAGCGGGCAATTCACCTTGCAAAGGCCGACGCATGAATAGCGGCAAATATGACTATACACTCCCCGCCGCCGGACAATAGGAAAGCCCTTGTCGGACTTGCCACAACTGAATGGAACTGTTTTTTGGATTAATCGCAACCAGAGTATAGTAAGTTGGCTGGGCTGCCCAAGGTATTGAAATGCAGGCATGCGCCGCCGTTCAGGTATCCTCAACCTTCTTTATAGTTAATTTATACACAGTTCTACGTTGTATCAATGCAATTCTCGGCATATGAATGAAAAAAGACAATATACAATGATTGATGGCCTCAACCAATCTCCAATGCCACGGAACGGAAACATACCTACCTGCCAAATTGCCCTCACCCGGCCCAACCGTATTGAGACATCATGCGCTTGTGAGCCCAGGACTGCGGGTTCGTAGAGGTGATCGATTGTCGAGGTCACACCTGGACAATGTCCAAGGATATTGAGGGGTAGTCTCGATTGAGGGGCTTGTATTACTTACTCAAGGTATAAATACTTACTCAAGGTATAAATGTGGCCATGGCGAGCCTGCTATAATGACAAGGCAATGTGAAGGATAATCCGGATATGCGAAAAGCCGTCTCCTGGAGCGCGCCTTCCTCTTGGCTCCTGCGGCTGGCTCTTGGCACTAGCGTAGCGCTTAGGCCATCTTTCTCATGGCCAATCCTTCCGGCAGATTATAACCACTAACAACGACGACGAGGATTTGCCAAGCAGCTTTGCCGAGAAGCAAAAGAAGTCGGAATGAATGAGGGAACAACAACGTGAACACCACCACCATCATGAAGCTTAAGGAAGATGATCAGTCTAGAAATCCCACCAACAGTAGTAGCGGGTGAGAGCTCGAGCCGAGGGTATTATAACGGAGTGAGCTCCGTATGTACTTAGTCTTGTGCCGAGTAACGTTCCGTGCCCTTGTTATAATTAATTACACAAAAGTAGTAGATTTCGCCATATTGGATTTGGCGGTAGATTCGGGTCTAGATCTGGCCACATATGGATTCGGGAGTGGATTTGGAAAGATGGAACATTTCGAATTCGTGGAGGATTTGAATTTTGTTTTTCTCTCACATCTACACATCTTAAGCTTCATTTGAATCACTATATTATCTTACGCTTGGGGTCACGTTCGGTCATGCAGGCCTAGGGTTTTTCTTCATGACGATTATGTTTTTGTTTTGTACATCTTTCCTTGATATTATATATATATATATATGTATGTTCTGCACCGCTCATAGTTTTAATTTTACTCCGCCCGTGGGAATTACTATATGCGGCTCGAGCTCCTTGCTAACCTTCTTTGTGCTTTAAACTTCCTTTGCCACAATTTCAACTACGTATACCTGGGGAATTTAAACGAGATCAATATTACAAGAGGAATATTATGATTAATACTCATGATCATCGGGCAAACACAACTACACAACCAATGAAACATTATATATAGTACATACACTCTTGAATGAAAAATTTAATGTTTGTGTTTTGTCTTCAAAATGATCATGAACGGCAAGATCATGATATATCTATATATAAGCACAACGGTATACGTACGAATGCTAAAATAAATCCTACAAATAATTTACTGGGGTCAACATTGTTGCATACGTACCTTTGAAAGAAAGATCTATACTATATATGGGTGCACGTGGAGCTTGTTTGGCCCTGATCGATCCTGATGATTACATGCACATGCAATATGCGTACCTACATAGTCTTATGCTTTATGCGATACTCTTAACGGGTGTGCCTGACACGAGTCTAGTCAAGCCCCCTGCCAAATCAATTATTCCACATGACGTTGGATATCACGGTCAGTCATATGATGCCTAAGGGTCCACGGGTGGGTGTGCGGGACGGCGAGGGAAATATAGTTCTGTGGGTACATGTACAGAAACGGTGCATAGGATAACATTCTAATTCATACGTAGTGCCAAGAGGCAATGCAAGCTTACCCTCGTAAAGCGTAAGACTGGTGGCAATCACAACCACAACAACCACAACAACAACAACCACAACAACCACAACAACAACAACAACAACACCAAGCACCACCACCAGTTCTCATCATCCTTCTGATACCCTCAAGATCACCGTTCCAAGACCACCACCACAAAAACCCATCAGCAGTCATGGCCGACAAGAGCAAGTTACCCCTAGCAATCAAAACTGCGTCATTCCATTATACCAGATCAAGAACCTAAATCGCTAACAAAACATCATCGCGTTCGCAGACCCTCCCCCCCCACCACCACCACCACCACCATCAACACCCATCCGGAAGCCACCCCCCACCCAGCTTCACAACCCCGAACCATCAGGCCCAAGATCTCCGGTGACAACATTCAAACCCATCGGCCGCAAGCAAACGATTTCCGCAGTCGCTACTGGACAACCCCCTACCGCAGGCCAGGCATCAGAACAGGTTGCGCAAGGGGAGAGGGAGGAGCAGTTGATGCGTGTGATGGGTAAACCGGGTCTGTTTCTGGACTGTGTGTCCATTCCGAGGTATATGGGATGGAAGAAGGAGTATTTGTGCTGTGATTGACAGACAGTGCATTAATTGAGTGGATGTTGGTGAATGGGGAATGGAATGGAATCAGTGGTGATTGACTATCACCTCTGCAAACCAAGACCTCGGGGATGGGTGTTCCATGTTTAGTGTCATAGTCGTAATGGTTTAAACGGGTACGTATGATAATCACCTTTGCTACGTATACAATACACCTCCGAGCCATAATAATAACGCACCTTCATACATAGTTAACGGCAATGCATCCGACAAATTTGTATTTGCGATATATATACTTTCAACAACATCTTGTTGGGCCAAAAATATGTCATATTTTCATTTTGATACGGATGATATAATGTTAGTTATAATGTTGATGCACGAGAACAAAAGAATATTGAAAATGTTTGGAGAAAATGTACAATCATTTGATTAATTTGTGCAACGAGACTGAACTTACCACCATGACGGAGACAATCCGAACTCATTAATGCATATGACCGCTAGCATATCATATCTCCCAGCCTTGTCTTTCTGCCGATAGATAGGTACTTGGTCCCGCCACATCCTCTTCCAGCTTCTTGAGCACAACAAAAACCCACGGGGCTAAACAAAGCCAACACAGAAAACACTAGAGCCCCCCCCCAACAATGCACACTCTGTCCACCACTTGCTGCTCCATCTCAGACTGTCCTTTGCCTGAATTAAGGCCGTCTTCAAGTGTATCTTTGGGGCGATGGGGGAAGTGCACCCGCCATTTGGTATTGGTAACGGCAACGGCAATGATGTCAGCAAAAGCGAAAACCTCTCGGATCTCGCATTCGAACCCTACTTTCGTTGACGCACTTAATTCCTCCAACGCCGCTTCCCCCGGCTGTGCTGTGCGTAGCTCTCCCTCCGCACCCACAAGCTGCCGTCCGGCGTGCTTGAGAGCATGCATGCTACGGGGGAGGAAGAAATGCTTAGGCTCGCGCGGGGACAGGGTGAAGTATGTAGTAGCACGAGATTATTTTGCAATTGGTCGAGCCTTGCCCTACACAAGTATGCCATCCCCAACAGTTTCCCTAGCCTGATTTCCCCAGCCTCGTAACTTACCCGCACCAGCACTTTGCCCAGAATCACATCATCATCACAATCATCATCATCATCATCATCATCAACAACAACAACAACAACAACAACAACCACAAGGGCAACAAAGACACAGCCGGATGTGACATCTCCTCAAACCAAAGCAACCCCACTAGCATGTCCCCCTTTGCAGGCACATCAAGCCCCGCCCACGTTCGTTGTGAGGTGCACACCCCTCGCCCTACCAACGCAGCGTTCTCCCGCGCACTATGGCAGGGGGGATTCAGCGGGAAAGGTGTGCGCGAATCGTAAGGGATGAGGATGATGGTGGTGGTGGTGGGCATGGGGGTACGCGGGTCTGACAGGTAAGTAAAGTAAGTACCTCGCTCGATCTTTCCATATCTCCTTCATCCCAATATTGTTCAGGAACTGACTTGACTGCGCCTGGAATACACTGGCTTTAGCCAAATATGCCACCCACCCCAACATCAGGACGACGACACCCTGCCCACAACCCCCTTGCGCAGCCAGAAACGCGAATGGAAAACAGCAGCTGCATCCCGCACGACAACAACCCGCTTTCCTCCTCCTCCATCAGCAAAGGTTGGCTTGGCGCTGCAGTGACACGGCTTCGGGGTAATGGCGCTGTGGCGACACTCGACGGCGAAGTCTCGCCACAGCAACAAATCGATCGACATGGACCCTCGTAGAACCCCATGGATTCGCATGGAATCGACGACTCGACACGCGGAATTGCATATAATCAACGACTCGATTCATCTGTCCCTGTAGCGGCATTTCGCCGTCGCCTGCCGCTGCAGCGCCATACCCCTACTCGAATCCTCGCTGTGGCAGTATACTACTCCGATCCTCGCTGTCGTCACCATGGCGCCAATAGCGCCAACTCGACCTTTGCTGATGAAGTCCGAGTCCGCCCCCAGCCCGCCCTTCCGAGGGGAATCAATTAGTCACCCACCACCCACTCCACCACGATACATTGCAAACATCCGGCCGGATGAACGGAAATAGAAACAACGCGCGATGAGGACAACGCCAAGGGTAAGTATTATATTATTGACTTTCACTTTGGAAAAGTAAAAGTAAGAAATGTGAGGTGTGAAAGGCGGGAGGGGAGGGGAGATTGGAAGGCCCAAGTGACAAAACCGTCTCCATCCATCCATCCATCCATCCGTTGTCTTGTATTTTTTTGACATATATCAATAGATTTTGATATTGGCAAAAACACAGGGGAATGGTGAATTGTTTGTCAATCAATATCCAGCGCGTAAGGGTTTATTGTGAGCATAGAACCCAAACAGTAAGGCGAAATTTTTGTGCCAAATCATAGGTAGATCGTCCCCTGGGGGGCAGAGTTCTGGGGATGGTAGACGACGGAGATCCTTGGTAGACGTGCCTAGACATAGACCCTCTAGTCTCGTGAGTCTATGCATGGCGGGCGGCCAAAGAGGGCTTTGATGCCGTTGTTTCAATTTATATGTATATGTGTTTAGAAACCAGTATACGTAGGTTTCGGGGAACGCGAATGCTTCCGTTGACATCTCCGTACTTACTTGCTCTATCTATAGCTAGTAGAACAACATGGCTAGGGAGATAAGGAATGCAAAGGCGGGCCGCCGTAGTAGATGGCCATGTTTCATAGAAGGGAGACTACCTAGGTAGGTATACGTCTAGTACAACTACTTGGCCAATTGCAATAAGGACACGGAACAGATGCCGGTGGTAGTCAAGAAATATATACAGCGAGCCGTAAACAATATATGTGGGTAGCTCCGTGGATTCTCTATAACGTGACTCCCGTTCTCTAATTATAATTCCATATGTCGCTATGGTCGCTCGGCACGAGAACAGGGCGTAGGTACCCCGGTAGGCTCACGGGTTCACTACTCCAATAGAACTAATTAATTATATTGTAACTAGTAACGTTACGTGTCTATTGTTATAAAGCACACATATGCATGCTAACATTCAAAATGTGAAACGAAAAAAAAAACGGAAAAACAACAAAAAGAGTCAAGAAGGGCAGATATATATATATTTTCAAATGAGATGGGGAATTGAATACATGCATGCACCGACACACAAAACACAAGGCTGAGTGAATGAATCACATGCTCCATTTATTTCATTTCCATCTCACTGTTCCAAAGCATTGCAATCGACTTTCATGATACTGCTCCGTAACATTTACCTTTCACCCTATTCACTCGTTCCCCCCTTTTGCTTTAAACGTAGCTGACCCCGTTTCAGCCAAAGTTTAGCTGTTTTTGTATAGCGCTCATTCATGTAGATGTAATGAGAGCGTTTTCATCTATGGTGTTGCTCACGGCGCGCTTTGTGTTTTGCGTAAAAATTACATAGTTGGGAGGTGTTTCACCAAGGCGTCAGTGGCACACAACAACTTGTTTGGCTTCGGCCAGGATAATTTGCGCAGTGTGTGATGGCCAGGAGGTTGACGTTTCCTACCCATGGTGGTGACTTTGGCTTCTACAAGATGGATGCTCATTCTTTCGTCCGCCGTTATTGAACCTCCTCTGATCAATCAGCCTTTCAACCAAAAAGTTCTTTAGCAGTATGTATGTATACCGGGATCAGTCTGACTGCCACCACCATCTCCACCCGAATTCCATCACCTCCGTCAACTCTTTAATAATAGAATTGTATGTAGTCCACGCCACAGGTTCTGTATCCATTTGCTCAAATTCCTTTTGGATCCTGCTCTACCTTTAATAGGAGATACCTAGGTCCCGCTTATTGGGAGAGCCTTGTTGGAACTGCGATTTATAGTTATATAACCTCATTTATTTTGGTTTTCTTTCATGACGTTGTCCCCGCCTTCCTGGGCAGAGTGAATGGCGGTTTTAACGACTCGATCTTGAACTCTGTTGGTACTGTGGAGCGATAGCTCGGATCCTTTTTCCCCGGCTGCTGCTACTCTCGTACCCGCTGCTGCTGCTAGCTCCGCTTGCGTGATAGGTGGTATTAAATTCGGTTAATGATTAGCGGTCGTCTTGGTTGCCAATCTGGGGGGGAAGGAGGCTGCCTACTTCTTACCCATGTCATCGCCCCGGAAGAGTCAATTGGTACCGGTTAGCAGATGTAGATGAATTGCATTTCTGCCTTAATGAACCTCAAAATGCGTGGTTTCAGGTAAGGGTAGAGGTGTGGACCACCGCGAGCAAGATATGATGATGCAGCAACAACAGCAGAACAACTGCAAAAGAAGGGTAACAGTTTGATCACCAGCAACCACACCGCCAGAGGAGTACGCGCTGGGGTTGGTTGGTGGGTCCGACAGGCACTCCCGCGAATAATGGTGCAGCAAGAGCTATTGTGCATGACTCCATCAGCAAAGGTCAAGTTGGCAGTATCGGCGCTACGAACGGCGACGACAGCGCCGATTGGAGTAGTCTACCGATGCAGCGCCAATAGCGCCAAATCGATGGTCGAGTCGGGGCGCGGAATCGCATGGAATCGCATGGGATCGACGACTTGAGCTCGAGTCCGCGATTGATCTCTCATTGTGGCGGCACCTCCTGGTCGGTGTAGCGACAATCAGGGGGACGTAATGCTACAGCGCCAAATCGACCTTGTGACTGGGCGCCGCATGAGGATCGTGGATAGCAAGGAGGCGTGGGGAGACTGCAGCATTGCGGAAGCCCTGTGAATTTTGATGTACTAGATATCTTTTAGGATCGTTTTTGGAGGCCCAGAAATGAAAATGACAGCCGTCTTGTTTGTCAATCGCAATATCTAGAACCGTATGCCATTGTTTTCATAGGTAGCCCCCATCTCATCACCGAAGCTTGTTATCCTTGTCAATAAGGCCATTCTCATGGAGACTAGGTAGGCAGTATGTAAAACTAGGTATTGGAACCCACGTCTTTCCAAACCCAACCCTTTCTCCGCCCTCTTCTAACTCCTTTCCCTTTGGAACTGTCCTCAAAAACCCAACTCTTCAACGACTTTACAAAAACAGCACAAATGACCAGTCGATTCAACAGAGTCGAAAGTTAAGGATAATGTAGGAACAAGATGATTATATGTCTCCCCCTCACTGGTAGCTGACAGTTTGAAGCAAAGGCCTCCCAGTCATCGTTGTCATAAACCCGCACCCTAGTCGTGTCGGCGTTGTCTTGGCCCAAGGTCATGTGCAAAGCATTGGTTTGATTGGCTCCGCTGGACTTTGTCCCATTTGGTGGTGCGGCTGTGGGCTTTAGGAGGGCTAGTGAGAAGTATGAGTATCCGCATATACCCTTCTGTTCGAGCCGCTCTTTGATATCTTGTGTTGTGAACGGCCATGTCAGTGTCACAAGTATGACCTCCTTGATATCGTGGTTGTCCTCTTTCACAGTTATGGAGAAGGTGATCTTGCAAGGGTCTCGTTTCGTTGGCTAAATTGTTGCGGTGAGGCATCATGTCAGCTAATAGTACAATATGGCAGGAGAGATACATATCATTGTGTGCGACAAACTTGACTTACCTTTGTGTGAATATCAGGTCCTTGGGGGCTTCCGCGCTGGTGGCTGAGGCCGATCATCGTTTCTATTTTTGTTGTTTCTATTGTTTTGGCAGCCACCATGCAATTTCTTTCACCCCTCAATTGTGCGTCTGGGTCACTGCTTATCTTGACTATGACGGTAACCTTTGCAGCTCGCATTCTTTGTGGTGGAGTCAGAGTCGAGAATGTGGGGTTTGAGGGTGATGATGCTGAAGTTTGGCGATGCTGTGGGTGATGGTGCCGCTGCAATGTTATTGTTGGTGATTTGTTTGTTGCTCTCAAAGACTACAGAATCATGCGTGGTGTGTGGAGCTTTTAAACTTCCAGATTTCCTTGGCATTCAATAAGGTTGAGTACCTAGGTAGGTTACAGGGCTAGTAGGTTAGGTACCTACCTAGGTACTAAAACCACAATACACCTTGCAGCAGGCAAACTAGGCAGACGCAAGGCTAAACTTTGATAAGACTAGCAATATCACACGTCAGAGTGAAAATACGTTTCCGACCCGACTCAACCCAGTCCCAACCTCAACCACAGCACTTGACATCTACCATTCCCGAACCAAATTGCCTCATGCTAATGCTATTGCTTTATTCCTATACGCCGGCACCCTCCTCACCACCGCGACATGCTACTCCTTGAAAGCCAGTACACCCCCTCCAAGATCACCAACTACAAGGGTTGCCAGCTGCCGGAGGAGATGGTCACACGGGCCGTAGGAGAACATCCATCACCAGCGCCTGCTCATAATTTAATCGAAGAATGCCGGTAGCGCCTCTGTGGGCCTATGCAGTGCACGCCTGCCACCGTACTCCAACACCACCCGTTTAGCACCAGCTGTTATCACACGCTGCCAGTGAGTAGCGAGTGCCCTCTGCCATTTTGCTTGCCACTAGGTGATGGCACGTTACATGTCACGGTTATTCTGGCGTCTTGATCTTCTCGCATCTGTTCGGATACTAACCTGCCCGATTGCTCATCCCAAGCGCCGCAGTCTAAGATCACGATATCGTTTATTTATCCCGCATTCTTATCCCGCCGCTGTCTTCTTTCGGCGAATGTGTATCAGCAGCAACGGTGCAGCCGCCTTCCTCCCACCAGCGGGGTGTGGGGATCCATCTGTCTTGTACGCATGTACGTATGCACGGAGCGATTGAACCTTGATGGACACGGGCGTGGAGAGCAGGTCACTTCGGTATATGTTGACATGGGAACCGTTGGGACAAAAAGATATTCTGGGCTATGGGATTTAATGTTCCTGGTACATCGGATAGGATGCAAAAAGTCATTGAATTATCATTTCTTCAGTTCACGAGCCCGGAGCGCATGCAGGAAAAATCCCACCAAAGATCAGCAGGAAAAGGGTCTACTGGGACCCACACATTCAGAAATATCCCCAAGATGTCCACCAAACTGGTGGGCCATTCCAATTTCCCTGAATGGGCCTCCAAAGCTCTCGTATACCTCCGGATACTCGAATTCAGGAAAGTCGGCGATAAGTCGACCCACAATTTAGTGACATTTTACACGGATGCCCCCACCCCAGCCAACAATACCACATAATGGAAGTCAGGTGACACAAAAGCAAGGCTGTTCTGTTCCTTGTGATGAATTCATCGAACACACCCCCAGACGCAAAATCATCCTGAGTGTCACCTCCGCCGACATATGTGCTAGGCCAAGAGCAGCATACCGAATAACTACGAAAGCAAACCTACACAATCTCTACATCGCAATGACCAACCTCAAGTCTGATGACAGAAAGTCATCTATCACCAACTACATTGCAACATTTGAAAAACCATGGGCCAGGCTAGCCGGCACAATGCGAGAGTGAGGCCAACATCACAAAAGCATGATGTGGCCCTCAAAGTCCTTACAACATACAACGAGGCAAAAGCCAGTCAACTTTTAGGGCGGCATACTCCCACCATTCTATACAACATTGTAGAGAACATCGCCACAAAGGACACAATTTGCCTACAACAACGTATCTGTCAGACTCTGAGAAGACATCTCTGACGAATCCACCGGAAGCCCCCGCAACAGTAACACATACGCCACTAGAAACCGTTTTTGTTCCTCAACCCAACACCGACATCTTTGGCACGCAATGAAAGAGCAAGGGATGGAGGAGCCTGGGACATACAGTTCAGAACTGCAGGACAAAGCCTCGAGACCAACAGCAAATCCAGCAATGCAACGTTGCCCAAGTCGCCAAAAACGAGTACGTTTTCATTGCTACAGCCATATAGGCGCACGAGATCTTCGGAGCAGTGGTTACTCTGGCAATACGAAATCGAGAGACACCAGCCACAATGCCTATTGCATCTCACTTCTTACCAACAGACCGCCATAAAACATAGCAGTCAACACAGCAGAAGGAACGGTGATTGCTAAACAAATGGCGGATGGATGGCCTTTCCCGCGCACTATGGACAGCTCACTAACCCTCTGCGCGTACCTCATTTACTCGAGCGGGGGTAAACCTTCTCAGCGGACTAAAACCGTGGAGCTGCAGAGCAACTGTGATCCCTGTTGAAGCACCAAGAGTTATTATGGAAGAAAGAACCCCGCTGGGATTCAAGATTGGCAGAGGTCGATTTGGCGCTGTGGCAACACCTCCACCCAATCGTCGCTACCGGCGCTGGCATGACGCTGCAGCGACAGTTTGTGCCCCCCTTGTATGACGGCTCCCCGGCAGCTTGTGTCGACGCAGCGCCAATGCGTTGAGAATTTTCCCTGAAGCGCCATTACCCTGAGGCCATGTTTCGACAGCGCCATGTTGTACGGGAATTATTTCTGTAGCGCCATGCTCCTCATGGAGTGTCGCTGCGGCAGCAGACTACTCCGAACGGCGCTGTCCTCGAAATCAACTTTGGCTTATCGGCTGAGCGTGAGATCCAAATACTTGCATTTTGTTTTCCATTGGTTCTGTCATACCAATGAGCAAAATACAGTGTACGCTTACTCATTCTCCCGTGTCTTGTGCTTCCAAATTGTTCTCTTGAGCCGTCATCCTTCCTCTGGCTTGTAAATGTCTGGTTTGGACTTACCAATCTGCCGCTACATTTGTTCATCTTAGGTTACCCTGTACGCTTGTGTTCCGCACTGTTACACTACCGTGGGATGTCGAACCCATGGTCATGTCATCCTTGAGGTCATTCTTGGGAAGCGTCGAGAATGCGCATAACAACCTTAATGTTGTGTTGATCAGCAATGGGGAGAGAGAGGGGCGTCTTTCCATCTCTTCCATTGCGTCATACCCTTCTTTGATTTCGCAGCTGGTGGCCCCTGCTAGTGCTTATTTATTCTCCACCTGCCATGGCATTCATGGGACGTGGTGCGTTGGGTGGGTGCGTGGCTATTTGGTCAGCTTTTGTACTTGCTGGTTCCTGTGTGTCACTGGTGTATTCTTGCCTCCATCTCCCGATTTATTGCAGGTGTGGTAATGCGCAGATCAAACTAGCGTAATTCTATACTATACTCCTGCTGTATGTTCCATTTGCCTTTAAATATCCGCCATCGGGAAACTCCTTCAACATGAGCTAGGTACCCGGGTCATATGTTTCTGCTGGACTTCAGCTACTAGATATATTCATGTCGCTTCCGTCAGAAGGATTTTGAGACATGGTTTGTAACAGCATCTGTCTAGGCGATCGCCAGCAGCGCTGGTGCCCAGATGCGCAATTGCAGTTGAGAGTTCACCTATGGTAGTCAAGTTGACTACACTGCTGTATGCGCTGTTCAGACTGCAGACACAGCGGAGCATTGAGTTTCTTGCAAGGCGTTTAATGTGGAGTTCATATTGGTGTTGGGGTTACTGCCGTAATTGGAACCCTGTTCTTAAATTGCTGGTTGTGGTAGTCTGGTGTGCAACCAACGCCGCCCTAACTAGATTGCGGCTGATTTGTGGGGTTTCTTCTTTATTCAGGATTCTCCCACATTTACACTTAGACCCATTCACTTTACATTGGTGACGGGACAATACGTGTGGCTAACACTACCTAAGCAGGTAGTTATTACAAGGAAGATTATGTAATCAAAGCGTACCTCGAATGTACTCAGGGAGCTATAGTCTTGTGCCCAATTTCCCGAAGACGTCTCGGGCCGCATTCCATCCCATTCACACAGGTGGGTGACTATGAGATCTTCATTCAATCACCTCCAATGTGGGTACACAGATTGCATTCTTTGCAATCGCAATGCGTTAATGTGATTAAAGTATGCGGGTTGCATATGCATATATTTATAAGGCCAACATACAAACTAAGGTATTTGGTACAACACCCATGTACATATATTCTATTATTTTGAAACACATTGCATGCGGACAAGCCAACATAACCTAATATGTATCACTTCAATCATCGCTCCCAAAAAGATTATCAAGCATGGTATATATATTACACAATATAGTAAACCCTACCCAAATCGGGGTTGAATCTTCTTGGGTCATGTGCTGAATTCGTTTTGACTGCTGACCGTATGGGTCAAAACCCGTCAATTCTGCCCGCCTTGAGCTTGATGAAATCTGCATTTTCCAACTGTAGTGATAATGGAAAGCTATTGACTATGTATACATTTTCCGCAATATAGGCACGGTTTTGGATTAGCAGTGACGGCAATGACTATAGACCTTAATGTGTGAACGAAACAATCATCCTCATTTTGCCCCGGTTCAAATATAGTTAATTATCTATGTGTAGGGTGTTTTGTTCGTGCGTACAGCGATCAGCGTCCTTGTGAACTGTCTGAATGCAAATATAGGCTTGTTATAAAACTACATCAGTCTCACACTATCTGATCAGGTTGTTCCTTGAGCCCTGGGCGTCCAGCATCCATGTGTATTGTTTCTGCACTTTTATGTGCCTTCAGCTCAGTGCTGAAGTGGAATCCATTGCTAAAGCATAGCATCAACACCCAGCATGCAATCTTTCCCACCCGCGGCCATGGAGCCTGCACCTACGAAGGCACAAACTCCATATCTTTTTCTACATCTCCTTGACGGAACCTAACAACGAGGATTTCTTCAAGCACATGCTGCCACGATCCAATGATTCGATACTACCACGTATCGCTTTCAAGGTCGGTGCAGATTATTCCCGTTATAAGCATATTGTTAGGACCGGAAATTGTATGCTAATAACAAAATTACGGTTATAACGAGACTGGGTTGTACAGCACAATCACATACTAGGACCACAGAACCTTTGCTTAGAACAAAAATATGCTCATAGCAGGTATGCATATAACGGGAGTAATATATGCATGGAAACATGTGGCGATTACAACAGCTTTGTAATATCAATCTTAGTTCGAGGGTGTTTCATATGGTAGCTTGCCGATGCATCAACTGGGCGGTGTAACTGTCACTTGAAAACCACACTTGTTGGGCATGTGTTTCAGGCCATTCACTGAATGTGTGACTTATCGTTGGCACCATGCCATTCACCACTGGCCTGGGTCAGCCTCAGGCCACTCGGAAGAACCTGGCAATCTCTAAGTTGCAGAAATCATTTTTTCCAGAGTCAGTTTTTATTCAATTAGTTAGGGGGGAAATACAGTCCATTAAGAGTCTGTTCAATTGAATTTTTTGGCTAACCCAGATTGAAGCAAGTTGCTACTTTGGGAACTGTATGGAAATTCTTGTCCGCAAAGAACGTCAATTTACCAATTCCGAGTGGCCCGGCAATTGAGTGGCCCACATCACATGCACACATTAAATGGTCCCAAAATGTGAACTTGTACATTCATGTCGATTCCCATGACACTTCAAGTAGAATAGAGTACCTAAACATACACAAGTCAAATACCCCTAGCTTACGAACCATTGCCACCACCGCTGGTAGAATACATACTGAGATCACCGAATTGAGTCTAAATTTACACCGACACCTGTTACCATTAAACAAATTTATACCGATGAGAAAAACGCAGTCTCATTATGATTTGTGTCACATTTTTGTGGTAATTTGTAGGACATCAGCAAATGTTGCTTTGGCGCTGAAGCAACACGGCTCTATTATCGTCGCGATCGGCGCTGGCGCGGCGTTGACGTCGCTGCAGTGCCATTACCCTGAGGTCGTGTTGCTACAGCGCCATACCTGCTGTCGACTATTGCTGCAGCAGTACACTACTTCGACGGGCGATCTCGGCGCCACAGCGACAACATAGTCAGAGCAAACTTTGCTGATGGATATGCTGACATATAGAATGAAATTAAAGAAAATCATGCAAAGCGAGCGATGATCTTGTTATCCCTTTAAATGGTGCATTGGCTATGTTACAACCTCAAAACATTGGAAATAATTATTGCTGCTCAACGCTTGAAATAATCAATTGAAGGCATATGAACTGACGTACGACGTTGAGACGAGGCTATGCGCCAAGGACCAACTACATTGAATTTGCGGCTTCAACACGGTTTCGATATGCATTCTATCAATTCCACCCAACAGCGTCCGTGGATAGCATATTAGCGTACATCTTTCAATGGCATGTAGTATCTGTATTGTCTCTGGTCTGCATAGAACCCAAACTGAAACCTATAATGATACTCCGTTCCTCGGACTATCAAATCGATATCTTATCCAACAACGCCTAGTCTCGTGCTAACAACGGCTTGCATCTCACAACCTCACTGTAACAAAACAAGCCTTCTCTTTATCATTGTGCAGTATTCAAAACGATGTGTACCCAGCATAGCTACAAATGCCCCGAATGTGACAACACAAAGACGTACATCGAACATTGTGAACGATATAACCCCGAATCCAATCGTCCAAAGTGCAAAGGAAATAACCGATATATGGCAGAAGTGCTTACAGAGTACGAATGTTTTGATTGCTTGTGGGCAAAGTACATTGAGGAGTGAATGGTATAGCTAGCTATAGTAGCAGGTAGTAGTTACCGTGACCAAAGGCCGTAGTTATTGATTTTTCTCACTTTTATTACTGCAGGTAATTTTATGGTCATTTCTACTTTTCTGGGGAGGGTGTGCGGATGTTCCAGTTTTTGTTTGAATTGAACTACTAGTTGAGGTGGCCAAAACGCAACAACTGACGTCAATATTTCCCTTGTTAGCGAACTATATGGCACAAATGCTCGCCCAACCTATACTCATCACTGACAGCAGCAGCATTTCATTAAATATTTTTTGGGAATCATAATCAATGGACGGCTCAGGCAAATACATTTCAGATTTATTTTGTTTTGAGGGAATCATTTCCAACGTGCGCGTACGTAGTATAGTCGTTTGCCATAATCATTTCATTTCTCGCATATTACAATCTACATGTACGTGCAAGCGTTGAGTTACTTCAGGAGGAGCATATTTCTCTGTCCAACTGTTGGCTGTCAATTTCCAGTTTCAAAAGTCAGTCAGTCAATGGTTAAAATAAAAAGCGATTGTGACCCGGTTTCCCAAGGCACGAATGGGATAGGAATTTAATATGGAAAGCTTCGTCTCCACCGTTCATACCTGACCTAGAACATGATTGTAATTGTGTTGACATCATTCCTATGGTGAAACAATACCCTGTTTCTTTTGCAACGCAGCCCCCTCCCTCTAGGAAATGAGGAATGGTGATTAGTCCAACATAACTACGAACACTCAAATTAATACTTGGCGAGTAATGGCATTAGAGGGCACAAAAACAATCGGAAACTAGCCTAGAGTTAATTTTAACATCATATTGATACATCCTGTTTTCTGGAACGAATGTTGATTGACATGCTGTTACATGTGGTATTGCACCAGGACTGTCATAACCATGTAATGCTTGTTAAAATGTATGTTCTGTGATTTCACTTTCTCGGAAGTGGCAGGGTATTCACACACCTACCACTGTGCCGCATTGTCGGCTACACCTGTGCAAATTGGAATATCAATTGGCAGATGGGTTCACATGCAGGGCTTGCTCAAGGTTCTCTAGAAACCGCGGGGTATGTACCTAGATGTGTATATGTTGGTTGAATTACTCGATACCATAATATTACCTTGAAACAGCAATGATATATTATCAAGTTTGGCTGGCAAGGGTCACATTGTAACTGCATGGAATGGCGAGTCGACTGGTAAAAGACCGTCAGGACTATAAAATGGTTATATATATAATACTGAGCGACTTTGTGGCTTGCCTAGGCAGTTTAACCTGAGTCAACGTTTTCCTTCTTAGAGTAAAGAGTAGTGAGTGCTTCGACTGTGCATTGATATTTGGACGCATTGTTTGGTGCTTTGGCTGCAAGGAAACAAGTGCTTTAACTTCAAGATATCATCAGTGCACCCCAGTACTCTACATGGCGGGATTCACTCCCATGCCGCTGCCAGCTCTGCTGGCTAGCAAAGCCGAAGGGGACAGCATTGGAGATTTGAATTATTTAATGAAGGAAAATAGTGCCTCTTGCACTCCAATACTCCACATTGCGGGATTGACTCTCACGCTGCCGTCAGCTCTGCTGGCGTGCAAGGCCGAAGGCGACCACGTGGGAAGCAATGAAACTACGTGGAGGAAACAAGACTGCTTTGAGGAAATATTAATAGTTCGCATGCTTTGCCCCAGTATTTGGAGCGTAGCGATTGGGCACTCTCTCAGATATACTTGGATGCCCGCCGAAGTGCAGCGGGGGGGTGCTTAGGGAGCAGCCTGCAGGCTCTAGAGAAAGCATTATAATTATATCATAATTACCTAAGTAATTAATGAAGACATCAATTGGAGTGACCATATGCATCCAACGGGCTCATGAGAAAGTCTTAATTGATCAAGCTTTGGAGTCATCAATGAATTTAGTGGAACTATCGATGGCATAGAACTATCAATAGTGGTGCCCCCAGTATTGGGAGCGTAGTGACCGGGCCATCTCTCGTATGTTACACTGCCAATCTTCCCCTCAATCTGGATATACGGTATTAATGCCGGCGCTAGGCAGGGTAACTACAACACCCCGCCGCGCATTATTGCTGAAGCGCCATGCCAGCGCAGATAGCGACAATCGGGAAGCGGTGTTGCTACAGAGACAGCTCGACGTTTGCGGATGTTGACAATAGTTCTTTATAAGGATTGTCCGCTGAATTAAATGCACATTGGTTGGTACTGGTAGCTGGCAAGTGCCCCGATAAAGATGTTACATCTTCCTACCACGATGATTTATAGGAGGTTGGAGATTGAAGCGGCAAATGGCAATTGATGAGGAAATCATTAAAGGGGTGGATGGGGTTTGATGGTTAGTCGAATAAGGTGTACGACATCTTTGGAATTGAAATTGAATTTCATTTTCCAACCAATCTGAGTAGCAAGGGCAACTCCGTGATCGGTTCACAGTGGCCATGCCAGACCGGTTGGACAACATTCCGGGTCTACCTCAAATACCAGGAAGACGTCGCCAGCAATTCGGGCCTACCGGCAGTGAGTATGAGAATGCAATCACGCAATTAGCAACATAATGCAATCTCACATAACTGATCATCAAGTGTGACACTAACCTCATGCAATAGCTGTGTGAATGAACAACACCTTTGCACCAATCGTACCAAGATTAAAAGGCAGAGAGTGACATTTGCCAAAAGGAAGCAATCTCCGGCGGATGGACCTGAGTCAACAACACGAGCCATACACCTACCTTGCCAAGAGGGCGGCATTGCACACCAGACTACTTAAACACCTACCTGGAAGGTACCATTCCTTAACTGGTAGTACACATCCTCGACGCCAACATGGGGAGAAGGCTAACAACGCCGACCTTGCACTGTGGGACGAAAGTGAAGGAGGAGAATTTGAAATATATTGTAAAATATATTATTCAGGTATACAGGGCCTCTTCCCAAAAGAAAACCAGGGGCTCTTTGGCCAAAAAGGAGAATGCGTCACCTGGATATTGAACTCAGACATCCTTCATATCAAGTCACACTTATAGATCAGCGCTATTGTGGCTGAAGCAATGACAGCAAGTCAATGTGAAATTAAGAAGAGCTTTTAATGCTGCAAAACGGAAAACATTAGCAAAGCTCCGGCGGCGGGCATGGCACTGCAGTGACATCAGGGTAAACCGGCGTCGCTGTTGCAAAAATTCGCGGCAATTGTTGCATTGAAGCTCATAGAACCAGGCTTTTGAGGCTTCCATGACCTTCGATGCCGATCAATTTGTTGCTACGGATAAGACAGTACTAGGTTATAAGACATTATTGGATTACAAGACAGTTTGCTTTGGTGTAAAACGGGTCAAAAATGTATGTTTTTTAAAGCGGTTCTGACAGTAATATTTGTATGTATAAGACTGCGGTCTTGTATGCCTATTCACACGGTACTATAATTGGCACCGTTAGCCCTGTAGCACCGATAGCATGCAACTCGACCTTTGCGGATGAAGGGCATCAGCAGAATCAATATCAGATAGATGATGTCAATGATGAGATGCTAATGGGAGAGAGCAAAGGTGTCAATGCTCTGGTATATATAAAAGAGAACGGCCATAGATGCTGTCAAATTGATCGGATTTGCGGAAAGCTATTTCCAATATGGAGTTCATCAGCAAAGCTCAATTTGACGCAGCAACGATAGTGCCATGCCAGCGCCGATAGCAACAATAGGAAGCAGCGTCGCTGCAGCAACAAGTCGACCTTTGCCAATGATACCTCTTCAATATGCCTATAGCAGGCAAGAGACTAGCCTATAGCATAATCTAAATATTCCACATCCAGCAGTATATATAATTACATAGAGCATTAATTCAGAGCTTCCGGGTTTCTTTTGGCACCAACACGGCCACCATCCTGGCAACTATGGCTACCACCATATAGTAGGTACACACAATCGAGCAATAAGCTCTTGGTGCTAGCGCAAGCGGAGGCAGCACATATATGTATGATGAGGCTGGTGTGGCAAGCAAACCCCGTCCCAAATACCCCATTGATCTGAATTCAAATTTTTCAGATTCAGCAGTTGATAGGACTAAGTATCTTAAATAAGAGATTTAAGTCAATTACATTGACATTCAGCACAAAGTTGTTTAGCAAAGTGCATAAAACCTCAAAATCAGGAATCTCCGTACAAAGCTAGAAAAAACCCCGTGAGAGATTTTTGTCAATCCCGTAGGGAGTTTGAGCAAGTTATTTTTTGCATGGCAACTCTATACAAATATAAACAAAAAAAAAAACTCCGTATAAGGTCTATGAAAACCCCGTAAATTCCAAAAGATTCTCCGTAGGAAGTATTTTTTTGGACGGAGTCTACTTCACCATATATATGCAATACTCCAATACAACAGGCTCAATTACCCGTTATACCCATGCTTAATCTACCACACTATCCACTGCTATGTTTATGGTGAATCTACCGCTGTATCTACCACTCAATTCACTGCTCAATCCACTTCCCAATCCCCCACTTCCAAACCCACTGTCAAATCCACATCAGCAAAGCTTAACTTGTCACTTTAGCAATCGACACGGCTTCCTGATTGTCGCTATCGGCGCTACCATGGGGCTGCAGCGACACCATCTCAGGTAATGGCGCCGCAGAAATATCAGGGTAAATCTGTATTGCTGGAGCAACAATTCGCGGTGAGGTGTCGCCACGGCAAGAGATTGGTAGGCGTCTAAGCGTATAGAACATGGTTCTCGAGGCTGATTGAAGCTCATAGAAGTCGGATGCTAATTGATTTGTCGCTACAGCAACGCCGTCTTACCCTGATGCCGCTGTAGCGCCATGCATGCCCCGCTCCAATTGCCACCGCTGTAGTGGTAGACCACTCCGAGGGCGCCAACTCGAGCTTTGCTGATGTGCTGAATCCAATCCCAAATCCATCGCCATTCCACAAGGAAATCCAGCATCAAATACACTGTCAAATCAAGTCCGAAATCCACGCTCAAATACAGATACAAATTCTTGTTTAGCGTATAATGTCAATTATGAATCACCAATTAGTATATCGTGTAGAAAAATCCTGCATGTCTATTGTAGTTACCTAGCTTGCAAACAGCAAGTTCTGAAAACTTCATCCTTTTTTTTTTTTGTTTTGATAAACTTGACATAGAACATTTTTGCTTTTTTTTTACGAATTAATGGGTCCCGTTTTTTGGTCCCGCCATATCCCATTGGCTTCGCACGCTTCGCTCGCTTCGCTTGCAGCTCCTGGCCAGGCAATGGTGGCACGGATGAGGTAAAAGTGTCAGCAATTGAACGTGAGAAACCGCTTCTGAATTATACATTTGTATAGAGCCCCGCTGGCCCCTATGTGTCCAACGTATTCCATAGCGTTGAATGTTGCCAGATATATCGAAATACATAATATAAGTATATCAGGTAACCCTTTTGTCTGGATATGACATGAGCATTGACTGCGGTCCGGTTGGGAGTTGGGGGTGCCGATAGCATGCATTCCGTCGATATGTTTCCCAGTGTAGCGTCAAGCTATTGTTCCTAAAATTCATGCTTACTAATATGGTTTTCGGTGTACTTTCTCAACACCTCCCCAACCACGGCCAGACCAAAACAAATGGGACCCACAAAATAACTATTGTTGCAACAAAAACATATGGATATAAAGAAATCCTACATCAGCAAAGCTCGACTTGTTGCTGTAGCGAAGCGACACGGATTCCCAATTGTAGCTATTGGCGCTGGAATGGCCCTGTAGCCACACGGCCCCAGGATAATGGTGCTGTAGCAACAATTTGCGGTGAGGTGTCGCCACAGAAACACATCGATTGGCATGGAGGCTTATCCAACGTAGTTTTTGACGCTTTGATGGGGTTCAATGCCAACACACTTTGCAGTCAATTGTCTCCACAGACATACCGGTCTATCTTAATGTCGCTGCGGGGTGCCCGCCCCGATTTTCGCTGCAGCGGTAGACTACTCCAATGGGTGCCATCGTCCGATCACCCAGGGTACAGGATCACCCAATCACAAAAACTATTTCCCCTGGGAGCCGAGGCCCGCCCCGGCACACCGTTGAGGTTAGAGTAAGAAGAACCCAGGGCTACAAACGGCTGAGGTGGATTAGGTATAATAGTAGGAGTAATAGTAAGAGTAAACGCGTAAGAGTAAGATTGGCAATTGCCCTACATGTATAAATATATGAGGAGAAACAAGGGACGAGGGACAAAGAAGCCAGGGGAAGGGACAATGATTGATCAATGAAACAAAGAAATTGTGGGTAACTAATGGGCATGTAAGGTAGTTGGAGGGAGATCAGGAAACTGAACCCGAGTGAGCACCTTCGACTACCATACTAATATTTTGGAGCAAACTAATGAATAAATTGTAGATGTGAGAGGGGGGGGTGAACTCGTTCAAATTGACATCCGTTAGGTGTCATGTGTATGACATGGGGTAATACATCTACGACCGTATCTGTCGCTTTGGATGCATACTTCATGGATTTCTTCACCGCTGCCGCTAAAACCATTTCCCCTTGTTCTCCATCACAAGCATCCACCTCCCTTGTCTACATTATTTCCTGCCGCACCTAGTTCCCTTCCACAATATCATTACACTCTTGCCGCTTTCTTGCTACATTCAGCAGGGTACCAAAGTCTCTCCAGTCGGTGTCGACATATCCATCTCCATCGTCTTCAAACCCAAAGTCTGAGCGACGCATCGGAACTTTAACCTGCCGTACCCTTTTTCCACTATTCAAAATAGGGATCCTTGGAGTACGCAACTTGATTGTTGGCCTGGCCTGCGCAGGGTCATACTCCCACAACTCCATGAACGCATTAAGACGATGTGTAACAGGGAGAGGTGTACTCCAGACCCTATCCCAAATAACGTCGAATTCCTCTGCAGTATAGTAACGTGGTGATGGCTGGTGAGGTCCGGCGTCGGATGTTATCGCCGCAGGAGCCGTGGGATCAGCAGGATGACCGCAGTCCTCGATGTATAGAATTATCGCGAGCTTGATGTGCCCCTCGGACGAGACCAGGTAGTCGGTACAGTCTGCCAGGAGGTCATCGTAGGTCTCCCAGTATCCAACAAGGATGACGGTGGAGGGGATGAATGAACGGCGTGGAGGACGGATGACATCCTGCTCCGGCGCGATCGATTCAGGTTCAGCATCCTCATTGTCCTCATTGTTATTATCGTCATCATCGTCACCATTGTTCTCATTATCATCATCATCATCATCATCATCTGATGACTCTGCATCATCATGGCGTAGCTGATTCTGCAAGAATGTGGAAAAACTGAGGGCAATCTCAGGTTCCTTAGGTAGTGCACGCCGTTGCATCCTCCGGGGAGTATCTCCGTCGTATGCACGGCCCCTTGGAAGAGGGCACCATGTTGAATAAGAAGTCCAGATGCATTGAATTTCATGTGATGTGAGGAGACCCGTGAGCCTGCTGCTGGCACCGAAGCCAAGAACGCAGCGACGGAGGAAATCTTCAATGCATCCATGCACGGGCGATTTGATAGGCCGCAGGACAAGGACTGGGGGCGTGGCGGTAGGGATAGTTCGTAGGAGAAACCGTTGCAGGAGGCGGGTACCGATAGCCTGGCACAATGGATTGGTTGTGAGCAAATCGGGTGCCGTCATTGGGTCACGGGCCTCGTAGATAACTTCCAGCAGCTGGCGGTCGGGGTTCTCAATGCGCAGCGACGCGTGGAGGTTGACGCCAGCCTCCCGGTCCTGCAGAAAGCGGATGACATTGCAGAGATCGGTGCAGTACTTGCTGGGAGACGGAGGAACAGCGTCCGACGTGGGTTGTAGCAGCGCATTTGTTGCCATGGGGATGGTGGGTTGTAGATATTCAGTGTGTGTTGAGGCTGTGTGTTTGATTACTGCGACGCTGACTTGGAGAAGGGGAGTAGGAGCAAAGCACATTGGTGGGCGACCGAGGGCAGTTATAAGGCCCGTGCCAAGACAACAGGTTGGGTTGGCGCTAACGTGATGACGCATGCGCTCGTGCAAGGGCATCACATTCCCATGACTCCGCGCCACGGTCAGTTGAGTTGCACTCTGCTTCATGATTAGGACCTGGCAATGTTCAACTATACATACATTCTGAAATATTTCATATCATGTATGTGAAAGAATATTAGATTAAACTGAGGAAATGAATAGATACCGTTATATATGAAAAACATGCATACATTAATTGAATAGAAAAAAAATGAGTACTATTAAGCGAATCTCATGATGACACTCATGCTCCATGAATTGCTCAACATCACTGCCGGCTCAGTTTTTGTGCACTGCAATATTGTGCGACAAATCGGTCAAGTTTACCCCTATTTAAATTCCCCCGACCACGTTAAATCAATTAGGGTTAGTGGTGCAATCACCTTAGATTCCGACGAATAGCTCTGATAGCGTTTACCCCATTCAAACCCCCCCCCGACCACGTTAAATCCATTAGGATTAGTGGTGGAATGACTTTAGATTCCGACGAATAGCTCTGATAGCTATCGGAATCTCCAATATTTGCACCACTTGGTGATTCAGCACTTGCGTTAAACAAATCTACGTTGACATGCTCAACCCTTGAAAAACCCCATTGCAACGAGGGGAAAATTTTCAGGGTCATGCGCTAAGCTTTGCATGGAGCTGCCATACAAATATGCTGTGAAACCTTACCTCGTCCAAAATTTTTTCCCCCAGTACGGAGTACGGGGGGAATTTCAACGGAGGGAAATTTGACCGGCTTGTCGCCTCAAACTGCAACCCCACGTGTCTTGGCCGAGACATCCAATCTGAGGAGATTGCGCCAAAACTCTTGAGACTGCACAATATAGTGTATGACTGACCACTTCCGGCGGAGGACATACTCCCATTAGCGAGTTCATTGTAATCAGGTGCTCCAGATTGCAGGTGTTTCTTTTTCCAAGATCAGGCAACTGTTTGCTAACAAAATCTTCAAAAACGTTTTTATTACAAAATTCATTGCTACACTCCTTTCATTCCGCAAGTGATCGCATATAACATTCAATGGAGAACGGCTGTGACGCATACTGCAATCACCTAGATCATAGGATCACAGTATTACGAGAAACTCGTTCCCGGAATTAGCTCGCCATTGCTTTCCAAGCGCTACAATGATATTTCGTTTTAATGAAAATATCCGAAATGTATAGACGGATAATGCATTAAATATTACCTTCGCTCACGATTGATATTGCAATGCAAGAAAAAGCAACCTGCAACTTTAAAAAGGGCATCCAGGGTTGCCTGTAGTGATTTTCTGTGGAATTATTCACAGAAACCAAAGAGAAGGAACATCAAGTAAATGATACATACCTATTACTTTCTCCGGATTACGTTTAATACCAACATACATGTGTGCTGCGCCGCTCGTAGTTTTGTGCCGCCCATGGGAAGCATATGCCCCCTGCTAGCGGCGGTGTGCCTCCTGTGGGAGGCATACGCGCTATGCCCCTCAGTAATTGAACTACATCAGTAAAGGTTGATTTTGCGCTGTAGCGACACGACCTTAGGGTGATTTTGCCACAGCGAAGCTCAACGACGACCATAGCGTTGTAAAGACACGGCGTCAGGGTAATGGTGCTGCAGCGACAGTCGACACCGATGTGTCGCTACAGCGCCGACAGCGCCAAATAGATTGCTGCAGAGCCATCTGGAATCGACTACTTGAGGAACAGGATTGCATAGAATCCTCGACTCAAGCTCCAGTCGCGGATCAATCCGTCGCTGCAGCGCCATGCTCGTCGTCGACTGTTACTGTAGCGCCATTACCCTGAGGCCTTGTCGCTACAGCGCTATGGTGCAGAGTGATCCTGAGGGGCACGTGGAGTCACGAGGGCCCACGAGAAGTCACGTGTAAGGTCACATGGTGGCGGGGAGCACGTGGGAATCACGGTAGGAGCTAGCTGAGTCAGCCACTCATGTATATAGGCAAGAGGAACCGAGGGAGGCGTAGGAGGATCATCAATCATCATAGATATTAGCTTAGGAGCAGTTACACTCTTCATATGGTCGTCGTCGAGTGTCGCTGCAGCGCCATGCCCCTACGTGCATTGTTGTAATGGCGGTAGACTACTCCGATCGGCTCTGTCGTCGCCGTGGCGCCGATATCGCCAACCCGATCTTTGCTGATGTAGTCTAGTGCTATATTTTGACCTGTTCTGGACCCGCCAATTACAGCATTTGAAGAGTTTATTTTAGCATTCGTAGTATTCTCATGCAATTGTAGCCTCTTGCTTTGAATTCGGAATAAATATTGAACATAAAAACAACCAATATTTTCATCTTAGAGTGTTTTAATGTTTGTTAGAACGTTTTAATACACTATTAATATTATCTTTTGAAATTGTGGGAAAAAGAGAACAAAGGAAAACTGACAGGCATAGGAGGTATGCCTTCTACGGGAGGCACAACCGCTCGCGGAGGGCATATGCTTCCCACGGGTGGCACAAAACCACGAGCGGCCCAGCACACATGTACGAGACTTCACTTTTCCAAGCAAACGTGCAATTAACAGAACATTAGTAAAGAGATATCATCAATAAAGCTCACGTGGCGAAACAGATTGACACATGTATAGACAAATTACGTCGATGCCGACTTCGACGTTGGAAAAGTGCTCGCGAGCTTATTATTACATATGCTACTCGTGTAACATGAAATGAGTTCTTTACGCCTTTAGCTTAAACGTGCCTAGCCATGTTTTATTCTTATCTTTTGTCTGGTTATTTTTTCAAAACGGCGTTTTCACTTGGTGTTGAGCCAAATGATCTGTTCCAAATAGAGGGACAGGAGAATGAAGTTCTCAGTGGTAGGGAACCCAGAGGTTAATAGTTTATGCATAAGTTCGCTCGCTCTCTGTGGATAAAATACTGGTAGAGACGAAACCAAACATAAGAGAAAACATATACCAGACGTAATGTTCTCAATTCAATGATGTGCACCAAAACTGCAATTGTAGCCGATGAGTGAATCTTTACGTCCACTGCCAGGTTGCCCTAGCATTATATCGACTAAGTAGAAATTTCTGTAATCAGGTTATCAGGAGGACTAGCCTCGTCAGGGGATGGCGGTGGAAGTGGAGAATGGTCTTGCTTGCCAATGCCGTGAGATATATTGGTTCCCAGCCCTTGGAGGGGCAGCAAAAGAGGAGCAGAGGGATTCATTTGGCATTGTTTTGTCTCCTGTGGAATAGACCTCTGCTTCGTAGAAAGATCTCTGGCGTGGAAGATGGAGGGGGGAAAAATGCCTCCGCGAACTTAACATTTTTCACATCAATATCATCCTTCGATTCCCTTTTGCTCGCTATCAATATTTACCTCAGCTCCGATACATATTTTCCAGTCTGTCCTTGACGTTTTCATGAAACATTATATTTATGGAAGTGTAGCTTTGAATTTCTCAAAAGACGAATTTTCTCTGAAGATTTTGTTAGCAAAAAGTTCCCCGACGCTATGAATGACACGAATCTTTTGCTTGAGTATCTGAATCATGGCTACTATCGATGCAATAGTCAAGTACCTGTTTTCGGTGCTAGTTACCTTTACCGTTATCATCAACTCCCGCACGTATACAGACTCTAACCTTCACGCTCAACAATTTTGACTCGAGGTAGCAGGAGTGTTAGCGCTATTTTCTTAGCATACTTCATTGACCTTTGTCAATCCTATACTCCGTTGCTCGGAAGAAAAAGGTTGCAGCAACTTCGAGCATGGCTAAAAGATAGTGCCATGCTTCTAAAATACGCTTGCGGCCCCGCGCCTCTACGACTATGGCCTGAATACTCCTCCCGCTGCTGCCCCAGCCCAAGCCTTCTCCGAAGCATGTGCGGCCAGCCGGAAGGGGCTTGGGAGAGATAATGGACAACAGTACTTGGGGGGTTCGCAATGTCAATGGGAATCGCACATATTGCGTGCGGGTTGAAGAGAAAAATGTTGAATGTTTTGAGCCACGGGTACAATTCAAGAATATTACTATTTCAAAGAAAATACGGATCAAACCGCCATTTCATAATTATTTGAAGTTCTCCTTCATGTTTCTGAAGTATAAATTCCCGAAAACTGGCAGTTTTGTCCATTTTCGTTTTTTTACTTTCCTTTTTCCTTTCACCCCTCCTCTCTCTTTGCGTCTGTTTGCTTTTTCTTTTTGTTTCCATGCGATTGCTCTCTATTCTAGTAGGATTGATTGCCAAATTATAATTATTCAGGTTGGGGCCGATTCTGTATCATCATTGACCTTAAGTCTTTCAATATGAGCTGGGCATATCTTCTTGCCAGGCCCACATCTTGAGAATTAATGATGGGGGCTTTGAATCCGGCATTTGCTCCAGCTTCAGAATAACGCACGCATTACAGCAGATCGTTTTCTGCAATAAAACCGAAAAACCCCAATCGTAAACCTCAATTGCAACACAAAAAGAAAAAGAAAGAAGTAAAATATGAAAATTCTCAAGGAAGAGAAGGAAGGAAGAATCGACATTATCCATGACTGCGTCAATTGCAAGAAAAATAGAAAAAAGATTATTTGTCTTTGAAATATGTCCCTTCTTCAAAGTTGCGCCTGCTACCCTTGCAGATATCTTCATGTACTTCCTCCCCTTTGGCATCAATGTATGCTGCCTCAAAAACTAAAAGCCCGCCATTCCGAGAATAACAATCCACAGTTGTTGAAGGAAATGTATCGAATCGACTAATAGTATACCAAAATTGAAAAACCAGACTTTTAACGTCACCGACAGGGATCCGGCGCGCTACAGGGATCCGGCGCACGGCTGCGTAGTAACGACGACCCTTCCGCGGGGTTACTCTCGTACTCCCAACACAACAATTCTTAACGCAATGAACTCCAAAAGGGCATAGAAAATTCTAGAAGCCATTATCAAAAACGAACAATCAAACAATTAAAAAATTGCAGCCAAATATGTACTCGTACAACTCAATTGCAACTACAATTACGCCATAACTGCTTTGACCTTTTATCGGTGCATTTCAACGCCTTTGGATGAGGTCACAAAACTACGAAAGGTGTTCTTGGTGACAGTGAATTTGCATTTCTCTAGTTCAACATAGAGTCTGACTTTAGAGAGTTTGGCGAGCACCTTTTCGACTTGGGAAGAAACAATAAAAATGAAAAAACAAAGACAAAAACACCAAAACACATGTCCTCAAGGATCAAATGAAGTATCCACACACGGCTGAAATCTAATCTAGCAAGAGAATTGGGTTGCTAATAACGGTGGATTGCTATCGGTGGGTACTAGTGATCATACGTGACCTTAAGTGAATTTTCCAAAAAGAAAAGCAAAAGAAGAAAAAGAAGCCAAAGAAACAGACTCTATTTTCTATGATTTAATCTACTTTACGGAAAGACAAAGGCTGCCTAAAAGTCAAGCATTACGGCCCTTGCTTATGACTACGCTTACTGCTTGTTCTCTCTGCTAGCCTCTCCATTCTACTTTGTTTTCTCTTTCTACTTCAAATTTGGAAAATACCAAAGTGCTTCAATTTTTTCCTTCTTTCTCTCTTCCTTTTTTTTTTTTTCTCGCCTTTGCACCTTGTTTGTGGATCTGGATGTATTTTTAAGTGTTAACCGTGGACAAAGCAAATAGGCCGAATGGTAAGCAGAAAGCAGGATGATATTCTCTCAAGGGAACAAGGGTCAGCTCCCAGATCTACAGGACTCTGTGAATCTCCTCTCACTTCTCAATCTGGAACCCCCTTCTTCCTGAGTGCCGTCCTTAGTCAATGGGATGCTTCCCAACCGCTTCCATCATACCCTAATGGGCAACGTCTTAATCGGTAGTCTTCCTCCTCCCGACTCGATGCCCTGCCCTGACATAACGTTTCCCCCGCGAAAAAGACATAAGCGTCCACACAAAGGAAAAGTGAAGCAAAGAATAAGGTAAATCCATGGAATACCAATCACAGAGGAAGAGTAGGCAATCTGAAATACAGCGGAGAAAATACTGCGGACTGTGAGAGGACAAAAAATCTACTAAATAAAGAGAAAATAACAATTGTGAAAAAGATCCAAGCAAAAACGAACAACACAAATGGAATAATGAAGAACAGTAAAGAAAGTGAGTTAGGAGAATATTGAAGCACGGGAAGAAGGGTTAACGTTGGTATAATCTCTCCTTGGCTTGTGGGAGACGTGAATTATGTCAATGTACAGTGCAAAAAACATCTGAAACTACTTATTACGCAACTATTGCAAGGTTGATGCTGAAGTACAAACTTTGCGGATCGAGGCGTGACTGATTACCAGTATCATTCCTGAACTTCCCGGCATACGACAAGGTTGAATGAAAGCCCCAACCGCACATAACGATTTTCTTTTTGTCAATTTGTAATTCTTTTCAAAGGGTTTAGTTGTCCTCGCAATGTAAAATACGGGCCGCTCAATGGATGAATCTGGGTTAGGTGGAATCACGTTGTATGCAAAAGGGGCCCGGATGTCGCCATTGTAAACTTAAGGTATGATGGGATTTGTATCAAAATGCGTCTTGTCGGTGTTCTTTAAAACGTAAAATGTCAGCATGCATATAGATATTACCTTGTTAGTGTTGTTGACCAAAGCCAAGGTTGTGTCCAAACGTCTTCCCTCAGACTCCCGATTCTCAAAGTCCACTATAAGCGCTGGACGAGCGTGGACTGGTGGGAGCCATTGAGCTACTTTCAATGGGTATCCCTTCCAGGCCACACGACATTTTGTTTTGCCACCTTTGAGTAACCTTTTTTTGATGATTTCAGCTAACAGATCACCGAACTCGTTCGGGTACACAGCTGCCAATTCAGGGAATTCCGTTTTCTAGGGGTTGGCGGAGGGGTTCCGGGGTTTTTCAAGATGCTGGATTCATACAACATGCAGTGAATTTTGAGAGGGCCCACATTCAAATCCAATACCCTTCAATTAGAAATCTATCAGGAGGCACTCTTATCACCCACAGTGGATTTAACTTTTGACAGGATAGTTTGTTATATTTGACAAATCCAGTAAGGTGTCGGTTTAGCCGTAAAGAAACTTAATCATTTACCTTGCCATCCAGCAGAGGCGAGTGTCTGGAGTCGTAGTAGGCCTTTAGGGCTAACAACGCATGTTCTATGGCTTTGGGCGCCTCCTCTATCCTAGCTACTTCGCTGCTTCCGAGTTTGGATCATCAACATCTCCGAGTAGAGTCGGAACAATGTCGTGAGGCTGTGTATATAGTAACTTGAAGGGGGGGAAAAGTCAAAGACGTATTGCAAGCCAAGTTATATGCCAGTTCCACCAAAAGCATTTCAGAGCTCCAGTTGTCTTGCGAGGGCGAGTGTAAAAGCGTAAGATCAGCTCAATAATTTGATTTGAGCGTTCCGTTGTTCCATCTGTTTGTGCATGGTAATTACCCAGATGTCTCATGCACCCTTGCTTTAATTCGGACAAGAATTTCCCATCTGTGTCCGTTATTATCTTTTTCGGCAACAAACCTATAGCAACCACATATGTGAAGAAGAGAGCAGCCACTGAGCTTGCTGTATAATTTATAAATAGTGTTTCCCCACAGGGCTGTATGTCTTTGCAAATGCCTGTGGCCCCAAGCAGTCGTGACAAGTATGTAGGGCTTTATTCAGAATTCTTAACGGTAAGCAAATCTTGAGTCCTTCAATGGTCTCTTGAAGCAGGCGACCATCCGAGTTGAGGCGGTATTATCATAAGACCCAAATTTGCTGTATTTGTCAAAAGTCAATCTGAAAAAGGGACCAGCCCTGTATGCAGCTTTTCATGACAGCGGCAGCTACACTACTTGATTGAGAGATTCAGAAGTGAGGTCAGAAGCGGCAGGCAAACCCTTGTCATTGTTGCTGGTAACAGCATTATCCTTAGAATGAATTTCCAGCTCGGGTCCCTTACCTTGTACTTCCAGTGTAGTTTCGACGTCTGCAACTTGGGGTTTTGGCTAATGATAATCGTCATTAAACCATGTCTAAGTTACAACGGCCGCAAAAGCATCCGCAGAAGCTTTGGTATACAGAATAAAAGGTCTATCCTATAGCGGATAGGCCAAGCTGCGCGCATGCGTCATATGAGACTTCAATTCCTCAAAAGTGGAGTTGCAGTCATCATTCCGCTATACGCAGCTGTTGAATTATAACCCTTTCTGGGGAGCCCTTCATGTGTTGCTAATATCTTCAGTTTGTTCAAAGGTTTGGTAATTTCTGCGAAATTCGGCATGAAAGACCCGTAGTAGCCGAACATCTCCAATAGTCCATGCAATTACCCCAGGTTCTGTAGTGGGGAAAGAATTGTGATTGCCAGAAGCCTCTTCAGCCAAGTGTGGAAGCCATAGCGAGACAAACCGTGTCCCAGAACCTGGATATCCTTATGCGCTACTTGGGATTTCTGGAGGGAAAACACCAGACCCGAGAAACGGGCATTGCGCAATAGTGTATCCAAGTGCTAAACGTGAGACTTGAAGTTTTCATTGTGAATAAGAACGTCGTTGATGTACACAAGCACCGCTTTCCAGCGAAGGCCGGACAGAAGCTCATCTATCATCCTCTGAGATTGAGATGGGGCATTCTTCAAGGCAAAGGGAAGGGGTTTGTACTCGTAAAGGCGCTTGTGGGAGATGATTGCCATCTTGTGTCCATCCTCAGGGACAATGCTGGGCTGATGGTTAACCTTCAGGGCTCCAAGAAGGTTGAGATGGCACTTGTTTGCCAGGGTAGCGAATTCAAAATCAGAGCGGAGCATGGGATAAGCATCTCGAATGTTGTTTTTATTCAGCATGCGGAAATCAACACGAAATCTGTACTTATTGGTTTGCCACACAAGCACGATCGGGCTTCCAATAGAAAAATAGGATATCTGGATAAAGTCCCACTTCAAAAGTTGCTCCAGCGCGTCAGCAAAAATTAACCGTTTACCAGCTCCCAAAGGCCGCACCTCCCAAGGATGAGGCGGAGGAGATAAACCCATAGTAATTGTAGACTTGAAACGGGGGCTAATTTTACCTAGTTGACTACCTTTGCTAAATACATCTTTGAACTCCATTAATTTTCCACATAAAATAGATTTTTCCGTGTCAGTCAAATCATTTCCAATAATACAAACTGATCCCAAGATTCACTCGTCATTATTTTCATGGCATCCCACCGGGATTCCCGGAAAAACAAGAATGAGTGTCGAGTAACCCAGGATCTGACCGTGTTTAATTGATACTGGCGCGGAAGAAGAGTTTTGAAACTTAACAGATCTGCAAGAGTCATCAACAACCAAATGAAAGTTGCACAGTCATGGGAGAGGAGTTGTGCCCTGGAACGTGACGCAAGTTGGGTTTAAGAGGTAGTCAGATTTTGGCAACATTTCAGATGAGATTTCAACGGACTGACAAACTGTACTGAGAATTACCAAGGATTTCAATGGCCGGACTAGCGTGACCTTGTTCCTGACGTCCCAGAATGCAACAATCATGTAGTGCACCCCCAAAGGCATTGAAGGCCATCCGGCACTCACGTGTAGGTCAATATTGTATGTGAGGAAAGTATTCACACCCAAGAGCACCTTTGAGCCAAAGTTGTTCACAACGCGGAAGTGAGCTATAATCTCAATCAGGCATTCAGAGCTATTGCCTTCTTGTTTCAGCCAGACGGGAATCCAAACAAGGCCCAGTGAACTTGAATACCCTACACCATTGATCTCAATTGGAAATAGTGAGATTTCAAAGTCGGGGTAATGCTTGCCAAATACCATCTTGTCAATTGAAATTGCTGTCAATGACCTGCCCGGTATCTCTGAGAATATTGTTAACGAAAAGTTCCCCGGTCACAGAAAAAGAAACTCCTACTGTGGAACACCGGATCTCAAAAATCATGCTAAATCATTTCCACTGATGTTCTCAATTGTTGCTATACGCGCCGGCATGGCGGTGTAGCAATAGTTGGCGATGAAGTGTTGCTGTAGCGCCAAATGGATTGACATCGAAGCTTTTAAAACGTGCTGTTCGAGGTTTTACGACCTTTAATGTGAAATCAATTTGGCACTGCATTGAATTACCCTGAGGCCGTGTTGCTACAGTGCCATGCCATACCCCTATTGTCGCTGCAGCGGTAAACTCCCCCAATGGGCACTATCGTCGCCAACTGGAGCCTTTTTGGATTACAAACAGAATTGCCTGACCTGCTTTAGCTTTTGTAAATCGTTTTCCAGGATATTAAACGATTGAGCAATCTTAACCAATCGACCACTGTATAATATCTTGCCCACTACGTTGAACAATTCAATTATAGGCCTGTGCGTCAACCTACCCAGCAATCTTGCTCAATTGTTCCAACCATCGACATAGCTCACCCTTGTTAGATTGTTCAGAACATAGGTATCCTGGCGGTCGGCACAAAAGAACCCCGGTGCTCTTAGCAAGAAATGAAAATGCATTACCTGGAAATTGAACTCAGTAATCCCTCACGTCAAGTTACCCTTATATATGTCCTAAATTATGAGGGTATTGATTTTGGTGATCTTGCACCATTATCAGTTTTCTGCGCACAGTCTTCATGAAACACCGATTTACACCTTGTCTCAATTTACGGAGCGGGGCAACAGGCTCACGAAGTGGTATTGAGGTACCTGTAGATATGTTCAATACGTATATTGACATGGCAACATATCGCTACCACCATTTACTACACATTTACAATTGAGCAATAAGCAGCTGGCGCTAAAGCAGGTGGAAGCCGCACATATATGCACTACTCCAATGCCACAGTCTTGATTAATTGCTATATTTATGCTGAACCCACCATCATATCTATCGCAACAGTCATGTTTCAAAAGTCTTCGTGACGGACCAGGATCACAGCCAAAAACGTGAAATGTTGCCCCTTTTCAAAATTCACAGCTCCACTATTCTCGGCCAAATATGGTTGAAATTCTCATAGGTCATAGCTTGTATCCCAGAGTAAATGATATAACTCTTTCAGCCCATGTCATGACATTTGTGTCATGAGATAGCATCATTTGTTAGTGCTTTCAATCTGTGCCATGAACCGCCATTCCAGACGCGGATTAATATGCGAGCCTTGGGCACCATCACAAAGACTTTTGAAACATGACTGTACGTCATTGCTAAAGCTACCGCTTCATACAATCCACTGCTCAATCTACTGCCCAATCTACCACTCAATTCCTCTCTGTCAAACCTACTGGCAAATCCACCATCAATGCGCCGTCAAATCTACGGTAAGAATTCAGCGTTTAATCCACCGCTATAATAATTGTAATATCCACCCTTATATCAATGACTTACAAACCGTTACATTACCGCTATGGTCATGCGGAATCCACCGTAATATCCACAATAATGTCCAGTGCAATATCCTCTGCAATATATCCGGTCATATCCAGCTCTATCCCGTTAAATATACTGAATTCACTACTTGATCTACTGCTCAACCCACCGCCATATCCACCATTCTTTGGACTGCTTAATTCACTGCTTGATCCACTGCTTTATCCACTGCTCCGTAAACTGCTCAATCAATGGCTAACAGCAAGATCACCGCCGCAAACCCTGTAGGTCATTTTCAGGCAATAAGAAGCTCTCTCAATGGAACGTATGATGACTTGTACTCAATCACATACGTCAGCAGAAAGCCAAATTGGCTGAAGATGCACAAAAGGTGGCCAATACACCTCCTCCATCAGCAAAGTTTGACTTATCGCTATAGGAACAAGGTTTGCTCATTCCTGCCATTGGCGCTGGAATGGCGCTGCAGCAACACGGCCTTTAGGCAATGCTGCTGTAGCGACAATTGGCGGCAGACATGGCGCTATAACAACATGGTCTAAGGTAATGGCGCTTTACCTAGCAACAATTGAGGGAGGGCACGCTGCGGTAGCGACACGGCCTCAGGGTAATGATGCGGCAGCAAAAACTGGCAAAGAGGTGCGCCTCCCACAGCGACAAATTAACCAGTATCGAACTCGTAGAAGCCTTCAGAACTACTTCGTATTTGTTTACAATATTTGGAAAAAATCATGTTTAATAATGGCAGTTATAGAACAAAAAATAAATATATAGAATTCTGCATGTTTATTGTAGTGTTTAAAAGGTGCGGGTTCTGAATAATTTGAGCATTTTTTTGGAATAAACTTGACGCAAAAACATTTTGGTATTTGTTTACAAATTCATGGTTCCATTCTTCGGTCGCACCATACCGCATCCGCTCTACTTGCATTGCGTGCAATTGCACCTAGTGGGCATAACAAATATATATATATATAGCGAAAGCTCGCAAGCCCATGATCATGGGAAATCTAGTTTCGATAACAACAAGAATGAAAATACCAGAGATTAATTACAAATGGATGGATAGAAAGTTTAGAGAAACATTTGTGGGAAAAGAAACATGTACGTAGGTATACAGCAACAATTGCCTGACTATTGACGAGGACGTTGATTTTGAAATTTGGATATCGACAGTCCTCTTATATATATTTCACAATTACTTAAATACGTACTTGCAGGCAAGCTTCGAGCGTGGCCAAGCAAGAAAGCTTATAATCTGGTTTTAGTCAGGGTATCCACAAGCCCCAATTTTTGTCCCCACATTAATTCCACGGCACGAGACTTCCCTAGTCTATGGTCTACCACGTGTCTCACACCATATCCATCTCTATCACTTCCTTCATACTGTCAGTACAAACATGAATTAACGTACTTGTATATGTATGTATGTGTACGTCCTGAGCCGCTCGTAGTTTTGTGAAGCCCTCGGGAAGCATATGCCCCCCCCCGCAAGCAGCTGTGCCGGATCCCATGGGAGACATACTTGCTATGCCCCTCACCAATTGAACAAGATTTCAACCTGCCAAGTACACAATTTGCAAAGTTTATTTTAGCATTTTTAGCATTTATAACCTTATGCTTATAAGATTTTGCAGTACTCTTTTTCCAATACAGGTGACTCCCATTATAATTATAAGCATACCCGATATAAGCATATACTCACTATTAGCACACGTATACACCTCACAGCCCCAATCCTCTTTTGCACACCAACGTATCCCCTCCTCTCGTTATCATTATAAATTCGTTATACACATAGAAAACATCGGTCCCGAGGTATATATATGCTTATAAACGGGAGGTAATCTTTATACTTGAGTTTAATATTAAACACCCAAAGAACAATCATTCCATTTCTACACCCAAGAGTGTTCAACTTTTTAAATTTGTGTGCCTCAATGACTATTATCGATTGAAATTACGGTGAGAAAAACACAAAGGAAAACTGATAGGCATAGGAGGAATTCCTCCCACGGGAGGTACAGCTGGGGGCATATGCTTCCCACGGGCGGGCGGCGGGAAACCATGAGTGGCGCAGAACATAGGTATGCACATTCATACTTGGCCTCCAATCGATAGCCTAGTTGGCTGTCAATTAATTCTAGTGGCAATATATATATATATATACAGGTATCCGCGACTTCGTCGCGAAAGACCCCAGGAGCTTTTAACCCACTAAAAAACAAAAAAATGGCTTTGCGTGAGAATTGAACTCAGAGATCCTTCACAACAAATCACACTTATAGATCGGCGCTATAATGGCTGAAGCAATAACAGCAAGTCAATGTGTAATCAACAATTGTAGCAATGCTGTAAGATTGACAAGAGAGATGATGTCAATTGCTCTTGCCTTGTACATCCTCTCCACTCTCGTCCTCATACTTGCTCTCGCTGTTGTACGTGCTCTCTGCTCTCATTCTTGTGCTTGATTTTGCTGTCATGCTTGCTTTCGCCGTCATGCTTACTATCAACATTGCGTCGTGCTTGCTCTCACCTTTGTGCTTTCTCTCACCGTTATGCTTGCGCTTGCCCGTGCTTGCTCTTGCCTCCATGCATGCTCTCTGCTCTTGTTCTTGGGCTTGCTTGAGGCTAAGGCTTGCTCTCACAGTTGCGTTGTGTAAGTTACTCTCCCCCTGTCATGCTTACTATCACCTTAAAGTTGTCCTTCTTTTGCCCTCGTGCTTGCTTTTACCATCATGCTTGCTCTCACCGTTGTGTTGTGCTTGCTCTTGCCCTATGCTTGCTCTTACCATAAAGTTGTGTTTGCTTTCGCTCTAGTACTTACTTTCACCCAGTCTCGAGCCAGACGTCTTAGCGTCACATAACTCGTAAACTTGTACATGCCATTTTTGAGTTTACGCGTCATGTGATACTAAGACGTCTGGCTTAAGACTGACTTTAACTGTTGTGCTTGCTTGTACCCTCGTGCTTGCTCGCACAGCCATGCTTTGCTCTCGCCGTAATTCTTGCTCTAACCATCAAGTCATGCTTTCTCTCACCATCATGTCGTGCTTGAAAAAACTTTCGCCCTCGAGCTTGCCCTTACCGGAAAAAATATAGAACGAATTGCTAAAGGTGTCATATCAACTATAGACGTAGAAAATACTTTATTTTCTTGTGATTTTTGATCATCATTTTGACTGCGCGCAAATCGAAACATGTGCAAAAAATTGTTTACATATTTGATACCGCTATTCTGGTCCCGCAATAACCCATCCGCCTACCGCTTCGCCGCTTAGCTCCTGGGCATATGAAGAAAAGATAGGATTTACAATTGATACAATACGATGTTTACAATAATAACATGGCTCTTATGATATATTACCTATGTAACTTTCCTCGGGCCTATAGGTGATCGTGTATGTAGGTAGTGATGGTATGTGGTACTTGTACATGTGTTTCCCAGTAGTGCAATTAATCTACTCCAATCCACTTCGATGACTACCTACGCATGGAAAATTGACGAGCGATGAAAATAATGTTCATATCATATCTATCCGGATCTAGTGGCCCGCGTTAAGTTGGGGGGGTAAGAAAGAAAAAAACAAACCAAAAGAATTCAGCATGGAATAGAGAGCTCGATGACATACGCGTCATATCATTAATGTCCATATGCATAGCTAGCCAGGACCAAGCCCGGCCCATTGCATTGCAAAGACCCCAGCAAGGTTAATCAGATCGATTGCAAATCGATGATATCATGTTAAAACAACAAAAATACCCACCTACCTCCCTAACTCACTCAGTCTACCATCGTTGCACCAGGTCCACTCGGGATGAGTCCGTGGTTCTAGATTCGTGATTGAAATATTTACGTACATACGTCCTTTTGTCGTTGGTGCGAATACAGAGAAAGACGTTCAGCCTAGGTAGCTATAGGTAGGTAGCTATAGGGCGATCATAGATATAGAGTTCAAAGTATTTATTTCTTTGCTGAAGGAGCTAGGGAATTTTGATGATAGGCTGCGATGGATTTGGAAGCCTGGCATGCAGTACGGGTGGGAACAAGGTATGTAGTTGGCTTATGACTGGGCAGAAATTAATGGACCCCTCTCCCCTCCCCACGTCATCGCATCCCACCCTACGTACTTACCAGGTAGGTATGGTACGTACCTCATCCTGCCCATGTCCATCTTTAACTCCAACTCCAACTAACCCCTCGAGTCCCGCCCGCCCGCACGCAAACCTAGCAAACGAGGTAAGCCGGCAGAATGCAAGGAAGCGGCGCGTGATTTGGGTGTATATGCGGATTAATATTGTCAGTGCGGGAAGATGTGATGGAGGTCGGCTTTGCATTGAGGATGTGGCGTTGTGAGGAGGAGGAGGAGGTAGGAGGAGCCAAGCCGGGGCGATCGCGAGTGGCGCCTTCCATGGTAGGCATATCATATCGGGGAAACTAGTTGCAATCGTGCAAAGTGCGTGCAATACCATTAGCTATCTCGAAAGGGGGGGGGGGATAAACATATCCGTCTCCAGAGTGATATCGATGCCAGTCTGCGTCTGACCTTTGACAGATGTTCATTCCCACCAACTTAATTAAATACCTTCTTCATTATATGTCCCTACTATCCGAGCTCGTCCCACCCAGGCCAGATAATTACCTCCCCCACCAGTGCACTGAGCTCACTCAACCTCTCAACAACCGCAACCACAACCACCATCCAACGCCGCGTATTTATTTATAGTTGTGGGCGATACATCATGTCATTACATGAATACATAAGTTCCCTCTCGGCGATTACCCGTCCACAAGGATGGATCAAGCAGACATCCATCCCCCTCCATCCCTCCCTCCCTCCCTCCCTCCACCTCCTCATCTCCACAATTGCAATCCGAGGCTGCCCGGGGAATATTGATATCGGTATATATTATAACTCGTTGCATCCATGGAATCGATCTATGTGTGCATTTATCACCCGCGAATGATTTACACCTTTTAGGCTCGAGTTTTTTTCTTTTTTCTCTTTTTCTTTACTTTTTTTTTGTAGCTTTACGCCTACATTCTCCATCAGTAGATCCGCCTTGTAATGGGGCTGTGCAGCGTACAATCTCAATCGAAACTGGCGCAGAACAAAGAAGCTCGTATTGGATTGGATTGCTTGTTTGAGAACGCTGCAGAGGTAGGTAGGTAGGTAGGTGGGTGGGGAGGTACCTGGGCTGGGCACTTATGTACTTGATTGATGGTAGGGTAGGGTAGTGAGTAAGTGAGTGAGCGAGCCTTTCATTTATCTATATACCGTACCGGCGAATTCGAAAATTAAATCGTCTACATGTATAAGTATTCCACCTCCCCCCCCCAGTTCCCCACACAGACGCGCACAACTACCTATGTCGGGGGCTTACTAGATCACAGTATCTACATACTTACTTGTGGGGAGACTAGCCCCGTCGCATTGTGGCAGCGGAAATGGGTAGCTGTCACGTCGTAATATATCGTGGGCTTTGCGTATCGCAGAGCTCCGTCCTTGGGGTGGAAGGAAGGGACGAGTTGAGTTGGGTTTGGAGATATGAATGTAGACAATGAGGACAAGTGAAGGAATATAGTGTTTGATATTAAGAAAAACAAAGCCTATCAATTCAAGGAAGCTCGATAAACCCCTACATGTTGTGAAACAAGATAACAGACAAAAAAAAGTGTGCTTCACTCCTCCAGAGAGACTTACAGACGGGCAGACCAGATGGGACAAACCCACCAAGCCTACGCATCATCTTTCCTGCCCCCCCTCCCACGCCACCCGCATGCTCAATCCGCTTGAGCAGCAACCGTGGCACCCTCCTTATCCCGCTGAGAAACAGCCACGACATGCCTCTCCCACGCCGCAATGATCTCGGGACTGTGGACCGCATACCTCTGTAGCTGCTTATAATCAATCCTGTCCATCACGCTCATCGCGCGCTTGATCTTCTCCGGTTTTAGATTATCGTGGCCGAGCAAATGGTCCCTGGCAGCCGCGGGGGTGCTGGCCGTGGGGACGATGACTGTCTGCGGAAACTCCACATTTGCTGTGGGGCATGGAGTCCCGAGCCGGACGCTGCCGTCGGGGGAAAGTGCCCAGCGCTGTGGAGCAGGGGTGTGTGTGTTAGCGATGAAATGCCATTGAACGGAGGAGATGGGCTTTCCGCCGGTGGGGGTTACGTGTTACTTGCCATGAGGTAGATGCGCCCGCGCGGCGTGTCGGCGAAGTAGATCCCGGGAGACGTGCCGTCGGGGGCGAGGCAGAGGTTTGGCGGGGGCTTGTGCGTGTCTGTGGCCGCGGGCTTGGGCGTGTCTGTGGCCGGGGGCGGCAATGCGACGGCGGCGGCGGGAGTTGCATCCTGGGCGGCGGCCTTGTGTCTGCGTCTGCGGCTACGTTTTGCAGGAGGAGGGCCGGAATTACCGGCGTCGGGGGCGTTGTTGAGGGCACTTGCGGGAGCATCGGCTTTTCTTTTGGCTGGCGCCGGGGGGTTAGTTGTAGCCGGGCAGGGACGGGGGGGGGGCATCTCGCAAGGGCGGTTGGCTTGGTTGATGGGCACGTGTGTGTGTGGGTGATGGTTGGTTCCGGCCGAGGCTGGCGATGGAGATGTTTGTTTGGATGTGAGAGGCGGGGCCATGAGCGAGGCCGGGCAGAAGGCGACAAGAGTTGACAGATGTTCTGTTGATTGTTGACAGAGGAGAAGGAGGGGCGTCATTTATAGCCTCGACCCCGTCATTTATAGCCCCGGCATGCATGCAACATGCTTACTCAGGGCTTGGCGGGGTCTTGGTTATATACTAGAATTCAGGGTCGAATGCTACTTTATTGATTTATTTATTTATTTATTTATTTATTTATAAGTCAGATTTTGCGTCCTTATGGAACCGTTCGGTTATGAAGGACGGGGACGCCTTGCTCCAAGAGAGGAGTCTGGGCACGGGAAACATGCTCTCGTGCCAATTGAGAGACATGTTGGAGGTATGCAAAGTTGATTTGTGTGGTAAGAACCATGTGCGATCGGTACAGTCGTATGTACGCCCTCAACCTTGTTCTTGTGCCTAGACTTGGATACATGGGCAAAAAAGGTACCTGCGAAGGAGAGGAGTATGGAAAGTATCGGCCGTCGGGCGTAGTCTCTTCCCAAGCCCCCCGTCCTGCAGCTGATTGCAAGCGCAGCAAGGGTTTGTACATTTTCCTTTTATTTTGGTGGTAATTATGACTACACGGCTGCATCACCTGCCATATAATTTCTGTCGGCGAGCAGCGTCGACAGAAAATGGTTTCCAACCCTGCTTCTACGGAGAATAGAATGCGGTCAATATTCCAGATATTGTCGTTTTGAAAATGCACCTAGAAATGGCAAAGTCTCTGGTTTCTTTCCCCACTGTGCGATCTCTTGTACAGTTGGGGTTGGTGTAAGTATAATCAACAACTTTTGACGGCTCTTGGCCTTGGCATTGACGGCCGTCTACGCTCGCCAAATGCTGTCAATGACATCTACACGGAAATTGTGCAAGACCCTCTCTGCGCTCGCGATCAGCCGCTTTAGTACAGGGGGCTTTGGCATGAAACTAACTAAGAAGAATCCAAGTATTCTCCTAGAGTCCGTCCAGGGATGGTGTCTTGCCCAGCCAGCCCCTCGGAAACTTCTCACCACCGCTGGGTCGAGGCCAACCTCTGCTAGCTGCTCTCCATCGCACCAACCACGCCCGTCTTCCATCAGCCCTCGCTAGTCTCGCCCTCCCCATCACCAGCTAGTCCTCAGACGAAAGTAGTCTCACAGACGACCGTGCACAAGGTCAAAGTCAAGGACGCCACCCCAGATTCCAGCCAGGTTAGTTAGCCACTCACCCACACCACACACAATGTCCCCCAGAAACCGAGTCTATGCACTAGACTCCACCTCCCCACCCCCGACGCGAGGCCCACCCCAACAACAACCCAAACGACCACGCGCCCCCTCCCCGCGACAACCGTGCTATTCACCTACTACCCCTTCCAAACATCCGTCACCATTAGTAGGCCACACACGCTTCCCTTCCCTGCTCGGCCTCCCTCCACTTTGACCTCCACGTGCGTGTCGTGGTGGAGGATATGCGCGCAGCGCTTGGTCTACCGCCAAAGATGGAGCTGAGTCTGTGGGTGGACGACGGGGAGGTCAGTCATGCAAGGCTATGCAATGCGGTGGAGAGGGTGATCATCAGGGTTGGGCTGTTTGGCAGTGCGAGTGGGGGCATGGGGGCCTGGATGCTTGGGGGGCGGAAAAGGTGGATTTCGCTCACTACTTTTACTTTGTATTTCCCCCCTCTTGTTCTTTTTCACGTGGGCATGATCAAGTGGATCTACAGGGAAACGTTAACTGTGTGTTCAAGATTCACGTTTTTGGCTGGCTGGAAAGGTGTGAGGTGGGGCGGGGGGGTGTGGGTTGCCGTTGACTTTTGACTTTGACTTTGGGCTGTGGGGCTTGAAAGGAGGGGGCTTTGGGTGCGAGAAAACGTTATTGTTTCTGAGGATAATTGTTTCTTACGAATGCACAACATGGACGTAAGTGTATATGTATGTACAAGCATTTGCAATTCTTGTGGCAATTACAAGCACTGCAGGCGAGACGAAGGCTGTCATGTGCATCGTTCACCCGGCTCGAGACTGGCTGGCCTCTACGAGGGGCTGGGCACGAGACTAACCCTACCCAAGGCATGTACCTAAGCATGCTAGTAGCCCGACCCGCATGGTAGCATGAGCGATGAGGTAGTTAGCGGTGACAACGACAACTAGGTAGTCTTGTGCACGACAACTTAGCCTAGTCTCATGCCTCTCGTGCCCAGACCCTCGTAGAGAAGACAACAAAAACAATAACATGAGATTAAAGGACCTAGGGTGCGAGAACATAAAAGATCGCCACCAAGGCCACCACCACTCCATCACCTTGCAATTCCTACCACAATTTAAATACCACACAGATTGAACTACCATCACTCCCATCATCTCTGCCAGCACATACACAGCCCACAAGCATATCTCCCAATGTCCCCTTCACATATATTCCCACCTCTGTGGGGTGTATTCAACAAACGCACAGAACACGTTCGCGGCAAGCCCTCTCAGCCTACGCCCCCTCCGACAGCCGTCCCCCCCATCCCCGTTCTCGCCCCCAGACCCACCCCCACCACCAACCTTGCGCCCAGCCGCCCACACTACCCAATGATCATGCTCGCCTCCACCGACTCCGAATTCCTCATCTTCCACCCCACCAACACCACATACCTAGAGCTGCGCCAGGACATCGAAGCAGTCGGGCTCCTCCGTGACATCCACCGCCCCCCCGGCCAGCTTCCATCGGCACTCCGCTTCCAGATTGCAACCTTGACATCCAAGAAGTACGACAAGTGGCGGTGTCGGCCGGCAGCCGAATGGAGCATGGCGGCAAGTCGGGCCACGATCGTCTGGGATGAGGCCACGTGGTGGGCGTTTCTGCAGGACTTGGGGCGCCGTGTGGTGGTTGCGGGAGGCAGGAATCCGGGAAAAAGGGCGCTGGTTGTGGGGGTTAGAGTGACGTACTAGATAGTGCTCGGTTTCATGGTGGTGGTGGTGGGGGGTTTGGATGGAAGCGTGTCTTTGGCTGCGAATTTTTTAGCTTGTCCTGTTCGTACTGTTGTTACATGAAGTGCTTGTGCTTGTCTATCTGCTACTTGAGTACCTAATGAGTTGATATAATTACATATATATATGTAGCCATGTTCCCAGGAAGTGAATACCTTGCACGTATCTGGTGAGAGAAATGGCCCCCGACTCGTTTCACACTGAATACTGCAAAGCACCATATATGGCAACCGTAAGTAGTCTCGTGCGCAATCGATGCTCAATGCGGATTCGGGTTTTGGCAGTCAGCTTATTTCCTCAACTTGGTTTCATGTCCCCCCCCCCCCCCGACGCGCTTGAATTCGGCTCTTTTGCACGCCAGCATTTTCGACGGCGGCGTGAAAATAGTTGCCGCGATGTGGTGTATTGGCCAAGGGGTGAATCATTCTTTATTTAAGACCGTATGAGACGTATCCTATGGTACTTGAGATCGTGAGAGGTTACCGTGAAGTCTAAAGTTGGATACTCCCCCATGTACCTCCTTGCGCAGTCGCGGTATATAAATGCGGGTTGTGTTTGTTCTCGGGGTTGCGTTTTTATGCCGGGAGCAGAAGCAATGCACTACCTACCTAGATACCGAGATCATGAAGTCGGAGAATAGTCAGAGCACTCACTACGTTTTTACTAGAAAAAGGAAACCGTTAGCTGTGGTAGGCAAGCTACATCATCGTTCAGTATATAACGTTAACACCTCCATGGAAATAAATAACATTACAAGGTTACATGAAGTAGGAAGTTACGTTTGGAAGGCAATGAGTACAGAAGGCAATGGGACTTGAGGCAGGGCAGCGGAATACCTAGGTACCTACTAGTACTTCGACGCCGCTCCCCGATTGTCGCTATTGGCGCTTACATGGCGCTGTAGCGACCACGCCCTCAGGTGATCTGGCCTCCGGGTAATGGCGCTGCAGCGGCAACCGTCACCCGGCATGGCCCTGCAGCTACATCGCGGTAAACCGGTGTGCCGGTGGCGACAGTTGTAAAATCGGTGGAGGGTATGGCACTGTAGCGGCAACCGGCGTACGGCATGGCGCTGTTGTGGCAAATTTTCCTCAAGGGCAGTCTTGTTTCCCTAGCAGCCAAAGCACCAACAAAAGCGCCCCCAATCTGGGGAAATAATTCTTGTGGATTCGCGCGATTATCGTGCTCTGCAGCACAGGGTCGCATGAGAATAACTCGTGCTCAGGAGCGCGAGGATTTGCAAGATCTGCTGAGGAGCGCATGCATTGTGAGGTTGCAGATTAAGATGCTTCCAGAGGACACGCTTATTCAAGAATTATTGCGCTGGAGCATTTCCTATCTTGAGGATTGGATCTGGATCTGGACACATATATTGGCTATGGAGGATATATATAATAGGATCGTGATAATGAGTATAGTTGCGACGTCATTACAGTTGCGATGATCCTCACTTCAAAACTGAAGTGAGTATCATCGCAACTGTATTTATTAATTCACAATTAAGGTCACTTTATAATACATCAGGTCATACAAAAACACAGTAGCGCGGGGAATAGTGGACTTACTTATAACTATGACTACTCTTACCAGCCTCTATAGTTTTACCGTTTATTCGAGTGAGTAGCACCGAGTGCCTCAGTACCGAATAAACTCGAACTTCAGGCTCGCTCTCGACCTCAAGGCCCCCCCAAGAGACAGTGATAATTTTGTGTGTCTGTGTGTGTGTGTGGGGTAATTACAGCTTAGGAAAGCCGTGCAAGCAGTCAGTGCCCAGGCGATTTCGAACTCAAGGACCGGCCTTGGGTTCGAGTTTCAATATATACTCGATACAGCTGGCATACAGGATTGACAACTAGCAAGGGTTAAGTTGTCCGTGTAAATGCCAGTGCAAGGCCAAAATACACACAAATTTAGCATCCACACGGATAACCTGCTCCCATGTGGTTTCCAATTTCTTATGCCGGTATAGAGTAGGTATACTGAAGGACGGTGTGGCTTGCCTAGTCAGGTTTACCTGAGTTAAAGTTTTCCTTCTTATAGTAGAGAGTGGTGAGTGCTTTGACTGTGCTTTGATATTTGAACGCATTTCACTTCAAGATATCGTTAGTGTACACCAGTACCGTGAACTCTGGAAACTAAGAGGCCTTGAAAATATCTGATGCCTTTCCGTTCACAGGTAAAATACCTAATTGAACACCATTTGGGCAGATCTGTAGCCGTGCACCTGTCCGTTGCAACGAAAATGTCTGTGTCTCATGATCATGATCAAGAGTTATCCAGGTCTCTTATATCCAAGGATCTACAGTACTCTACATCGCGGGGTTCACCCCCACGCCGCCGCCAGCTTTGGAAAAGCCGAGTGCGACCGCGTAGGAGCAAAGAACACCTTGTGGAGGAAACAGACTGCGCGGAGGGAACAAGACTGCCTTGAGGATATAGTTTCCGCGCCTTGGCCAAGTACAGATTACTCATGTACATTTATACGCATACCCGATATAAGCATATATTCCAGTTATGTGCATGGAACTGGAGGTCCTACTTTTGGAGTTGCTGCTGATGTGCTCATCGTTATAAGCATAAATTCGTTATAATTATAAGCCTATAACTTAAGGTCCAAACGATATGCTTATAACGGGAGTAATCTGTATATAGAGCAAAGCGAGTGGGCCATTTTGGGCTCTTGAGAAAGCATCAATTGAAGTGACCATTAATTGAAGTGATCATCGATGGGGTAGAACTATCAATTGAGACGTGCGCCCAGTATTGGGAGCGTAGCGACCGGGCCACCTCCAGTTCTTTATACCGGTATTGAGTTTACGTAGGTAAGTGCCACAGTGATCGACAAGCCACAGAGCATTAATTAGTACATGTGCCTCATGCTCGTGTGGGAGCACAATTAGAAGGAACGGAACAATGAAAAATCATATCATCTCTCCACGATCCACTACGTCCATGACTCTATCCCTGAAATTCACCAAAAAAACCCAAACTTTACCGTGGATACAACATCACACCGATCCAGCCAGCACGTACTCTCCGTATTCTCGATCCACAAAGGTAATTTCCCTTGATGTGTGCACCAGGAAAACTGGCTGCGGCTTGGGAGTGAATGGCCCGATGTAGAGTACTGGGGTGCACTAATGATATCTTGAAGTCAAAAAAGCACCATAAAACAATGCGTCCAAATATCAAGGCACAGCCAAAGCACTCACCTCATTGCTCTATACTATAGGAAGGAAAACGTTGACTCAGCATCAGGGGGAAATAATTTTTGCTTGTTGTGTCTGATGAAGTGGATCCTGTGCTCCAGAGCACGAGTTTCTCCACTTGTGATCGAGCGCGTTTTTTGCCAATAATTCTCTTGAAAAGTTTTTCCTTTTGCGGAATTTGAAGATCTTCTTAACATAATTTATTCTTGAATTTCTAAAATTATTCTTTAGCTAGTACCGTAGTAATTGGCATATAAGATATTTTCTTTCACTTGCTCGGCAGATTCCATGCTATGCCGTGAATGATAGAAGCGAATCCAGATTGCAATTCCGATATTTGGATTGGGAGCTCGTGCCCTTCCCAATTGGAATTCGGAAATATCGCTGTCCTCCCACCCACGTTACGTTCTCGGGGGTCCATGGACTAGCTCATGATATTTATAATGACCATACTCCGATTATTCCGCAAGAATGCTTTTTCCCTCTGAATGGCCGCAGTGCAGGCACGCACAGGAGAAGATCTGTGGCCTCTCGTGCTTGCTGGCTACGATGTTGCTAGTATTGAAAGTCAACAGGATTGAGCGCATATATATGCATCCGCTTGCAGATTGTTACCAGTTTGATTTCATACGCTGTTGTAGAACCATGCCCTATGATTGCAGGCGGTATGGGTTGTCAACTTGATCTTGCCACTCCGGATCCCATCAATAGTCAATTACCCTGAACTATTATCCGCTCCCATTTCCATGTTTTCGAACGCCGCCAGGGATAAGTGTCCCGCTGCCGTTTCACGCATAAATGCATACCTAGGTACCTGCGTACTACCCAGAGGTGCTTACTTACGATTCAGTGACTCACTTGACGCTTTCCTTGCCATCTTATAATTACTCTGAGGGCGAGGCTAATATAATCTTATTGTTTTTCCAGAGTTTTGTGATACCCCCACCCATTCAGCTTAAGATATCGATAGGCAAGATGCAGCATATATGGGTTTATCATCCCATGCCATCACAGCACATCATCGATATCTACCCAACGCAAAGATTTCAACTCCTCATCATGGTCGCCAACCGTTTTTACCCTTGGAATCCATGTACAATACCAATTATATTCCATTATACAACTTGGGCTGCTTGCAATTTATGGCTTATGACCTGCAATTGCGAGTTACCATATATATAGCCCGGAGAGACAAGACAAAACGTGCAGTAACCAAGCAAACGTAGTGAAAACAATAGCAGGGCGAGCGGAATTATAAGGTTGGTGTGTTTGACAGTAAGCAGGGCCAGAACATATGTATTGGTTACCTAGGTCCCTAGCTATCAGGGACGTTTTTGATTCTGGGTTCAAGCTGATCATGATTGAGTGTCCAGGTCCTCATCTAGCTATAGCCTTGCTTTGCACTCGGCTGAATTCACTAAGCCGCCATGGGAATAAGCACGGCGCTGTGAATTGAATTGGGAGAGCTCGAGAGGCTGATATTTCAATGATACTTGTTCAGTAATTCTAAACGGCCCTCCAAATTTTTCGCAAATATATTGTCATGCGGCGCTCTCTCTCGGTAGGGACATAGTCTCGGCCTAATTACCTAAGTCGTTACTTGTTGATGAACAGCTCAGCTGCCCGCCGATGTTTATGGCCTACCATATATATGCATCCTTCGCCGGGACCTGCTATGCCATATCCCCACTCCCACAGTTGGGATCGATGTCTTAGAGGGTTAACTTACCAACTCCATAAAAATCTGATCCATGTGGGTGGCAAAAGGTGAATCTTTCAACTTAGTACTGGATAAGATTGCTGTAGTACTATCCAGCCAGTACTAGTTTCGGCACTACTACATTGCAATAGAAATGGGATAGAGACATCAAATCTGCTGGCCCTATAATATAAATTCGAGCTGGAATCTATACATCTATACATCCTGCATGGGGGGCCTAGTCTAAAATACACCCTAGGTGCCTATCTACCGTAGGGATCGTCGAGATCATGATCCGGTGACATTATCGATATCCCCGACAATCGTTATCATTTATAGGTAGCACCGCACAAGAAGGGGGGACCGACCGGGGCAACTTCGGCCATTGTCGTTCTTATAACATATGATCCCTATCGATATCCATGTTACGCAAATACTACCTAATCTGATAGATAGGCACATCACTCAGGTACCCTTAAGTCGAATATATATGTAGGCAGCCTGTGTATATACTATAGCATTGTATGCACGTGAGCGGATCTTGTAATTATTGGCGCTCCTGACCTTATCCCGAAGGAAATTGGATGCTCCAGAGCACGAACAGATCGCGATCCCCCGAAATCATGTTACCCAGATGAAACTCTAAACCCTGGAGGCAATGGAATTCAGAGCTGGAGTTCGATAGCTGCATTAACGAATGCAACCCTTTGCCCCTCACAAGAGCCCCCACTTCATGCATATATATAAACAGAGTCTGTTGGAAATACTGAATCGCTCAATATAAGCAAAAAACATCTGGTCCCAACGATATACATATAACGCGAGTCATCTTCACCCAAGTAATTAACACTCATGTTGTAAGATGATTCTAGTGGTAGAACTTTGTCTTAATAACGCTGCCATCCCCTCCCACCCAACAGGTTATATTTTTCTAGGAATGCAGCATTCTGCCTGATCTTTGGGCTGCTGCCAGCATTTTCCCGTCGGGGGGGGGCGTACAAGAGTATGTATGATTGACGGTGGTAATGGATAACGACTTTGGGCTGCTGCCAGCATTTTCCCATCGGGGGAGCGTACAAGAGCATGCATGATCGACGGTGGTAATGGATAACGATTGATGGTAAGACCTCTAAATCAGGCATCAAAATCGATATTGCAATATAATACTATCGTTTTCAGGGACGAGAGATGGCCCGGTTGCTACGCTCCCAATACTGGGGGCACCACTGAAATGATAGTCCCACCCCATGGATAGTTTCACTTTATACTTATTTATTGATGATTCCAAAGCTGGATTAATAATACTTTCTCATAAGGCTGTTGGATGGTCACTCCCATCGATGCTTTTATGAGCCTGCAGGCTGCTCCCTAAGCGCCTCCTCGCTGCACTTCGGAGGGCGTCGCAGTATACCACGGGTTGCATTTTTTAAGAGTGAGATTATGAATTGGGAAATTGCCCGCTCACTTTGGGTGAAGCACTCAATCGATGGTCACTTCAATCGATAGTTTCTCAAGAGCCCAAAATGGCGAGCTTGCTATGTTCTTTGAAGTGAGGCAAGGTTTGCAGACTATTTCCTCAAGGCAGTCTTGTTTCCTCCACGTAGTTTGACTCCTTCCCACCCAGTCGCATTCGACTTTGCGCGCCAGCACAGCCCGCTGCGGTGTGAAAGTCCATCCCGCAATGTGGAGTATTCGGATGCAAGAGGAGGCAAGTATGTATGTACCAAGATCTTTTTCTTCACTAAATAACCCAAACCCCCCACACGGTTGCTGGTGCCAGCAGCGTGAGAGTGAATCCAGTGGTGTAGAGTATTGGGGTGCACTCATGATTATGAGAACTTGAAGCCAAAACACTTGTTTCCTCGTAGCCAAAGCACTTAAAAAAATGCGTCCAAATATCAAAGCACAGTCAAAGCACTCACCACTCTTTATCATAAGATGGAAAATGTTGACTCGAGTAAAACGGCCTAGGCAAGCCACAAAGTTGTTCAGTATATATATTGAAACCTTGGCAAGATGTAAAGCCGAGCTCAATATTTGAAAGCGTTGAATAACACTAACCTATCAATCAGGTAAATGTACCTTGGGTTTTTGATTGAGTTCAGAACGTTCAGTACAATTTGACCTTTGGCTGAACCGAATTCGATATACTATATATATAGCGCCCACTAGTAGCTGGCGATTTGTCTCTACGAGGGTCTGGGCATGAGACTACGCAATTTGTTTTAAACGCCTGGGGATGAGACTAGCAATTTGTAGCCTCGCCTGGCCAGACACCAGACAAGCCGTGGGAGGGGCTGTGCACGAGACTACAAACAACTGAAGGTGGAGGGCGGCGTTGCACAACCAGGCTACAAACAAGTAGCCTCGTAAATGTACCATTACGCTGTGCATCCCTGACCATTCAACTGAATAACGATGCCTTGCATCTATCCCATACCAGGCATCAACGGCCATCTGAACAAAGTTGCATTCCGTGACAAACCCACTGGAGATTGTAAATGGCCAATGTATAACTGAGATCTGATATCTAAATCCACCGGTACCGTTGTTACAATTCTGACATCGTGGTTATAAATACATCCCAGTGCTCAAGGGTGTTATATCTTGTATACGTTGAATACAAAGTTTCAAAAATGCCGGTCGACTACTAACTGTGCAGAGCGCTATGCCAACTTCCACACTCTTCGAACCTCCAATCGACTCCAACAACAACGTGACTTCAATTTTTGTGAAAATCAAATCGTATAACAATTGGGAAAATCATATAAAACCACGACGGGGGACGTTCTCCACCACTGTTCCTTCCACCTTTATCCCGCCAGCCAAGTTAATGAGCGTATGTGCTTCATCTACATAAATTTAAAAGTGTTAGGTGAGAAGGTAATCTTGATAGTCCTTCCTTTGTCGATCGATTCGTATTCACGTGTGTTTATCGATAGATACGTGCGGGCCTCTCCACAAGAAGTGTACGGTACGCATGTTGCAGAACAAGGGTCGACCCATTGTGGCATCATATAACATGATTCCAATGTTGCCGATCGAGCAGAAAGCTGCACTTGCGTAGCTCAGCATTTCAGGTGCATGCCCCTTGCAACTATTTAGGTTTTGTTTAAATACCTCAAAGACCCTGGCCTTGTCTCCCCTTCCATACGTGCGGGCAGTCTAGATCCGGCATGGAGGTGGATAAAATTTGCATGCATTCAAGACAGGTTTCCCCATTACATTTTCAAAGACATGTATGTACACGACTAACAAGAGTCGGAGCGCCATCATGATCGATCGGCAATGAAGGAATGTATTCCTATGAATCTGGTTGTGCAACTTTTCGCATTAGGATTGTTTGGACCGTAAGGGACCGGTAATAGATGTATACGTATCAATGTACAATTCTTGTGCGCAGGCAGGGGCCCTTTACCGCAAAGAGTAAAGTGATTTATGTGTAAAACGAGAATGCTTGCGGACGAGTATTTATTTCCCTGATTACCGATCTATTTGTTTCCAAAAAATCTTCGTTGTACTCCCTCATCATGACCTGAGCTTGATATACCCGCGAGTTCTTAAACTCACATAACTACACATATGGAATATCATCAACCCTTGTCACCCGGCAGCTCCGCAAAGAACTCTCACGTCTATATACACATCCTCTATCAACAATTTACTTACACCTACGAATTATAACCTACCATTTACCTAGTATGTCCAGAGGCTGCAAGGGAATTCAAAGCGAGTGGACCGTATGGGGTTAATTCGTGAAAAAAGAGCAAATTGTTTCACGTCCAGTTTGTCAAAAGAAATGCTCAAATTGTCAGAACTTGTGGTATTTAAACGGTAAGTATGATACACATGCAGAATTTCGCCCCATAAATGAACCGATTTTTCCTTTATAATTGACATAAAACATGTCCCAACATGATTTTCTCGAATGTTGTGAACAAATGGGAAGTGGTTCTGAAGGCTTCTACGAGGTTCGATGCCGATGCAATTGTGGCTACAGGGCCTTTACCATGAGGCTGTGCCGCGACAGCGACAAGTTGAGCTTTCCTGATGCAGCACGGGCAGCAATCAATACAAGCACAATATGAGTGTGAATGCAATGAAACTCGAGCTCTCATCCTTGAACGGCGGCATAAGCAGCTCCACAAGGCCCACAAACCAATTCCATGGCCAGCCGACAACATCAGTGCAAAGCTCGAGTTGGCGCTGTAGTGACACAGCATCAGGGTAATGGCGCTGCAACCACAATCGGTGGTCATGGGCCACGGCGACAGATTGATCGGGATCGAACCTTGTAGAACGTGGGACAGCACAGCAACAGATCGATCGGCATCGAACCTCGTCGAAGCCTCCAGTGCGACATTCTACTAGTTTCGCTACACCTCGCCGCGAATTGTTGCTACAGCGCCATGCCCTGAGCTCCCTCGATTATTGCTATTGTTGTTGGTTCCACAATGTGAATAGCTCTCCGCAACTCATAAATTTGACATCCACGGCTGCTCTCTCTGTCATATATACCAGGACATTGACAATTTTGCTATCCCATTGGCACCTCATCACCGAAATCATCTCTCTATCATCGATTCCCCTGAAGCGCTTGTTTATGTTGCAGCATCCAAAGCCCTTGTTGATTCATCATCGACTTTCTGTTGAGGCTACTACCGCGATAGCGCTGAACTACAGGTTTGACTTGATGTAAAAGGATGTCGTTCAATTCCCAGGTAAGGCATTTTCATTCTAGGCCAAGAGCTCGTGGGGTTCTTTCTTTCTCGGCAAACACGCGGAAACGTGTACCATGTATCCATTTGTCAAACTATAATTTACCCATCTAACCAGTTTTATATACGATTTCCCGCTCAAAAGCATTCCCCCCATAAGAGCTACCACTCCAAAGACAATGATGTACAAGCACAATTATGGCGAGGCACCAAAGCTCACCAGCGGGAACAAGGAATCCTGGTTGGACGGTGGGGACGAGGATAGTAGGTGGACGGAATGAAGTTGATATTAACAAAGCTCAAATTGTTGCTGTCGCGGCAAGGCTTCCCGATTGTCGCTTTCGGCGCTGGAATGGTGCTGCAGGTTTCTGGAGATTTCATGAGCCGCCCGGCGAATAGTCGCGACGGCGCCATTACCCTGATGCCGTGTCGCTGTAGCGCCATGCCTTCCCCCAATTGTCGCTGAAGCGGTGGACGACTGCAATGGGCGCTATCGGCGCTTTAGATAGACTTGTCTGAGTTGCACTGTGGAAGCGTGTTTTGGCACGAGGCTAGTGTTTGTGTTGGTTTGGGACAGCAAGTTGGGGCCTGGCAAGGCTCGTGACTCAGAACAGGGCGCCAGAGTGTCCTCGTGCGCCATGGCCAGAGAGGCCTTGAATTCACTCCACCAGAACAATCTGGACAGGTTAGATTATACGGTATTGATTTGGTTAGTATAGCCGAGGCACATGCCCTTCTCCAGGTCGGTCCATGGGCAAATTGTCGCCGTATGTGCGTGGAAAGAAAATGGCTCACATTCTCGATCTCAATTTCAGTGGGGATAGGTGTTTTCGCCACATCAATGCCCCAAGTATCCCAAGTTTCCCAATAACCACTCACTCATGAAAGTGATGCCAGCACGGTCTCGAAGCTCCGATGCACGGCAAGGATGGGTTGGAATTTCAAAAGTCGTGAGTGGAATGATGTGAATATCGTTCTTATGTGTACCAAAAATACCTCTCAGCTGCGCGAGTCGAGTCTACTTACAAGGCAGATGGATCAATATGAGGTCAATCAAACAGCACACTAGATCTATAGCGGCAAAGCTTGAGTTGGCCCTACCGGCGCTGTAGTAGTCTAGCGCTGTGGCATTGCAACCATAGGGCCCGTCGTAGTAAGTAGTCTACCACTGCCGCAACAATCGGGGCGGGTCATGGCGCTGTGGTGGCATAGCCCCGGAGTAATGGCACTGTAGCGACGCAAGGTGTGGTCACAGCAACAGATCCATTGGCATCAAAGCTCTTGAAACGTGGGTTTTAGAGAGTCCTACGACCTTCGATGATAATCAATTCGTCCCTGTACATGTGTCGACCCTCCCGCGCCAATTGTTGCTAGACTGCCACTACCCTGAGGGCGTGTCGCTGCAGCACCATGCATTGCCCTCCGGTGATTTTCGCTACAGCGCTATATATGCCAGTGACAATCAATGTATATTCTGAAGGACGGTGTGGCTTGCCTAGGCAGCTTTACCTGAGTCAACGTTTACTTCTCATAGTAAAAGTAAAGAGTGGTGAGTGCTTTATTTAACTGTTCTTTGATATTTGGATTTCTTGGTGCTTTGACTTCAAAATATCATTATGCACCCCAGTACCTCGAGGCGATCGATGGGACAGATGGGTCGATGGGTCAACGCTAGATTTTGCTGGTGAAAGAGTTTCTAGCGCCTTGATATTCATGGACGTGTATATGGAAAACATGGTTAGATGTCCCATCGATCAGTCAGTCACGGTAAGCCGTACTCTACATCGCGGGATACACTCCCATGCCGTCGCCAGCTCTGCTGGACCTCAAAGCAGAAGGCGACCGCGTGGGAGCACCATTCCTCGATTCCTACGTAGGTAATTTTGGTCTTCAAAATCACAACTCGTGTTTATACTGCGACGCCTCCCGAAGCGCAGCGAGGGGGCGCTTACAGAGCAACCTACAGGCTTAGAAAAGGCAGTATAATAAAAGCTTCGATTGCAATGGAGTGACCATCAGACGGGCTCTGGAGAAAGTATCACTTGATTCAGCTATGGAATCATGAATAAACTGATTGGGACGCTCGATGGGGTAGAACTATTAATTCAATGATGCTGCCAGTATTGGGAGCGTAACGCCCGGGCCCTCCCTCGTAGCGACAATCCAGAAGCGCTGTCGCTACAACAGCAAATCAACATTTCCTGACGTCAACAGTTGTCTACCGGCCGAGATCTGTGTGCACTGTACCAGATGGCATTTAAATGATACAAGAATAGATTAGAATAATGTGCAGTTAAAGACTCAGTAGCGCCCATACAACATTGCCCACTCATTCCTCCGACACATACTCAGTCTCCTTCTCGCCAAGCTCCTCAGACGGAAGCACCACATCTCCCGCATTCTTTCCTTCAATCGATTGCACAAAAGCCGGAGTAACCAGGCCCATTACTTGAGGACGTTGCCGAACCATTCCTTTGATCTCCTCAATTTCCCGCTCACACACATGAACCCGTTCATTCAACCCGTCGATCTGTCGGGACCGTTGCTCAAAGAGTTCTTGATATCGCTGCTCAAGTGCCTGCAGTTCTACCTTATCTGCTTTCGTATCGAGTACAGCCTGAAGCTCCCCCCGTGGCATAAACCCTAAGTATAGGAAACCGGTTAGTTGTGGTCTCGAACAAAGCGGGGAAAGACGGAGTATGCATGCACGTACGACTATCCATCCAGGCCTGCAAAGCGAGGATCTCGGGTCTCGTGAGAACCAGCCTGGCTCCTGTCTTTTGTGCGTTGTAGGTGGCAACTTCAATCCACAAGGGCAAATGTTCATCCCATTCGCACGCCAGATCGGTGTGGTTCTGAGTGTTGTTTCTACGGCGGTTGTTGTGGTGGTATCTGTTGCGCTTTGACCCTTGCTTGGAGTCACTGCGAATGACTGTGTTCTGGCGGGGGGTTGGAGGTGGGTATTGTGCCAACGCAGCATTGGATCTTGTGAGGGAGTGATGGGGGGCCCTGCTTGCTGAGGGTTGTGTGCGGGGTGCTGTTAATGCATGAGTAGCATCAACATGTGTTTGTGTAGCCATGAGTAGAAGGAATGTTTATTCTTGGGCGTGTATTGTGGACGGGTAAAGAATCTGAGGAGGGTGCGTTGATCGGACGGCAATGTGAGTGGGAGAGGGTGATGGTGTTTGGGACAAACCAGTCCGCGGAAGGTTGGTTATAAGCAAGTTAGGATGCCAAGACCCTTCTCGTACAGTCTAAGCCTTGCTGCAAGTAATGGCGCCAAAATAAACAGCGCAGCGACATACCGTAATAACTCGCGTATAAGAAGGTACGTAAGGCAAGACAGTATCTGTGAATAAGAAGGAAATATATGCCAAAAGTATTATCATGATAAGGATGCTTATGAATAAGACATTCACAGCGAACACCAAAGTACGCCCAAAATGGTGCAATATCAATTGATTTGTTAACCCGCAAATAAGACAGTATCCCTGAGTAAGACAGTACTTTTTGATATATTTTGTGTTTGTCTTTATCATAAGACAGCATTCTTATCCGCGAGTTTCTACGGTAGGACCAGATTCAGATCGTTGACTAGGGTACAGTTGACTATCTAGCCCGACAGAAACATTTCTCCTATGTCCTTGAGCCTAGGTTAAGAATCCGGCCAATAGGAATAATGAGTTAAGTGTAACACTTCATCAGCGACGCTGAACTTGCCGCTATCGTCCCAATCGGAGTGCTCTACCATTGCACCAACAATTCAAAGCATGCGCGCCGGTGCTGTAGCGACAATCCGCGGCAATGTGCCGCAACAGCTGGACAGAGTTTCTTGTTCCATCGAGAGCCTCCTAGGAAACGGGTGAACAGTTTACTGAAAGAGAGGATATACACGTCTAGGTTCATTACTTCGGAAGCTGTCCGAGGGTACACTAGGTACCGTTATCTTCTAGTTATTGGCCAATTCGTACACCTTTTAAAGCTTCTCCATATTCATGCCTTATAGCAAACCGATATTTTTATTGAACAGGGACATGAATCAAAGTTTTTGGAAATTCTTTAGGCATGGGTTGAATGGTGTACAACTATATCAGAGTGGCGTTGGCGTGTTGCGACATGCGCAGCAAGAAATCAATCGGCATCCAACCTTGTACAAGCTTCGAAACCCATGGCCATGTTTGATGAGCGTCGATGCCAATCGATCTCTGCGGCAAGCCCTCGATACAAATTGCCTATACAGCACAGTGCCGATTTACAATGATAGCCCGGAAGATGTGTCGTTACAGAAAAAGGTTACTCTTTACGGATGCATTTTAGGGCATGACTGGACGTTGTTGCTTTCTTTCTCCCACACTCCTATATATCAGATTGCTTGCTCCCCTCCTTAGTTCTGATCTTTATTGAATACAAATAGCTTGAAACCAATAACTTGCTCCAATGGCTTCACTCCTTTCTAACCTCTTTTAACCCTCTTGTGCATATGTATCCCCGGGCCCCTGTGTCTCAACCCTCAAGAACTGCAGAGTATACCTTCTCAACCTTGCCTGGTTATGGTACACCTTAGATTGCTGTCACTCGCTTTGGAGATTGCCAGCTTGACGAATGAGACTTGCATGGCAAGGCGGTTTATGTTGGGCACAGTGTCATGAATGTTGACGTTGGTGGGATGGTAGAGGCAACGTTGAGTGTGCGGACGAGCGCGTGGTGTGCGGCAGCGTTGCTGCTGCAGCTGTTCTTTGTTCTTGTTGTTGTTGTTCCTGCAGCCTGGTTTCGCCACGTGATCTCCCCGCGAGAAAGGTCGAGCGAGGTTATTAGCCGCATGCACGGTCGGCCGCCAAGACCAATGCAGCACGCGCTGGTGTGTTTCCAAGCCGCAACAACACCTCGTCCATGCCCATCTCAACAACAACAACCACAACAACAAGTCATTTCTCCCGGTCGCCGCCCCTCAGCACCCACCCGTCAACACCCTCCCATCAACACCGCCACTCCACGACTCCCTCTTCCTAGTCTCGCCTCTTCCCCACACCTCCATCGTGTCTTTTCACAACACACCAGTCGCCAACCTCACCACCGGCCCTTGGACGCACACCCTCTCCTCTCTCACCACCCCCCCCACCCCCGAAATGCCCGCCAACAAACCCACCAAGGGCAAAAGAAGGCATGGAAAGAGCCCTTCCCCACCCTCAAACCCCCCTCCAAAAGCCCCACCAAAGGCTAGCAAGCCCCATCCCCCACCATCCCCCCCCGGCAAAGCACCCCCCGCCATCGTCCCCTTCAAGGGCCGCACCCGCGCAGCCACGGCCTCATCGTCAAAGGAGTACATCGAGCCCGAGGAAGTCCGGCAAATCCGCACGCTCATGCGCAAAGCCGGGCCTGCCAGCAGCACTCACACCAACAACAACAACAACAGCGACGATGATGATGATGACGCAGGCGATACCAGCGTCGAGCATGAATCGTCCTTTGAGGCCGACAGGACTGTCGAGTCGATTACTTCCGTGGTTTTGGTCTCTGACGAGGAGGAGGGGGGTGAGGAGGAGGGGGACTCTCTTCTTGAGGGAAATGATTCTCCACCCCGCATGGGCTCCTCGTCTCTGGAGAATACGCCAACTCCATCACCATCACCACTACCACCACCACCACCAGCAAAGCCGACGAAATCGGCAAGAAGCCAATTGACACACCACCACCACCACCACAACAGCAACCAGCATGGCACAAAAGAAACTCATCATTCGCACAGGGTTTCGCTGTCCCCATCACCGCAACCACTACCAACTCCACCTCCACGACCACCTCAACATCAACAACAACAACAGTCCAGCCGCCAGCAGTCCCACCAGGGAAGGCGGACGCACTCAGAGGGCAGCAGCCGCGGCAACAACAACAACAACAACAACAACAACCACAACCACCACAACCACCCCAACCGTTCCGACAAACCCCGCAGCACCTCCGACAGCCGAACCTCCCGAACCACCCGCGCCAGCCCCCCCCCTCCCAGCGGGCCCATGGTTCCACGCAAGTACATCACCCTGTACACCAACTCCAAGAAAAGCAGCTGCCACCGGACGCTGATGGTGCCGCTCAACAGCACGTGGGACTCGTGCATCACAAAGGTGCGGCGCAAGTGGGGGTGGGATCGGAACATCGTGGGCCTGGAGATGATGTTTATCGACTGGGTTGGGCAGTTGGTGGGGGTGCGCACGTTTTATGTGGATGATGAGGAGTCGTGGAGTGGGGATGTGGTGAGTAGGGCGAACGCGTTGTTTGAGTCGGGGAGGATGGAGGTTAAGTTGACGGCGACGTTTGATTAGTGGAGGGGGGGGGGGTTAGTGTTGGTGGGATTAGTGATTAGTTGGTCATTCTTTTTCTTTGATAATCGATGGAGGTGAAGAAGAAAGGGGGGGCCTTCGATGCTCTGGTAGGGGTAGTTTGATTTCGCATTATATCGACTTTTTTTTGTTTCATTTTTCATTTTTTTCTTTAATAATACTTACGAAATCGGACGACAGGGGGTGCATATATATTTTTCCATGAAACATTTGAGGTTTTTCGACGGCAGTAGTACTTCGGGAGTAAGAAAGAACGCCCGACATGTTATATAACCCCCAGTTCAGTTCACCCAACCTGCCTTCCTCTCCATCCATTCCGCCTTCGCTTCACCTTTTTGTACCCAGGATATGTACACCGGCACGCAAAAAAAAAAAAAAAAAAATACGTAAGACGTACATCGTCAATTGCGTCTATATAACTTTACACGTCGGTTGCATCTTTTTTTTTTTCGAATTCGCTCGCAATTTCGCAATCAGAACATGTCGGTCGGTACCTTGAGGAGAGGGGGAGGAGGGGAGGCTAGCTATAGCGATGTCATTATTATTTTCGAGTTTTTCGAGCTTTTTTGAAATGTATTTTTCACGTTTTTTTTGCGTTGAGTATGATATTATGTAAGTAAGTATGCATATGAGGATAAATTGAATAATACTGATAGTAATAAATCATAATCATGATGATAGAAATTAAAAAATGACCGCGGGAAATTTAACGGAGATCTAGAATAGCGAAATCGAAATGACACCGTGCGCAACGCAACACAAGGCCAGGTGATCGTGAAAGGCCGAGGGAAAAGAAAAGGAAGGCCGCGAGGACGTTGAAAGGTTATATAAGAGGTATAGATACCTACATTTTAAGGTTATCATAATTCAAACTCAAATTCCCACACAGAAATATCTCGTAATTCCACCACAGGAATTGGAACGAGACTACAACTAACCAACAAACACACCTCATCCACTCCCTAAACCCCTCCCCCCTCCCTCGCAGCCTGCCTCTTCCTCTTCCTCGACACCGTCTCCAGCGCAGCGATAAGCGCCCCCGCAAACAGCCTCGCCGTCTCCCCCACCTCCAACCTCTGCCCCCTCCTCAGCCTCCTCCCCGCCCTCCCCCACGCAGCCACCCTTCCACCCCCCGGGCCCCACAGCAGCCGACACAGCAGCGTCCGCCCAGCCCCACGCACCACACCCTCCCGCTCGCCCTCCGCAGGACACACCCCCGCACACACCGCCAGCCTCGACAGCGCGAGCTGGTTCCGCATCGTCCGCGCAGCCTTCGTCCGCCCGCCGCCGTCGGAGGGCAGTAGCTCCGCAATCTCGCGCAGCAGGAGCCACTCGCGGTCGGGCATCTCCAGCGCGGACCGGATCGCGGAGGCCGTGAGCTGGCCGGGGGTCTGCGTCGGCGGCGCCGTGGCCGCGGTGGCGGTGGCTGTGCCGGTGGCGGTGGCGCAGTCCCTGTAGTGGTCCAGCACCTCGATCACGCCCGCGTGGATCTCCTCGTCAGAGGGCCTCGCCAGGACCTCGTCGTCACCGTCATCATCGTCGTTGGCGGAGAGGCCGTCGCGGTCGCTGGGGGCGTCGGAGAGGTTATCGGCAAGCGCGGCAAGGAAGGCGGTGAGTGCCGTGGACGTGACCCGCCCCAGGTGCTGTGAGAGGAGGGCTGCGAGGGCTTGGAGGTCGGCGGTGTGGTCGTCGGAGATGGCGGCGCAATTTGGTGGGGGGGGGGGTTCGAGGGATGTGAAGGCGGTGAAGAGGCGGGTGAGACGGGAGGTGGGGGAGAGGGAGGGGGGGGAGTCGTCCATTTTTGAGGCAGAGAGAACGCTGGGGAGGATACTTCGTTGGGAATTGGTCGAAGGAAGCCAGTGAGTAAATAAATGATTCCGGCCGTCCGTCGTTACTGCGTGTCTCGTGCTCGCGTTGTTTATTGTGATGTTGTGATGAAGATGTCAGGGGTCAGTGTGCCTGCCTGCCCCTTGGCGGCGCAGCCTGCATGCCTGACGGGAGAATGCGGGCATTGACGGGAAACTCGCTTTTGGCCTGACGGGAGAAATCGGGGTTTGTCGGGAAACTCGAGTTTTCCGTCAACGAGGTAAATCCTCCCGCCAGGGTGCAGGCAGGCACAGTAGGGGGTGGGCCACCCACACCACACACCCCGGCCACACCCCCGCTGCACAGTAAGTACTTACTTGGTATGTATCTGACCTACTGGTAGCTACCTACCGTACGTTATAAAATACGTATCATGTTTCAAAGAACATTTGTGGTTATGGGTAAATATTGACTCGTCATGAAACTAATTACCTCGAAAAATCTCCCGTCAGGATATACAATCTTGATCATGTGCTCACAAAGATCAATTTATATCGATATACATTGATCTCGGGCTCCCCCACCTAGAGATATTCGACTGTGATCTAGCACTCCACAAAATCAGCAATACCTCTCCGTCATTTTCCGTCTACCTCCACCTTCACCCCGCGCTCGTTTGCTATCCACCAGAGATTCACGCCTGCCTCCACCCCGGTTCAATTGATACCCCCCACCCTCGCCATCTCACGAGTCACTTCATCGCCCTCCGTACCGCACAAGTGCCCAATGCCCCCGTGCCCAATGGGCTACACACGCCGCTCAGAAACGCCAACACTGGCACCGCGAGAGAATGCGGACCCGATTTGGATATAGATCCGTCCCTCACAGCGTCGCAGTCGGCAGCGTCTGAAGAGCAAGAGTCGCGCGGGGAAGGACGCCATGCATGGCCAGTAGACCACACACACACAGCGGTAGCGGAAACGCATTTTTGGCGGAGAGCGGGGACGTGCAAGAGGATCGAGAGCGACAAGGACACAATGAGCATCATCATGGCGATAACAAGTATAGTGGCGCAGCTGACGCCAGTGCAATTGACCGCCGTCCTGCAAGCACAGCCACAATCCCGTTCACCGCCGGCACGGGGGCCTTCAGATATATATATATATGGTCATTACATCTGCCTCCTCCTCCTCCACCGCAAAGACCTACCTAAGTACCCAGAATCCCCAACAGCGCCAGCAGCACCATCATCACCATCCGCATGCAGACTCGGCGCCCTTCGCTTCGAACCCCCCCCCCCCCCCCCCCCCTGTGCAACATTTGAGATCCCGCTAAAACTCTCCCTGGAAACCATCTTCCAACGCACCCGTACTGCGCCAACTACAGGTATCCGCATGCACCCACCCTCCTCTCCACATGATGGTTTCTCTCCCCGAGGGAGAGGGAGAATGCGTGGAAAGGGTGCTGGCCTGGCTTACGTTTTTTTTTTTTTTTTCCGTGGATGGGCTTTTTTTACGCTTGAAATAGGTAATCGGCATCTAAAATATAAATGTCAAACGAGATGTGTTATTTCTTTGTTTTCCATGCCTGGAAAGGATGCAGTGGGGATATGTGATCACACGCATACTATGAGTGTATGCGGTACAGGTATGGGCGAGGTGTAGAGGTAGGGAGATAATTAGGTACTTATAGGTACCACGCGCAATTTTGCAGGTTATACTGGATACTAGGATACGTATATTGAGAAAATGATGTACATCAAGGTGATCATGAATGTGTAGCATATGTGCCCACCTAGGGGTTAATACGGTTGTAAAGACGGCTGGTTTGGATCTAGACTGGCGGGGCAGGCGCAATGGATGGCCAGGAAGTTAACTGCAGCCGAGGGCAATGCGGATTCTATGAACCAGGAACTAGCAACACAGAAAGCAACCCATCGATTCAATGTGATGTTTTTTGCCGGTGTCAGGGCGTATTCGTCGGCAGAACGAACACTGGAGCCCAAATTAAGAGACTGTTGCGGGGCCGGAAGATTGACGTACGTCAAGTCAGGTCAACGGTGGCAAAGGTTGAAGACTAAGTAGAGGTGGATTTGAAAAGGATGCATATATCAGTTTGCAAAGCATGGGTAGGATGGTGAACATGTCACGGAAGCAAGGACCCAAACAGAGATGAAATTGCGGGGATGGATGCATGTGAATTTGACGAAACAAGTGGAGAGAGATCAAGCAACTAACTAGATGGAATAAGTCAACCTGGGTGGGTACGTAACGAGAACCGGATGGCCAGAGCTGGGGCCGGCTCTGGGAAGGTCATGAGTCGGGCTATATTTATTATATGTGGGCAGAGACGAGACATGTCTCGGGACTGCACCGATCCACATCATACATACACGGCACGAATATTAATAGGCTTCTCCCCACTCCACTGTGCTATATCCTTGAGGCTGTGCCCGAACCGCACCATTACGGCGGCAAGACAGCACATTTTTGTCTGTTCCCTTCACACATCTCGGATATTTTGCCAAAAACCAACTATGTAAAGACAAGAAAACGGCTAGCCTCACCAGAAGTGACTACCATGGCCATCCCGATCTGGCTGAAACTGAGTAAGTACTTAAGTACTCCTCGGCATTGCAATGGCCTTTTGAAGGACATCTATCAATCACCCGCGATCATGCTCGTGATGTCGACGAAATTCCACCAAAAGTTTGGGGAATGCAAGCAAAACAGGATTTCAAGGAAAAGGTGGATGAAGCAAATGGGGGCGAGCGAAGCTCTTGAGGACCAATGCAATGTGGATGGAATGATATCAAATACGCCAACACGAAAGAAGATTTCCTCTAGTACCTACTTGATGGATGTTTAGGTTTAGTTTAGCCCTAGGCTGCATGCACAGTTCGAATCTAGATAGACATCGTCAATTGCCTTTGCCTTTATATGGTCAAGATATGCCTTGAAGTTACGGGCACGTTACTCTATTTGAATTTTGTAGGCACGCGTAGATATTCTGCAGGAAGTACTTTAGGTAGGTAGCTACGGGTAACTTGTTGGAGTTTTTTTGGCGGGGGGCGAGGGGGGAATGTGAAGCTTGTGGTTTGGCAAGTTTATAATGACACGTATTTAGTGACTAGGCCGCGCAAGTCCCCCAGGAGCAACTTGATTATTGCACTTGATTGCGTTTGGGGACGAGGCTTACCCCCCCCCCCCCCCCCCCCCCCTCAACTATCGTACGCATTTGAAATAGCCTAGGAACGACACCGACCACACAGACCCGCCCGCACGTTCATGAAGGGATTCCGAAAAGCGAGCCAGGCACGAGGAAGACTTGAGGAGGATACAGAGCGCCCCCGCGCCGAAACAAATTGACAAACAACGGCGCCGGCCCTGCTGCGCCAGCACCCACCGTGGGCAAAGAAAGGGCTTCCACAAAAACCAGCGCGGTAGAGATGTGCGACTTTATGACAAATCATCCAGGGCCCCACTGAGCTCTGACGGATTGGGCTGGGCAGCCACCGTACCTCCCGGTACCAGTATCACGGTTGGTTGTTGTTATTTATTGAAAGGATGGAACTTATAGGGTAGGTACAGCTTCCGAGCCATGTATGTACATTGCCAACCCCACCATCATCAAAGTTACGGAAACAAACGGGTGGGTGTGGCTGCTATCCATCTCCCTAAAGCTTTTTTTTGCTCCTCCCCTTTCCTGTTTCGCTCTTTTTTTTTTGGGGGGGGGGGTTGTTGTTGTTTTCTCCCTTCCGGACCTTCTTTGTTTCTTTCTTTCTGTACTCCCTTTAAATAGTGAGTTTCTTGTTATTATTTGTTCACCAATTGCGCAGCCGGAATGGTATTATAATGTTATCTTTGCAATTGGGCATCCAAGGTTTGGGTTTGTGGTATTTCTCTTTGTCATCAATTGCAATTGCGGCACAGCTACAGGCCTACACAGGCGGAGCGAGAGTGGAGCTAAAGGTTCCTTCCTTCTAGATCTCTTGCTCTTGCTTACGGTTAACTACTTATTTCTGCATCTTTAGTTCAATTATATTATACTCTCGCCTCTTACGCTAAATGTCCGTCCACATTGCTTGTGCTTGTGCTTGAGATACAAAGATAAAAATTTGAAGAGGCGGGATTGTGTTTGTTAGTGCAAGTAAGGAAGGGCTATGGATCCGGAGGGAGAGGAAAGTATATATATATAATATCCCACGAGTGATATTTTCCCACCATGGAGCGGATTGAAAGCAACATGTACAGTTGACCAACTGTGGGTTTAAATTTCCTCAGAACTTGCCATGCAACATAACATCATGATCATGATAGGTAAAATACATTTTGATTAGGGTAACCCATATATATGCATTGTTCCTTGGAAAATATATGGGAAAATTTAAAAGGGCTAAGGGTGGTGGATTGTGTATGTAATTGGTCAATTTAATTTGGGGGTTTATTTTTTTTTTATTTACTTGTTATATTGCGTATATATAGGTAGGTGTATAACTGCACAGCAAGGCCGTATGGCCACGCATGGACGGATTTTGGACTTGCTTTTCAACTAAATTACAGAAAATTCCTTTTAAAAGGAAATAATAATAAAGATTGAATTGTGCCAGGGATATGGATATATAGGTTTTTGTCCATCCTTCTTTTTCTTCCCTTTTCTTGAGGGCAGCATTGCACTATAGAAGTCTAGTTCCTTATCTTGAGTCAATGGTTGACAGAATCCGTTAATTTGTCCTTTTTTTCATAGTTCAACATGTACATAGAGGATAGCTAGATCCAGAACATAGAAAAGGTATCAAAATAAAACAATAACTTGGAAAAGTGATATTACTTACTGTGCCATTAAAAATTGAATAAGTAGGACTTGGTAGTTTGTAATGTATTTTCCAGTATTCGATGAGTGGGGTTTGTAAGAAACTCAAGATCTCAATTAAACAATATGACTGAAAATAATCTTTCAGCTATCCCCTATTTTTCACCTTGAACAAAGAGGCAATTAATTGTATATTGGGCTGAAGTCTTGACCAAAACAGCTCTCTTTGGGACGTGCTACAAGGTCTGATATCAGAGATGCTAGTGTATGCAGCCAGAAATGCTAGCTTAGTGCTTATCATGCAGCAGGGGTATAGTATCAAATATATGCATAACATATGCAATATACGCAGAACATACAGTACATTGTGACTCTATATACCACAGATAGTGTTGTCACACACTCTAATCATTAACTGCTCTATTGTGAATGTAATCTGTTAAAACGTAGCACTTTGAGAGCGAAGCACAAGGATAAAGTGGTCAAGAGTATGTGTGGGGGCACAGCTGGCTAGTGAATTGTGTGTGTCTAAGCTATGTTCTACTGATCGCTTCCAATCCCCCTTCATAATCCTTGTGTGGGTCATGTGACCTGTGCCAAGTGCCAAGCATATCTGCTAGTCACAGTCACTAATACTATTCAGAGTAGGAGACATCAGTAATCGCTTAATAACACTCCTCCTTCTCGTACTCTGAATGATATCGTACCTTTTTATTCCAACCATGTCGCGACAATGGCTGAATTTTGTAAAACCAAGTGGTTTTGTAAGAACATCTGCAGCCATATCTTGACTTCTCGCATAGTGTAGTGTAATTTGTCCCTTATCAATGCGATCTCGAAGGAAGTGAAAACCAATGGCTATGTGTTTTGCACGAGGATGATCTGCTGGATTTTGTACCACCTGCAATGCTGCCTGAGAATCCGTAAAGATACATCCGGAAATGACTTTTGAATCTGAAATATCAATCAATTCAATGTCGGCATTATCTTCATTCGCTTTGTGGATTCGTAGCGCTTTCGTCTGTGCTTGTTGCTTTTCGGATTAAGTTCATCAATATTGAGACTCAACTCTCGACAAAGTGCTGCAAGCCAAATAGCTTCTTTTCCGGCATGAGCTGCTGCCATGTACTCAGACTCCATAGTTGATGTAGCCACAAAGGTCTGCTTCTTTGAACACCATGATATGAGATTTCCTCCTTCGTGCATAAAGGTGTATGCTCCAACCGATTTCCTATCTTCCTTTTGAGCGGCCCAATTTGCATCTGTAAATCCATAGATCTTAACGTTGCCTGGGATTTCTGCTTTAATGTAGGTTGGTAGTGTTTCTGCTTCCTTTACTGTGCGACTAGTGTAAACTAGTCCATAGTCACGAGTTCCCTTCAAGTATCAAAAAATACCTTTGACTGCCGTCCAGTGCTGAGTCGTGGGTTTGGAACAAAAGCTGCTGAGATGTGATACAGCGAATGCTATATCTGCTCGTGTATCAAGCATTAGGTACATTAAGCTTCCGATAGCTTGTTGATAGAGATGTGAATCAGCAGGAGTACTTTCTTCATCCGCTTCTGTACTCTCTCCAATGGGTTCGAGTAAAGCATGCAATGGAGTGCTTCTTGGTAAGCAATTCGTCATGTTAAATCGCTCAAGAAGTTTATCGACATAGTGTCCTTAAGATATGTGTATTTCGTAGTAGTCTCAATCCGTGATTTGATTTATCTGCCAACCCAAGAAAAAGGTGGCTAAACCCATGTCGGTCATCTCAAATTCTTTTGTGAGCAAGGATTTCAGTTCATTCAATCCCCGGCCACTAGGTCCTGCTATCAGGAGGTCATCCACATAGATTGTAATCAGGTACTCATTTACCCTGAAAACGGAATAGTCGTAATCTGATCTGACGCATCCTAACCCTGTTGATAGGTAATCCGTAAGGCGTTGGTACCAAAGTCGTGGGCTTTGCTTTAGTCCATAGAGAGCCTTAATCAGCTTGATCACCGGGTTCCTCCTCCTGACTACTTGTTTCATGAGTTCGGGAAACTTGTCAGTAATCAATGAGTATTGGCCACTTAGAAAGTCTTCCTTCCGCAGACCTTCTGGAAGCTCCAGAAACACATTATAGTCAATTTCTGAACACAGAAAAGCTGTTTTGACGTCCATCTGGTGTACTTCCCAAGTTTTGCCCTTTGAAGCACCTATGCTCAATAACAAGCGAATGGTTGGAAACTTGGCAACGGGTGCAAAAGTCTCTTGATAATCGACTCCTTGAGTTTGAGTAAAACCTCTCGCAACCAGTCGAGTTTTATGTCTTGCAATACTGCCGTCAGGATTCAATTTGTGTTTGAATACCCATTTCGTAGTGACAATATTTGTTGACTCCTTATTGTCTGAAGGTGACTCAACAACTTCAAATACTTTCATATCAATTAATGAGTCTACTTCGCTGTTGATTGAATCCACCCATTTCTGATGATCCGTAATATGATAATAAGCATCGGATAGCTTGTAATCATCCGGATTGTCAATCTTCTTAGATTTTCCGGTCTCCTGGAAATCAGTATAATCTTGTGTTGAGATCAGAGGTTCATCAATAAGTAATGCGGTTTCCTCCACTTGATAATTATCATGTGAAAACCAGTTTGGAATTCTTCGCAAACGTCCGGACCTTCTAATCTCGTTTTCGGGTATATAGACAATTCGACCACTTTGCCTCACTGGTAAATGTTGTGGTCGATCATCGTTGTCATTTATTTCCTCGTCTTCTTGTTCTAAGAATCCCTGATTGTCTACATCATCATCATTGTCAGAGGAATTGTCGCTATGACCTCCGACGCTAAAAGTTTCTGATTCTGAGTCTTCAGGTTTGTTGTCCTTGTAACTATTGACTGATCCGGGAATGTTCAAAGAGAGTTGATCGTTACTGGCAACTTTGCCCGAGATTATTGAAAAATTTCCCTCATCCATGACGTAGTCTCCAGTTATGACGATTTCGTTTATTGTGCGATTCCAAAGGATTAGGTTCATGCTGTCGCCGTCAAATCCTAGGAATGCAGTTGCTACTGCATTTTTATCCATCTTCCCTTCTCTTCTTTGCTTGGGAATAATTGCATAGACGGTATAACCCCATGTACGGATGTGGTCGAGTTTTGGTGCATATCCATTCCACAATTCGTATGGACTCTTTGAATTATTCGATTGTGATGCTAATCTGCATTTTATGTCAGTTTCTTAATCGTAACAAATGCATAGTAGGTTAAATATTGCATAATACAACGATTATTTGCATTTAAATGCTGTAATACTGACCGATTGTAAATGTATGTTGCGTATGCCATAGCATATGCCCACAAATGCATTGGAGCCCCTGCATAATGTAACATGCATTTCGCCTTTTCGACTATGATCCGTATGCATCTCTCTGACGTTCCGTTTTGCTCTGGTGTATAAGGTGCCGATTTGTCATGCACTATGCCCTTTTCATTGAATGTTGATCTTAATGCAAGATATTCAGTCCCATGATCTGTTTTGAAGCGTTTAACCTTCTTTCCAGTACCTCTTTCTGAGATTGAGATATATATAGTGACTCTCTCGGTTGTTTCTGTTTTCTTTCTCAGAAAAGTAACAGTGATATAACGGGAGTAATCGTCCACATAGAGTTGCATGTATCGATACTTCTTTCTAGTTGATGGTGGAGAAATAGGTCCTGCAGTATCAGAATGAACCAGTTCCAATATCTCACTTGCTCTAGTGCTCATATGGCGTCGTCTAGATCGACGTGTGCCTTTTCCTTCAGCACATGCTTTGCAATGAGGAAAAGAACTGTCCACATTTATTTTGGTGGAAATTTGTTTTCTCAATACCGCCAATTTAATAACTCTTGCATGTGGATGTCCTAGACGTTGGTGCCATAACAGACTAGTTGCATTTTCCTCAAACAGTTGCTTGACATGTAGAGCTGACTCGAATGTGTCCTTTTTCTTTTCAGAAGTTATATCCGAGTCTTCGTCATTGGTTGTATCATTATCTGATTCAACGTTCAAGGCTACAGTTCCACTTTCAACATCCATGACGTCATCATTATCATCGGCTATAAATGCCGTATCAATCCGTTTCTCATACACTAGATCAATGCATGATTGACGGTTTCTTGTAGAGAAGGTAAGTAGCGTGTTACCAGTCTCGCTTTGATAGATGCGACCTGTGCCTGTCTTTCGCTTCCTGGAATGTTGTGGCAGTCCTTCAAAAATCACACTATATCCCTTGTTGTTGAATTGGTGTACTGACAGCAAATTTGCCATTATACCTGGTGCATAAAGGGCATCTGTAATCTCAACCTCATACTGTTCGCCAGTATATCGATCATATGCTTGCAGAAGTATATCACATTCCGCTTCGGGTTGTAAGGTTTGACCATTTCCAACCATAATTAGATGCTTGTTTCTCAACTCCCGTTTTCGAATTATGTAGCTCGAGTTTAAGCATATATGACGAGTGCATCCTGAATCGGTAAACCACTCAATCGTTGAGTTTCTTTTAACATCCTTAGGTGTCACTAAGATGGCGTCATCAATAACAATCTCTGAAAGTTCTGGAGTGCTATCATCTGCCATAGATTCATCATCTGATGATTCTGTATAATAAGTGTCCATGAATTCATCTTCAGACAATAGTTCATGACTCATCATCATATAATCGATTGCTGTATTGCATCTTTTGGTCTTTGTATCACTGGATACTTCTTCTTTGACCTAAGTATTTCATTATTCTCGTCAGTGTTATGAGCTTGTAGTGTGCACAATTGTTTTAACAACTTAGATTATTTCTTTTTAGCTAGATGCGCACATGGATCTTTCTATAGATACCAGTTTTGTAGACGCAGTTTCCCTTTTAGAAGTCACCCAGACTCATAATAATAATAATTGCCACCTAGGCTTTGTGCTATATACGTAATGCTCTTCGTCACTTAGACTGTCTTCTTTGTCACCTAGACATAGTTTTCTGCCACCTAGGCTAATCATGCTGCTTTCTGGTTACTACCCGCAGTCTCCTGGATAGACCCTTTTTCTTTTCAAGAAACCTTTCAAAATAACGCCTGCATAATTCCAAACAAACAAAGGTAGGAAAGTAAAAACTTCAAGTGCATCAACGTAACAGCCATATCTCCAACAAGAAAATTTTAAAATGAAAGTTTTTAGCATACTTGTCTTGTCTTCTTCCTTTCTCCTCCTGCTTCCTTATCCTTTTCATTATCGACATTTTCTTCTCCGGCTGTTCGCTTTTTCCCTTTGGCTTCGGCCTGTTTGGGGTCGGCATCATTGACACCTTCTTTCATGCGGGAGAGTTTGGATTCGAGTTGCTTGATGGTTTCCTTCTTCTGGGGACAATCGCTTGGGTAATGACCTGCTTGTCCACAAGTGTAGCACTTTTGAATTCCATCCGTACCCTTCTTGTCTCCATCACCGAAAGTTTTGTTCCAGCCTTTTCCTTCGTCATGAGACTGCTTATTTCCTCCTCCTCGTCCTTGATACCCTCTTCTTCGATAGCTTCCACCACGTCTACCTCTAGAGTAACCTCTACGTCCATGGTTGCTTGCATAGTAGCTAGTGTCTATTTCAAGCTCTTCTTGTTTTCTTCTGATAAAGGTTTTGAAGCGACTGGTGATTTCTGGATAAGTTGTATCGGAAGTAATTAAGGGCATGAGTGAATCCTTGAAGGTAGTGAATTCCTTTCCCTTAAATATCGAGAGTAGAGTTGAAATTTTGACTTGAGTACTGAGTCCTGAACCCAGTTCGTTGAGCCTATTATGAATATGTTGAATCTTTGCGAAGAACTCATCCGCTGGTACGTTAAGTTCGTATTTAAGATTGCTGAGCTGCTCGCGGAGATCCACTTCGGTATAGATTTTGTTTTTATTGTAGAGTTTCTGAATGGTAACAAGAAGCTGAGCAGGATCGTTAATTTCGTCAAACTCCCCTTGGATATTGCTGTGAATGGATCCGAGTATGACTGCGAGGGCTTGGTGAAACTTCTTGGTCCATTTCTTGATTTTCTGATTCTTTTTCTCTTGTATTTCTTCGTTGTCGGCCTCTGCTGGTACCGGAGGTTTCGGCTCAAGTCGAACTCTACTTGCGAAATCGTCCTCTTTGATTTGAGAGTCTGCCGGAAGTTTCTCGTAAGAGCTGATGTCAAGAAGTCCTTTTCCAGCAAGTTTAACCTTGAGTAGACGGAACCAGGTATGATAGTTGTCGGTTCCCTTGAGCTTTGGGGTACCCTTCTTTCCGGAGGAGCTTTCGGAGTCAGACATCCTGTGATTCGATCGTGTGTGGTGCTATGTAGGAGACTTTTGCTTTATTGGACGCGGTCCGGGCTCATAACCTGTTAAAACGTAGCACTTTGAGAGCGAAGCACAAGGATAAAGTGGTCAAGAGTATGTGTGGGGGCACAGCTGGCTAGTGAATTGTGTGTGTCTAAGCTATGTTCTACTGATCGCTTCCAATCCCCCTTCATAATCCTTGTGTGGGTCATGTGACCTGTGCCAAGTGCCAAGCATATCTGCTAGTCACAGTCACTAATACTATTCAGAGTAGGAGACATCAGCAATCGCTTAATAACATAATCATCCATCAACACAATTGGACACGCCCATATCTAAAAGCAAACCATACCCACTTTGCTCTTGTTTCTATCCACTGCAATTCACACAATGTTTCAGGACAATGAGGATATTGAAGATGCAAATTTACTGCAACTACTTGAATTATTGCACAATGCTGAATGGGATCTCGGTCCTTTTTTGAAATGTTTGACTAACAGCAAATTGAAAAGAGTTAGGACAAGTATCACAGTATTTTTGATGAAAGATGGTTTCAAAAAGGTTCTCAGTAGCATGCTTGAATATCTGGGTATAAGGAGGCGGAACAATTATACTAGAGCAATATTAGAGATAGAAAAATGCATAGGACCTACTCTATAGAAAATCATCTATTAAATTCTTGAGTTGGAGACAAAGGTATATTGAAAAGATCTAGAATCTCGCTTGATAACTTAGCAAATGACCTCAGAATCCATGGAGGAATTCAACTTTGATAGTTTCTGTATCCGCTTGAGGTTGTATTGCTCCCGGTTGGTTGGCATTATAAACACCTTGTGTATGGCTTTGGAGGAGGATAAGGAGCCTTGGGAAGATGTAAAAAAGAAGAAAGAAGACTGCAATAAAAACTTGTTGGCAACTGTTGAAATGATATTGATAATGTTTTCACATGGCCGGATGCCCAATGCCATGAAGACAACCCTTAGTCATTATTTCAAAGGTTGCAGGGTCCCAAAGAGGGCGATAGAAGTTTTGAACAGACTTGTGGTATCAGTGGCATATATTAGTATTTGTGATACAATGAAGGCAATGGCTGCAGGTATCCACATATCCATTAAGAAACTTATTCCAAAAAGCTGCTATTTAAATGAGCCTAGGAAGATGCTAATGTTGTTAAAAATGAAGCAGGTCAATATGTTTCTTGTATGTCCGTCAAGGTCCCTGGTTTCAAGAAATAAGGACCTTGAACTTTGTATATACTCGAATAACTGATTATCCCCTCAAAGCAAGTTATCTTAATACAGAGGAGGTTGAATCAACATGAAGGATATTTTTTCGGGTTTTTGCAAATTCCAAACCTACTTTCAACATTGCCAGACTTGCCTGATTGTAAGACAATCAAATTGTACTACAACAGTTACAAAGAACTAAAAGAAAGTGTCGGTAGTGGCATTGGTACTGGCATTGGAATCTGTTAGAAGTCCTTGCAAAAATCAGATTTCCGGGACTACACCTTGGTTGACAAGATGGATTTGCTGAATACTAAATCCATAGCAAGGTATTTGCCAGAACAGAACCTCTTCCACCTTTGTGAAACTTTTGGAAGTTTAGTGGTAAAGAGCTGAATAAGGGGGCGAAAAAATTGTCTGAAGAGACGTTTAAGGAAGTTGGCAATAGATACAGGGTGCGGAGACATGAAAAATGTCTAAAGGAACCTGCAATATATTAAATCCCTCATGTGAAATTGAATTTTTGAGTCCTTTTGACTTTCGATTTCAATAAAACCATACTAGAAGGTACTGCGCAGATTATTGAAAGATCTTTAAGTGATATGGGTATGGTGAACGCCTTGTAGAAGCAAACTGGCTGCTCTTCAATTGGGCACTATGATAGGTATATACGAATCTCATTCCACAAAGTAATACACCAAAGTATCATCTACTGTGGTAATCTATTGGAATTGTTTAAGGTAGTGAGTTTGCAGCAATAGCAAGTTTGGGATCTTGAGTATTATCAACTCCAATATTTAGTTTGCTTGGAAAGGTTGTTTCACATCACAATGGCTGCTCAATATGTCTTATTCCAAGTGCATTAAGGGTCAGGCAATGGGATGGAGCCTGGATCTCTATGCCATCTGCGCCATGTTTTTGGGACCAAGGGTGTGAACGCCTCCATGCTAGAATATAATAGCAGAAAACGTATTACGACAATTTGCACTGAATGGTTCGCCTTGGCTGCAATATGTGAGGAACTGGGTGCCAAGGACTTCGAAGATCTGAAGCAATGTCTGAAAAGAGAAGAAGACTATATTGCTCTATTGTGACAAGTATGTGCGCAGTATTTTGCTGTACTGAAAGTAGCCATTGCGCACAAACATGGCACATCTGAGGTATTAAAACACTGAAAGAATATGATTGCAATAAAGAAAAAGAGCAAGAGACTGGGGACGAGTTAATTCATGCAAAATTCTTAAAGAGTTGTGCATTGGCAAAGTGTAATGTTATTGACAACAATTTTCTATTGTTCATGGTCCATTCATTTTGATGACGTGATTTTCCCTTCATCATTAAGTGAGTCCCATTGCTGTTGCCTGGTGCAATGCTTTGTCTTTCCAGACAGTTTGTCTTCCTGTACATGCTCCCAAGGATGCGTGATTTGGTGGTCCTTTTCTGCAATTCCTTTACAAGATCTTGAGTGATTGTGATGACCAGGTCCCGGTGGACAGGAACCAGGAGCGGGTATTGTAGCCGTCAAGGTGGTGGGTACGATTGGTAGGTTGAATGGAGGCGGGGTATGAGGAGTTGAGGGCGCGGACGACGTACTCGTTGGTTTGGTCCAGGAGGTGGCGAGCGTCAGTGATGGGTTCTGAACCTGGGAGGATAAAGGTGCGGCGGGTGGGGAGAGTGAATCCTGGGGCGAGGCGAGGGGTCAAGGCACGGGGCATGGGACGTGGTCAAGGCGGGGTCAAGAGGGGCTGTCTAGGCCACGGAAGAGGGGAGTATAAAATATATTCGAATAACAACTTGTTTAAGGTACAGCTGAGGGAAAGAGACAAGACGAGAGGGAGAAAGGACTCCTTATATAGAGATCCTTCTCAGACTATGGAACTAGGAAGACACGAATAGAATAGCAGCGCCGCGGCTGCGCAGAGGCTGCGCGGCGGCTGCGCAAGGTACATGAGTCAAAAGGAATTAGAAATCAACTGCGCAATAGAAACGACTAGAACTGAATAGAAACTGACGGAAACATATGGAAAGCTATTGCGCAATGAAGGTTCGTGATACCAGAACCTTCTGGTGGTTTCTCTGGGATTCCGAACGAGGAAGTCGAGCGGTGACAGGGATGCGGGCTGTCATGTTGCAACGGTTACCAGGAACGGGCTAAGGCATAGGCGAGGTGCATGGCGATATAAAGTAGCACTAGTAATAAGCGGAACTCATCGGGAGTCAGGATCAGGTGAACATGGATCCACTGTGGCTGGTAGCGAGGCTGCGGCTGTTGGTGGCTGGGTGCAGGATGGTCTTGGGTGAGGCTAGAAACTCGGTTCATGACAGTAGCCCTCCTTCTAGAGGAGAGCTCCAGCGATCTTTCTTGGATAGGCTCCAGGTCGTCGTCGATGATGATCGGGTCGTACCAGGAACCACTCATGGTGCGGGGAGGTTTTCGGGTCTTGGTTTGGTCGGGTAAGCAGTGTGGAAACGCCTAACAATTGCTGGGGCGTTCTCGAGGTCGCTTGCGGGTTGCCAGGTGGGGTGATCGTAACCGATCCAACGGACAAGATACTTGAGTTGTCTTCGGACTAACTTAGAGTCAAGGATGTCTTCGACTTCCCACTCAAGGTCTTCGTTAACAATAACTGGAGGGGGAGGAGGTTGAACTTGGCCTGCGAGAGGGTCTTGGGCGACTGGTTCGAGGAGGGAGACGTGAAAGACTGGGTGAACCTTCATGGTGGCGGGGAGTTCAAGCTTATATGCATGGCTGGAAATTTTCTGGATGATTCGAAATTTCCCAAGGCGTTTGAAATCCAGCTTGGTCGAGGGGCGGGTGGTGTGGATGTGTCGCCTCAAAAGCCAAACTTCATCGCCGATCTTGTATGCAGGTGGTGGGATTCGGTGACGATCGGCTTGTTCTGCATGAATAGCTTGAGACCAGGATATCTCAGCCTGCAGGTGTTTATCCAGAAGCGACAGGCGTTCGGCATAATCCTTGAGTGCTTCTGGGGTGGGCTGAGGAACTGCGGGGTTGGCCAGGATTTCATAGCGGGGTTGTTGTCCATAAACGGCAAAGAAGGGAGTGATTCCGGTGGTGGCTGACAGGGTGTTGTTGTATGCAAACTCGGCCATGGTCAGTAGCTCAGACCAGTTGTCCTGTTGGTAGTTACAGTAGGCGCGGAGGTATTGTTCCAGGATTGCATTGACTCTCTCGGTCTGGCCGTCCGTCTGTGGGTGGAAGCTGGTGGAAAGCTTCTGTTGAATTCCAAGCAATTTGCATAGGAACCTTGAGAACTCGGAGGTGAACTGGGTTCCTCTATCACTAACAATAGAGTCAGGGAGGCCATGGAGGCGGAAGATGTTGTCCATGAACAGGCGTGCGAGTGTTTCGGAGTTACATTCGGTTGTCGTGGGAATATAGTGTGCCATCTTGGATAGGCGATCAATCACAACTAGGACGGCATCAAAGCCGTTCGACATGGGGAGTCCAGTAATGAAGTCCATTGACACAGAACTCCATCGTCTGACTGGGATTTCGAGGGGTTTTAGAAGACCATAGGGTGCATGGCGAGCTGGTTTGATTCTCATGCAGGTATCGCAATTTTGAATGTACCGTGCAATGGTTTTACGCATTTTCGGCCACCAGTAATTGCGAGATACCAGCTCGTAAGTGGCGGCTCTTCCGGGATGTCCTGCGGCAGGATGTTCATGGCAAGAGTTGAGAATTTTTGACTGCAGCGATTCGTTGTCTGGGATGTAGAGGAGTTTGTTGACGTAAAGAAGTCCGTCGTCATAGGTACACTCACCAAGGGGAACTGTTGGGTGTTTAGTGTCGAAGTTCTCGAGTGCAAGGAGGATTGATTTTCCGAGGACATCAGATGGCAGTAAGGTTCTGATCTCGTCATTGAAACCAATTGAGGCGGCAGAGAGGGAGTATTCGGAAAATTTAGAGGCTGGGATAAGGGCGCGCACGGGTCGTGCACGTTCATCCCCCTCTTCAGGGAGGTCTCCAGACCTGCGTGTTAGGGCGTCGGCTTTTCCATTCTTTTCACCAGGTCGGAACACAATAGTAAAGTCGTATTGGGCTAGTTCTCCAGCCCAGCGTGCCTGCCGACGGTTCAGGAGGGTCTTGGTCTTGAAAGATTCGAGGTTATGGTGGTCGGTCAGGATGGTAAATGGCTTGGGAAGGGCATGAAGGTACATATGCCACTTATCCAGGCAGACCACGATTGCAAGAAGTTCCTTATCACCAATGCCGTAATTGCATTCGGCTGGTGACATTTTTTCGGACAGGAAGGCAATAGGATGTAAGACTGTCTTGCCGTTTTCTGGGATTTTCTGAGAGAGAATGCCGGAGACCACATAGTCTGAGGCGTCGGTTTCCAGAATGGTTTCAAGGATGGGGTCAAAGTGTCGGAGGACAGGTGCTGTGGTGAAGGCTTTCTTCAAGTTTGAGAATACTAGGTCACAGTCTGAAGACCACGCAAAGGGAGTATCCTTTTGCAATAGTCGGAAGAATGGTTGACAGATGCGGGAGTATCCTTCTATGAAACGTCGGTAAAAGTTAGCGAAACCTAGGAAACATTGTATATCCTTCACGGATTTTGGTGTTTCCCATTCGATAACTGCCTTGACTTTTTCTGGGTCCATTTCAATGCCTTCGGAGGAGATAACAAATCCGAGGAAGGTTGTCTTGGTCACGGTAAATTCGCATTTTTCTGGTTTGACAAAGAGTCCTGCTTCGGAAAGTTTGGCGAGGACTTTGCGAACTTGTTCTTGGTGTTCCTTACGGTTCTTGGAGTAAATCAAAATATCGTCGAGGTAGACAACACAGAAAACGTCAAGGAATTCTCGGAGAGTGTCATTGACAAAGCGTTGGCAGGTTGCTGGGGCATTGGTGAGTCCAAAGGGCATGACCATGAATTCGAAGAGGCCGTATCGGGTTCGAAAGGCGGTTTTCCATTCGTCGCCTTCTTTAATCCGGATGAGATTGAAGGCTGCTCGAAGATCCAGCCTAGTAAAGTACTTGGATCCTCGGATTTGGTTCAAGGTTTCTTCAATTCTCGGAAGGGGGTATCTGTCTTTGTGGGTAATGTCGTTGAGAGCTCTGTAGTCGACACATAGGCGCAGGGAACCGTCCTTTTTCTTGACGAACAGAATGGGGGAGGCACTGGATGAGGAGCTTGGTCGGATGAAAGCTTTAGCGAGATTTTCATCAAGCCATTCTCGGACTTCCTTGAGCTCAGCATCGGACATGGAGTACATGCGTCCGAGGGGGGGTTTTGTGCCAGGGAGAAGCGGTATTTCATGATCCACATAGCGATGTGGAGGTAGGACCGAGGCTTCTTTCTTGGAGAACAGGGGAAGATAATCGTGGTATTCAGTGGGGACCAGCTTTTCAGCTGGTTCATTGCTTGGGCTTTCTTCAGGGAGTGAGGCGAGGACACAAATCATGGAACCGGGTTGCTTGGTAGCAATTCTCATGGCGGCACGAGAGATCACAGCAATCTTATGGTTTGTTGGTGATGGCGGATTGCTAGTGATGGTGGTTTGGCGGACTGGAAGGCAGTGGGCTTGACAGTATCCAGAAGCAAAGGTCAAGGTGTTCTTTTCCCAATCGATTATTGGGTTATGGCGTCGAAGCCATGTTTTTCCAAGGATGAGGTTCCATCCAGCCAGTTTTGTCACTTGGAAGGTCAATACTTCTTCGTGCTGATCGACGGTGAGTTTCAAGGTACAAGAGTGGGTTATCTGTCCTGCAACTGAGCGCCTTCCGTCAACGACGACAAGGTCCTCTGGTTTCGGTTTCAGATCAAGGTTTAGGTTCAAGGACAAGGCAAATTCAAGATCGATAAACTGGGAGGTAGCTCCACAGTCAATCATGCAGGTTCCAGACAAAGAGTTATTGATTGAAGCATTGAGAGTCATGGGTGACTCGGAGCCGAGATCACCAGAAAGAGAAACAGAAGATAGACGCAAGGCAGCAGAAAGCCGATACTTTCGCAACCTACTCTTGCGAGCGGATCGCGACTCAACAGGAATAACAAAGCCTGAACCAGGCAAATCAACAGGTGGTAAAAGAGAAAAAGAATTGACAGAAAACATAGGGGAACAAGAAGTGCACGAAGGCGAAAAACAAACACAAGAGGGTTCAAGGGAGAAGACACCAGGTTGCATCCTGGCACTCCTTGAAGGGTCTTCGGTCTTCAAAGAGGCGGTTAGTTTTTTGCCTGAGTGGCAGTCTCGGAGGTGGTGTAGAGGACCACAGTTGCTGGTGCTGCGGGGGCAGCGGTTTCAAGGGTGCTGTTGGCCTTCTGGCTCTTATTGGGGCAGACACTGGCGAAGTGTCCCTTTGCGCCGCAATAGAGGCAGAGGCCGTTGGCACGGCGGTAATCTTTGTCGGCCTGAGTGAGAGGCCCGCGCTTTTTCTTGACCTCAACAGCGGAGAGGTCCATGGGGCCCGCGTGTGAACCTGTAGCTGTGGAGGAGCTGGCAGGCGCACTGGGACGGGGAGCAGTGGTGTTATGGGAGGGCGTGTGGTGTTGGCTTTGAACACGCCTGATGTTGTTGTCAAGCTGAATGCACATTTGTGCAACAGCGGCGAGGGTGTCAGGGACATTGAGTTGGTAAGACAGTGCTGTGGCAGTGTCTTTGTTGAGGCCAGAGCGGAATCTGGCAATCTGCTCTTTTTGATTCATTGAGAGCTTGGTGGAGATGGTGACGAATTCGGCGGCATAAGAGGAACAATCTCTCTTGCCTTGCCGGAGTTTGTCGAGTTTTTCCCTTGCTGTGGCTTCAGCATCTGGGTCATCGAATGCCGCCTGGAGGGCGCTGATGAAGCCCTCATAGGATTGGAACTGGACTTGGCCAGTTACTGGATCCATATGGGGGTTGAACCAGGATTGGGCGCTTCCGGACAGGTGTGAAGCAGCGTAGGAGATTTTGGAGATATCGGTGCTGTATCGGGTTGGGTCGGAAGAGAAGACAAGCTGCAATTGCGTGATGAATTGCCGGTATTTGTCCCTAGTTCCATCGAATGCAGTTGGATCTGCAATCTTTGGGGCCAGGTTTCGAGCAACAGGTTGAGGAGTAAGGGCCTTGAGGCGCTCGGAGGCACCGTATCTATATCCCGAGAGGAAATAGAAGTAGAGTGCCTTGTTGGCAGCTTGGCTCTCGTGTGGGTTAGTGATCTGGGGAATCACTGGGTGGGCGATTACGCCTGTATTTCCACTGTTGACTCCGACTAGGTGGGAGTCCAGGATTGGTGCAATGAGATCGGGGTCCATGTTGGGAGGGTAGTCTGGGACGAATGATGGTTCTGGGAGTGTGTTTTGGACCCATCGGAATAGGTCGTTCCAAGGAGTCGCTGGGGGAATGGGGGTTTGTGAGCGGTCGGTCATTGTGAGAGTGTGTGGCGGAGACAGTTATGTCGACGCAACAAAGTGTGATGACCAGGTCCCGGTGGACAGGAACCAGGAGCGGGTATTGTAGCCGTCAAGGTGGTGGGTACGATTGGTAGGTTGAATGGAGGCGGGGTATGAGGAGTTGAGGGCGCGGACGACGTACTCGTTGGTTTGGTCCAGGAGGTGGCGAGCGTCAGTGATGGGTTCTGAACCTGGGAGGATAAAGGTGCGGCGGGTGGGGAGAGTGAATCCTGGGGCGAGGCGAGGGGTCAAGGCACGGGGCATGGGACGTGGTCAAGGCGGGGTCAAGAGGGGCTGTCTAGGCCACGGAAGAGGGGAGTATAAAATATATTCGAATAACAACTTGTTTAAGGTACAGCTGAGGGAAAGAGACAAGACGAGAGGGAGAAAGGACTCCTTATATAGAGATCCTTCTCAGACTATGGAACTAGGAAGACACGAATAGAATAGCAGCGCCGCGGCTGCGCAGAGGCTGCGCGGCGGCTGCGCAAGGTACATGAGTCAAAAGGAATTAGAAATCAACTGCGCAATAGAAACGACTAGAACTGAATAGAAACTGACGGAAACATATGGAAAGCTATTGCGCAATGAAGGTTCGTGATACCAGAACCTTCTGGTGGTTTCTCTGGGATTCCGAACGAGGAAGTCGAGCGGTGACAGGGATGCGGGCTGTCATGTTGCAACGGTTACCAGGAACGGGCTAAGGCATAGGCGAGGTGCATGGCGATATAAAGTAGCACTAGTAATAAGCGGAACTCATCGGGAGTCAGGATCAGGTGAACATGGATCCACTGTGGCTGGTAGCGAGGCTGCGGCTGTTGGTGGCTGGGTGCAGGATGGTCTTGGGTGAGGCTAGAAACTCGGTTCATGACAGTGATATTGTTTACTTACACCAGTAGTGCAATGCTTTTTTTGGTAGACATGCTAATTCTGGAGCAGTGTTGAAGAATATTCAGTTTTTGGCTATATACTTTGGTGGTTGTAGTAAAAACCTGTATGCCAAGACTATCCTAAAGATTCTAAACGACCAGCAATGTGTGTAGAGCAATAGCATGACATATGTATGGTTAAACAATATTTCACTAAACTAATCAGGAATGGAGTGTAGTGTATTGAAGTAGATAAAGTAATTCTGAGAGAATCTTTCTTTGTTCACAAATGCAATATTGAGGCAAAATCCAAGCTGCGGTGTTTTAATGCCGAGGCCTGAACCTCAGGAAAAGTTTGTTTTATTATGCCAAATTTTGTAGTAATTGTTGCAAACTTCCTACAAGTAAACAAAATGGTTGTTAGCCAGGTGAAATTTCAACATAATCCATGGGGTAATTGGCAAAGTATGGAGTTTTTATTGGAAAGTGTGTCTGAGAAAGTTTTTTTGTTCCATGCAACAAGAAAGTTGGTTGAAAGAAGTGCGCGTAACTATCTACAAGATTTCTTTTACACAGCTTAACTTTATTTTGTCATGTTAACAATACTAACAAAATTTGGATTGCTTTTATCTAGTACCTTACGTAAACACTATTGCTTTTGGTTCAAAATACGGCCATGTCAATGACAAGTACAATGTATTAATAGTTAAAAGGACGGCCTTGCGGCATCAAAATCATGAGTATGTTGCAGGTCGTCATATAGTGGTAACAGTATTTAATCAGAAGATTGTAGGAGAAGCAATTGATTTTTTTGCTTAAGGCAGCAAACATATCAGGTATAGCACCGTTGTAGATGATATATTGGTAGAATGTAGGAATAAAGTCAGAGTAGGAGGACATAATTTGGACAAGGAGGAAGAAGAGCAAGATATTGCAATGGAGGATGCGTAAGGGGGATTTGAAGAGGATGAAGAATTGAATAATGAATCAGATTGGTTCTCCAATCTTGGAGATGCAGAAAGTGGCAGCTCGGATGAAGAGAGAGGGATGAGTTCCTGGACTTTTATGGGGAACTTTAGAACATTATATGGGGACAGTGATGATAATGATATGGAAATTTTCAACTAATAGGGGGAAAAATAAGAATAAAATAAATTTGCAATACCTCACCGATAAGAATGTGTATGTCTAAGTGATACAGGGAAGCATAAAACATATGTTTGATGTAATTTGGAGGATATATATATAGAGAAAAATGAAATGAAATGTTCACAGGCGCCAAAAGAAATAGTGTATTATGACTCATTATTCATGGCAAATTGTCTTCAGTTCAAATTAATTGTAGTGAGGTTATTCGGAGTTGTGCATACAAGCGCCTTTTTTTGGCCGCCAAGCTCTACCATTCCGTTTCCTTTGCAGACTTGTCAGTTCGCCCTCGTCTTTTCTAACTACCTTTTTTACAACACCCGCGATGATGTTTGTGGCCTCACTATTGGCTACCTGACTAGTACTATTGCAAGTGCCGTTCTTGTAGTAATTTTGGTGGCTGTGAGTTCAGACTTCTTGTCCTACTGTTCTTGTAGATCCAGTAATTTTTGTTCTGGTATGAAGTTAGTCTTGCCTTCCAATCGTTCAATGTTTTCATTGAACATGTTGACTTTATGGAGAGTGTGCTGTACATATTCAAAAATCGTGTCATGCCATGCTTGTATGAGGGCACTGAATTGATTTGAGTGGTGCTTCTTCAAAATTAAGACAACGTCCTCAGTTTTTTTGATTGAACGTATCTGTTGGGTTATGTTTTCTATGTTGCTGTTGGACAATATAATATGGCAACTATCTGAGCCAAATTGTTCTATTCTGCCAAGTTTTTTCTAGCAATTGAGGCAGAGTGTCTCAAGTAGCCTTGTGATTTTGTTTTTTGCCAATGCATTGATTTGAGAATGAGGTCAAAGAATCTCCATGTTGTTATCGGTTATTGTAGAAGTTATAACTTGCAATGCGAAGGTCTTTGCGGAAGCTGGAGGGGGCAATAACTGCGGTTACAGAGGTATATTGTTATCATTACATCTATCGCAACAAACATATCACGAAGCAAGCTGTTTAGTTTTGCTCAAATATTTCACCATAACCGGTCTCTTGCATCTTGTTGCATTAATTCAAGATAGCAGTGCGCAACTTACTGCTGGATCTATTGTGTTTCTAGGCTTATTTTGCCTATCACGTGAGCCTGCCGGGAGAGCTAAATCCACAAAACCTCCCATTACCGCCCGTAGTTTCCTAGAACCTAAAATTGTGCCAGAGTTATTGCGTTTGGGGCTATTACCTGTATTAATGCTTGAATTTTACTTCACAATACCCTTGGTTACATTTGGGTAATTGATATTATTCTATAGCCATGTAAAGCTTTGCTACAATGATTCATGCTGATAAGTTATGGATACTGAAGGTTGATAAATTATATTAGCAACCGCCTGTAAGAAATGTCTCCTACCTGCTCTACCGATTTGCTGAATATCTGTTTCAATACCTGCATTTAACAATTGACTCAACTGAATCACTTTTCTGACGTCAATAATGTTGATTTCCATCTCACAACCTTCCGTGCAAACAATAATTCTTGACTTCCCATTTAGGAACCCTTTCAAATTATATGCACCTCTTTTGGGCGTGATACTAGTTAAATATTTTTGCAATGTTTCTTTCTTCCTTGAAGAGATTGTCTGAAAGAAAACTGAAAAGATAGCCAGTAATCTGCACTAATTGCTGGAGTCCATGGTTAAATATCATGGTTTTGAGAATGTCTTTTCCCAATTGAATTGCCGCGGGTAGAGCTTGGAATATAAAAAATTGTAAATCCTTGGAGAATAATGCAGGATATTGCATTTGCTGAACATGTATGAATACATTTTCTTGATCTACACTTCAGAGTATCAATTAGCATAATTTCCAGAATTGAAGTATTGTATAAATGAAACCTCTAATATGTGCAGACAGAGTGGCCATCAAATTAGTATTTGGGACTTGAAAATGTATCCTAAGTAAAGCCAGTCCAGCAAATTCCTCTCCAAATGTTTCCCATTTATGACACAAGTGTACCCTATCTATAACTATTGAATTGAGTTTTGTCTTTAATATCTATTTATACCAATACAGTTTACCTTTGATTTAATCATTCTTTTGAAGTAGCTTTTAGTGTTATGAAATACGTCCGTAGATTAGAAGAGCCATTGGAACAATCCAGAAAGAACACCTTTACTCAAATCTATGTCTTTTGATGGCTGTAGCATCAATTCCAAAATTGCTGCCATCCTTGACCTAGTTGTTCATGAGTGGCACTATCGGAAAAAGCACCGTAGTTACCCTGGTTGGCGCAAAGACGGCCAGGATAAAAAAAGTAAATGTTCTTCCATTGCCAGTCTAGGTAATGCAGGAAAGATCTCTATATTTAATTATACAAGCTCTGGCCTCAACTTGCCAGTTGACAACTTTGATTGAGAGGTTGCATATTTGTGAGATCTTTGTGTTTGCATTGCAAACGTTACACTGAAGGCCAGGCGGATATTTGCCTTTAGGTATCTCTATTTCTGCATATAAGCCACCAGAGATGCATTTTCTGATCCATGCGTCTGAAAGGGCCCCTGGAACTTATGTCCAGTGCATTTCCGGTGTCCATAATTGTGGTAGATGGGTGTTGTGGTTGAGATTCTATGGATTTGCATGCTGTAGATAGAAAATCCTTGAGAGCTCTATTGCACTTATATGCATATCCCACAGTCTTTGCATTACCCAATGGGCTTGCGCATGCCCCAGCGTCGATGTTGCAGCTAAAAATTGATTCTTCAATGCAATAGGCAAACAGGTTCGCCAGAGTTGATGTTTGAACATCTGTCAATATACTATGCATATCAAATATTTTGAATGCAAAAAAAAATTCAAACTCCGGTGCTTAAGGGTATCTCCAGCAGGTCTCGGAAGTTTGTGCAGGCTAAATGTGAAGAAATGTTAGGCGGAAGAGTTTTGCAAATGCTATTGATATCTGTATTCAAGAATTCCCAATGCCGGCAATGAATAGGGACTTTTATATTTATTTGAAGGCACTTTTAATTTCTTAAAAAAATTTAATATTACATAAAATTCTATCCCCAAGATTTCTTACCAGAGTGGGAATGCTTGTCCATTGGCCTCCAAGCAAGGCCTTGCTATTAGGATTTTGTTACTCCATCTAGCTGGATCCCCAATACAACATATCAACTGTATTAAAGCAGTAGTAAGCCTACAAGAGTAGCCTATTTCCATGAAAGAAATCCTACATCATTGTCAATTAAACTAAGTCATACTTCCATAGGCAGTGGGTATAGGGTTTATCAAAAACACCTAACCCTCTCCGCAAGCCCTTTGATTGAACGTCTTACATTGATGCTTTTAGTTTCCCATCTGTAAGTTATTGTCATTGATATTGTTATTGAGTTGGTTGCCTTTTTTGGTAGCTTGCTGTCTCAACAATAGAATAGTTCTAGAGTTATCACTATCCCCAGTAAGCAAGTGACTTCTATCTGGCACGAAATCTCCCATTGCTGAAGCCAACCCTCCACCTCCAATGGTGTGATCCTCAAAGGTAATATTGGTTGTTGTCACCCCACTGGTAGTAGAAGCAACACTTTTTTTGGCATTGTATTAAGCCTGTTTACCAGAGGTCTAGCCCTTCTTTGCGGATCCAGTCAATTCAAAGGATGTAGGCTAGCGTAGGGACTTCCTCCTCCTATCTTGCCCCTTCCCCTTGCCAGTGCCTGATTATGGTAACCCATGACATTTATATTAAGAGAAAATGCCGGCAAGCCACCTAGGTTGCCCCACTGCCCTGCCCCAATGGGAAAGCAACCTATTTTCTGGAAACCGCCAGATATTGCTCCACCTTGCATGTGGTTGGTTATTTGAGCAAAGAATTGTAATTGAAGCATGTTGATCTATTGTTCTTGCTTTCGTAACTGCATGTTGATTTGTTACTGTTTCTGCATTTGCCACAGAGTGAATTGGAATGAGCCCATGGGTTGTGTTGTAACTGGATTGAAGTCATGGCCACCATGGTTGAAAGTCTTGGCTTGATGAACGGGGTGCTATGGGTGGAGTTCGGGCCCAACTGCCAATAGAAGTGATTAAATTTGAGGCAGATGGCCCATTGAATGCAGAGCGAACAGAAATTCTCCAGTTGGTGATTCCGTAAGTAGAGAAAGTAGTGTAGAACTATTGAAACCTAATTGATGTATGGGTTTGTAGCGATATTGGTGTCCCATATGAAATGCAGGTTTGTATCTTTATACACCAATCCACTAAGTCGCCTCTGGTTTGCTATTCTGATATAAAGTGTGTGAGAGGGTTGACTCCATAGGTATTAAAGTCAAGACCAAGGTGGATAAATGTGCACAAGAGGGTTCAAATTCTTTAGAGAAAAGCGAGTCACGGCGGTAGCTAGTGCAGCAATTTATTGGTTTTAAAGTAATTATATTCACCCAGGAGCAGAAGTAAGTCGGGAAGCAAGTGACTTGATATACATGAGTAGTAAGGAAAGCGAGCAACAGAAAAGCTAGACGCAAGTCCAGCAAAAAGTCCTGTAGCATGGCACTGACCCGAAAAAATACCAAGAGTATTGATAAAAGAAATAAGTGTGGCACACCAGCATATGAGTGTGTTACAGCCTTTATGAGAAATGAAATAAACAAGTTACATAATAGTATGATGTGGATTGCCACAGAAAGATGTGGAGACAATGGCATCTGTGAGTGATACATGTGGGGCATAAGCAAGGACATGGATATTCCAAATGGGAAGTAAAAAGGGGAAATACCATGAAATGAGCTGATATAATATAAAAGCAGGATATAGCAGCAAAGATTGTGGTAAAAATAGACGGACATAACAGACATAGAATATAACAGAGGGATATGTATATCCAAAACATGTAAAAATTGAACAAACAAAAATGACTCAATTGGGAGTAAGAAGAATTATTGTGACAAAATGTCCTTGGGTGGTCAATTGTTGATAATCCCTTGAATTTTGCACCCATATTTTCCTCTTCAAATACTTCTTACTCCTTTGTATGTTAATCTCTTCCCTGCTGCATATACTGTACAACAGCAGGAGACACATCATTTGCACACCTAAGAGTGTCCCTGTATGAACCAGCTATATCATTCTTTGACCTTGTAAGGGTTTCCCGCACTATGTTACATCTGTCACGGAGTCAAGTAGGCTAGTTGTATTCTGTTCTAATGCATAAGGCCGGGAACTAATCATGACATGGACTAGTCATCCATACCTTAGTCAGGCAGCTATATTTTGAGTTGCATTTCTACAAAGTTGTAGGCATATTTCTAGATGGATTTGTCAATCGACTACCCCACTTTATAGCGGAAGCCGTTACCAAGCAAGCTTGTAAGGCTAACGACAGGATTGAAATACAGGATCGGAGCAGGTGACCTCATGTGATGAGCCGACTAGTGGGCAAGCTAACAACCCGATCGACTGACCAACAGGAGTCAGCAACAAGGACGTTGGCAAAGAGCCTAACCCTACACCAACCAAGGACGGGTATATATAGCCAACGAGCAGGCTAGCCACGCGTTTGATGATTTTTATCAAACTATCAATCAATCTATCTTACCGCAATACTCGTTACAGAGCTATGGTTTTTAGATTCAAATAGAGTCATCGAATTTAATTCTTATCGTCTGTCATGTATTTTGTTTAACAGCTGTTCAACTACATATACATTACTACCCACCTAGTTTGGAAGGACAAGCGAATAGCATTGTTGCAAGTATCTACTTTACACTTATATTGGATTAGTGCATCTTTAGTACTTTGCACTCGGGAAATATCTCGTTACGCCTCTTAGTACTCAGTAATTCCGCCAATAAGTCTATTTATTACGTGGAGCGTAATATCATGTAGTTCTTGTTTTGCAAGTGATATCATGCCCTCCAGATAAATTTCCCTTTGCAATGCACATGTTTTTCTTGTCTAGATAAGTCCTATCAATACAAAAACCATTTCATATGCTACAGATATCATCTCTTTCCCTGCAAACATTTTCCATAATGTCCAGCTTGTTATCCAATATCTGTGTAATTAGTTCCACTCTGCAAATTAACTTTACTATCTCTTCAGTTTGAAGTTTCATTTTCTGTTTGATGTTCTCCATACGCCACATCTTTTTGTCCATCAACAAATACAACTAATCATTGCAATTGGCATTCTCCTTTAATCATGCTATTGCTCATTGTGTTTTATCACAAGGTGCCATGAGAGAAATTCAAAAACCCTTCTCTGCAACCATTATGTATATGTTTTAGTCATATGCAATAGAACATATTATTCATGGTTACTTAATCTGCCAACCCCGTATGATACAAAGGTTCAAGTAGCAATTCCGCAATATGGTCATCAATTGCCTTGTCCGTGCTATACTTGCGGTTCAATTTGGCATAAAGGTCCAACCTCACCCTGCCACCTGGTATACCAATACTCAGTCCAAAGCACTCATAACCACCCGTGCTTTAATCCCAGTTGAAATTACTTGTATGATTAAAACAACTTGAAAGCAATTGATCAACTTTCTGTGCCCCATCCAAAAACCCAAGATATGTGTGCTTAACTGTATGTAAGGCAGTAGCCAAACCTGATTTGTCCACCTTGGCCTTTACTGCCGCCTCTTCCTGCTTTGCCGAGTTGCTTTCATTTGCAATGCCCTTGTGTTTTCTGCTCTTGCTATCCTCATTGTCATTAATTATGTAGGACGTAAATCCGGCTTCAGCACCTGAGGAGATTAAGATTGGTTGCCTTTCACAGTTTGCCTGAGCCAAGCCTCCAATTACATTGCGACTGGTTGCAAAGCTTTTGTGCAAGACAGATGGCGCAGTTGATTTAGATTCTTGTTCATCCGTGTACAGCTTGTCATCATCGATGTCACTCAACTTGTTGTTTTTCTTTGGATACTTTGTTTTCTTGCTCAAGGAACCTTCCTTCTTCATATTGCAGAAACAGGAGGTTTCATACTCAGGACAGTCTTTGTAACATGGATATCTGGCGTATTTTTCTTCCTAAACAGTAGAAGTCCATTGGCAGGTGGATTTTGCAGGCTATTCTCTTCAATTAACTCTGATAGAAGAGGATGTATCAAAGCAGTTTATGCGAACTGACAGTAATAGTATACGGGTATCGACGGGACATGTAGGAAAATAATATCAGTATCATTTTACATTAACTAAGAACTTTTGTGCAACAAAATATGATTCACTTGTAGTCAGAACAAGTATAAAACAAATGATGTTTACCAAAGTGTTGCACTTAAGTTTATCCAAAAATATCCTTGAGAGGTTATTTGCTGGCTGCCTGAAGTCTTTGCCCAACACCCATGTGATTGAATACCAGATAATTATGTAGTCCACTGGCATGAAATTAAAGTATACCTCAATCTCATAGACATTTAAAAGCAGAACCTTGTTTCAACAACTTGTAGCCTCGCGTGCTTTCTCCAAGAATTTCTAGCCTTTCTTGCTACTGATCCACCATTTCGCAATCTTCCCCAATAGGCCAGTGATTATGTTTGGGAAATAATACATCTCCCCAAGTACGGTTTTAACCTCCACTTAAGTGTCTAGAACATAATCCCTTACAGGCAATATACACTCCAATAAAGCCTCTACAAAAACCCTATTAGAATTGCACACTCTAGTGAAAAGTAAGGCAATCAACCATCCATTTTATTTTCACCCTCCATTTGACTACATTGACTGATGCAGTTAAAGATTCCATTGCAAGAGGTTGCGGGAAATTTCATATATCCATGATCATGAATGGTTGCCATACCCCATCTACGTTGACCGTACCATAAGGGTAGATCAATATTTAAAACAGCTCAACTTTAGTACTCTTTCCTTCTTCTTGTGCCTGAACCAATTTGCCAACAATTGTGCCATACTCTTATAAACACCAAACAAACCTCTTTCATCAGCCTGAATTTAATGTCTGCATGACCATGCTTAAAACCCATCGTCCATGGGCCTTTGCCAGCGGCCTGCGTTGCCTTTTCTGGCTTATTTGGCTTCCGCTCATGCGCTGATTCTCCGGTACTCATATTAGTTGTCCTAGCTGTTCTACCGTACCTTTTGGGGATTGTTGTAAATGATGTGTAGCTGTGATCAATTGTAGGAGCAGAGATGCAGGAGATGCACAAAGTCAAGAACATACAACAATTTGTCGAGAATTAAATTTCTTGCCCCTTTCATCTTAAGCTGCAGCAATAATCATGGCATAATTCATCATTACTAAACACCTTGCGGACGTGTGAAATTCACTCAGGGATTAAATAACATGACCACTAGGGTACTGAATGTTTCAATAATGTCAATGAATCAAGCCAAACATAATCTTGTGCCACAATTGGTTTTAAAATACTTCTGTTCGTCAAATCTAATTGAAAGGATATTATCATAATTTATGTTGACATCCTATCATTGTGTTTTTACAAGAAGGTAAAAATAAAAGCAGGTAATAAACCAATCGGGAGGATTCACGGAAAATCATTTGGCCAGGCAATTACCTAGACACTCATGTGACTGAAACGGATGATCTATTATCTCATTAATTTTTGCTGGCGGAGATACTAGCGTATGCAACCAGAGAGGATAGTGTATACACCTGGAGCACACGCTACCAGCTCCGAAATGACAGGGGGGCGGAGCGAGAAAAAACGCGAAACCGGAGCTTTTTATTTCCAGACTGACAGCACTCTGCCGACACAAATAATTATTTAGGCACGTGCATGTCAAGTCTGGGCACGAGAACACTTATGCATCCTTTTCAACATCATGTAGAAAAAGAAATTGAAATCCACCCGATCTATATATATATATATCTATACATGTATCTCCATTCATCCATTATTCACTGCATATCATATGCAAACAGCTATAGCATCGGCCAACCGACATGCCAATGGGGCGACGCTACCAATGCAATGCCAACCGTCGCCGCCACCATCACTTCAGATCATAGATTTCGGTCTAAGCTCGTGGTTGTCACCGAAACTATTGCTTATCGATACTTATAAGAGTCCAAGTGCAGTTGGATAATTATAATGCATAATTAAATATATGAATAATCATTCAATTCAATTCCACATACATGCGCAGTAATAGATCGTCGCTCTTCATTTACAAGCACATTTTGAAACATTTGCACGGATATATGCATTCTAGTAAATTATACCGTCATTTTTTTAAACGGGACTACAGAATGTATGCTTACAACAGCAGTAATAGTAATCTGTATAAAGAAATGTGGATAATTATAATTGCCGCTCCAGTGCCTACTCGGCGGTGTGCTCCCATCTATCTACCCATGCCCTGCCAACCCTGCCCATATATTGATCTTCGGACGGCTCGAGAGAACTTTGGGGGTGGCCTCGGTCGGCACCCATGGCCAGATGACACTGCGTTATTTTGCCGTTTCAGATCTCGGGCCACTGAGAACTTCTAGATCTACTAGTGTAGAAGAACCTTTTTCCTCCTCCATCCGGTCCCTGTTCTCACATCACATCACATCAATGCCATTATTGCCAGTTGAACTCCTTTGCAGTACTCAATCAGGCGCGGTTTCGCCCAGGCCGGGATCATGCTATTCCCTTCCATCTCTCCGCAAAGAATATGCTCAAGATCGCCGTACAGGTCAGCACGGACGTCTTTTAACGCTGTAGTTGCAGTGCAAAGTGATTATATACGGGAGGTTCAATTAATTCCTTGGTTGTGATGAGTCCCATAGGTGAGTAACTGGATTTAGCTCTCCACCGGGTCCTTTGGTTTTGGATCCGTACCCGGGCCCGTATGCTTTCTTTCTTGCGCAAAAAGCAAGACCAGCCGCGCGCCCCCAGCACATCCGTGCGATTATCTTGCTGTCCACGGCGTGAAGGAATTGACGCCCCCCGTGATTCTTGCAACAAATAACCCGTAAACCCAAATAACGCGCGTTCAAGCTGTAATGCAATCATTGCCTTTTATAAATAAGCTCATAACATGCGCAGTCTGTGCCGGCACGAGATTAATATAATCCCATGCCATGTTTCCATTTCCAATAAAAACCTCCAAAGACCTAGCTGCTTTGTATATGCCACCTTTGGATTTTAAATGTAACGGTAACTGGATTCTGTGGCTGGCGGTGATGATGATATTCCAGTTGGAAAGTATGGCGGGTTTGAGCAACCATGTACCTAGGCTAGCTAGGCCTCGTGGGATGACGGTTCCCGGGGCAAAAGTTCAGCCTTTTCGATCTGCAGTATACATCGATACCTCTTTTTCAACCTGCCTCTCGTTTTTTCACCTGTGGCATCAAGGTACGGACTAGTTTAGCCTCGCAGTGGCTCAATGCGTTACTTATACAATACGAGCCCTGGTTGATGTTCAATGTTGGCATGTCATATTGCTGTGTCAGGGCGATCCTTTCGGCCAGAACAAACCCCGAATGTCCTCCCTTCCTTCGCGACACTCGGACACGATGAAATAGAAAGAAAGCATCATCTTGAATCGCAGTGCTCCGGGAGGCTTCTCCTTGGCTGATATGGATACTGTATAAGGGATTCATCGTCGATTGAGCACAATTGGGAAACTTGCGTTTTTGTTTCTTCCCCGAATGTGGGCGGGGCGCTGCCATTCTCTTGTGGCTGGATGGTGCTGGGCGATCCAAGGCTGGTCTCGTGCACGAGGCGAGTCCTGTGTGCATTCGGCGTCCGTGGGTCTGTCTGCGTTCCGTTCGTTGCATACTCTCGACGGCCGTAGGGCGTTCCGTCGGTCCCTCCCACGTGACTACCAATGTCGCGGAAGATGAACGGTCGGCGAGGTGCTGACAAGGCATGGGTAGATGTGTTCTCGTGGGTATTTGAAGATTGCAGGTGGGCTTTTCAATCCGTGGCATACACGTCTTGTACAACATGAGGAGCAAATTGAGGTGGTCTGGGGTATAATTCATTCACGTCCATTCCGGGATCCGACAGTGGCCCGGTGCGCCAGCGGAGGTTTTTCAGTGCAGCCTGTTGCCAGGGGCGCCGAAATACGAGTTGTTCCACGGCAGACGTGCTCCACCACCGTGCTGGCGGTCACATGATCGTTCAGGCTGAATCTTGCACGCAGTCCCTCTACAAAACGCGGTATGAACGTGCTGCATCTGCACGTTGAGGCCTTTGGGCAGCGCCGTATCGCAGCCCGTATCGTGGGAGAGGTACGTGGCAGTGGGAGGCCATGGATACTGGATGGCTGTGCGGTACATGTACTACCGCAGGACTGCGTATCCAATGGCACCAGAAGCAGGGCCATGCCAAGCCCGCCGCCCCACAAACCCAGGAACTCCAGCACCACAACCCACAACCACAACACCCACGGCAACCACAACACCCACGGCTACCATACCCACAACACCCAGGCCTACGAGACTACCACGCCTACCACAACACCACGTCCTGGCCTTGCATCCGTCCCCACGACACCAGCACACGCCCACAGCCACCCCCCTGCCCACGCCCTTGACGAACAAACGCTCCGCCCGCTGCCATTCCTGCCGTGCCTAGCGTCCCACCCGGAGCCCCGTCCTCTCCTCCCCCTAGCCCGCCGCACCATACCGCCACAACCGACCACCCCCCCCCGCAGGACGGAGCACACCGTCAGCTTCACGCCACGCTCATCCTCGTCCGCCACGTTCTCCTTCCCGCGCTCGCCCCGATCCAGCCCCACCGCCACGGCCGCCGACCCTCAGGCCCCGCCCAGCCCCGACTAAGGCCTGAAGGCAGTCTCCAAGCTCCGCAAGCCCAGCGCCCGCCAGATCGCCGCCATCGCCGAGACCCGCAAGGAGGAGCGGCTCGCCCAGTGCGCCAGAATGCTCCGGATCGACTTCCGCGAGCTGCTGGCCACGGTGCTCGGCCACTTTGGCTACCGCAGCGTGCGTGGCCCCAAGGACGGCGGGATGGGCCATGGCACGATCCTTCCGCACGACTTCTGCGCGCACGTGGCCGGCGACCCGCGCCGGCTTGCCAACGCGGCACACTACGCCGCCCTCGGCCCCGCCGGCACGGCCCGCACGGCCCCCGACGCGGCTGCGCTCTTCCGAACGCTCCGCGCCAGCACAAACAACCTCGACTCCCGCAAGGCGTGGCTCCACCTCCACGCCGCGGTCCACGGCATCACCATCGTCCAGGTCACAGTGGTTGCAGCGCACATCAAGCACCATGGGATTATGAGCCTGCTCCCTCAGACGCCCTTGCTGCAGTCCAACGCCGCCATCCACGTGTTTGCCCTTGGAGCCGGCGGAACCTCCACCACAGCCCTTCTGCAGCTCCTCAACAACGCCCTAGGCATGCGCGACTGCGCCAACCCCACCCCGCAAGAGCCGTATGCATTCGACAAGGACGGGCAGAAAGAGTACGCCTTCCAGGACCACCTGAAACGGATCCATAAGGCAGCAGAGGGCCATGCCTTTGTCGCCGAGTTGAAGCAGTGGACGAAAGAAAGGCGCCGCAAACTGTAGGTCGAGTGGGTTGCGAGATTGGCAAACGAGGGGTTGATGATTGTACCAGAGGACTTGAAACGATTGGACACGCAGCTGAGGCGGAAGATGGAGATGGAGAAGGCTGAACTTACTGCCAAGATGGAGACGGAGAAGGCGGAACTTACTGCCAAGATGGAGGCCGAGAAGCAAGAACTGAAGGACGAATTCATTGGCAAGATGGAGGTGGAGAAGGTGGAACTTGGTGCCAAGATAGAGACCGAGAAGCGAGAACTGAAGGACGAATTCATTGGCAAGATGGAGACGGAGAAGGCGGAACTTAGTGCCAAGATAAAGACCAAGAGGCAAGGACTGAAGGAGGAATTCAGTGGCAAGATGGAGATGGAGAAGGCGGAACTTACTGCCAAGATGGAGGCGGAGAAGGCGGAACTTAGTGCCAAGATGGAGACCGAGTGGCAAGGACTGAAGGAGGAATTCATTGGCAAGATGGAGACGGAGAAGGCGGAACTTACCGCCAAGATGAAGACCGAGAAGCAAGAACTGATGGACGAATTTACTGCAAGACTGAGTACGCAACTTCAATCCGCACTTCAATCCGCACTCAAGGCCACCTCCGAATCATTCCAGAGCCAGCTTGCCAAACAGCAGGCCACGATCGATTCCCTTCTAGCCCAATTCAACAACACCCATGGCCGCCGCCGCAAGCGCGAGTCTGATATCCCCGGCTCCTCCCGCGCAACTTCCACCTCCACGTCCCGTGCTACCTCTCCCCATTCCACAGCACCCTCCGTCCCGCCCTCCTCCTCCTCCAACAAACAATCACGCTCGGTCTCGCCGTCCACCACCGAAAGAGACGACAACATCGATCAGGCCAAACGTAGGAGGTTACACACTGAGTGAGAGAGTGAGTGGGGATGAGGGGGGGGGGATGGTATCACACGGAGAACATGGAACCATGTTACCTTAATATCTTGTTTTCCATAACTTTTGTTGTTGTTGTTGTTGTTGTTGTTGTTGTTGTTGTTTTCGATTCCAGTTTTGCCGTTGTTTTCGTTTACCCCAACAACTGGGCCAGTAGGACCATACATAGCCTTGCAATTGCACTAGGGACCTTAGCCAATAAATATATATCATAATATAAACCCTTTCGTCAGCTCTTTGAAGTATTGTAATTTGGGCAGGGTTTATTCAGGAGCGGCATCCTGCTACATACCTGAACTGAACTAAACGGGTATTGCATAAAAAACCATGGGCTCTAATTGAAGTTTTGTCCGATTGGTACTGATCGTGCTTTGAATTTAATTTCTGGAATGCATGCATTGTCACTACCTAGGATTCCCGTTGAACCCCGATTTTGAAACCCCGTGGGCAGTGTACGTACGTATCTATCTACTTATCCCACAGTGACAAATGTTCATTAACAAAACTAGACTAGAACCTACCCGTTTTGCCGATAATATAATAATCAATGGTGGATATTCATTCTGAACAACCCCCGCAGTCTCGGAAACCACACACAACACATGCAATTGCAAGGTACGAATGACGGTGGGGAGGGCCACGGCCAAGGCGCGCACTCGACGGCCGAGAGCATGCATGTATGCCTCAGGCGATGAGTGCAATGGGCATGGCGAGTAGCTTACATAGGTATGCCCTCGTAGCCACAGTACTCAATGCAATTGACCTGCCCTTGCATGCAGCCCAAGCCCAAGCCCGGGGTGGGTTGGCCATGGGGGCGAGGCTCCATGCCTATCTAAGTATCTATCTATCCGCGTGTTCCTGAGGTAGATGTTTTTGGCACCCAAAGGCCGCAGGCTCTTCACTCGCGCTGTCAGTTAACGCGCGCAAATGATGGGGACTCGGACATGTACATCCAAGGCCGGAAAGGCCCTCCCCCCCCCATAATCGCACGGACCCGCGCTTGCTGTCTTCTTCTAGAGTCGGCTCTGTCGGTTTATTGTTTTCAATATTCAATTTCGAATATATTTGCCCTGTGATGCATGGATGGGTAGTGGCAACAATGACATGTGGGACAATTGCAAGGTATACATTAAGATATCCTGGCTGGAACTACAGACGTTTTATAAACAGTATCCGTCTACTCTTTGACTTTAGCGTGGAGGGTGCGGTTGGCATAAGCACCCGCGAGAGCGGCGCAAAGAACAATAGCTTGCGGAGGTAGTTAGTTACTCGCGCAATTGTAGAACCTGCAGCGAGATCGAACCGGTGATCAATGGCTGCATTAGGCACTGTGGCTATATTGCAATTGATATTGAGCTTTTCCGAGCATATATATTGCCAGCAAAGTCACTAGTATCGCAGTATACGTAGAAAGATCGCTATTAACGGTATTAATACTTAATCTGGAGATATCAATTAATATATTCGATTAATTGGAACTTTCAATCATTTTTGGGCCCGGGGTCTGCAGAAAAATTGTAAATTCTTGAATTTTCTACTGAAGCCATACATGTATATATTTGAAGAATTTTCTAATGTTTATACTTAGAAGTTGCAATTGAAAAAAAACGTCGAATAATTATAAGTTATGTTTGAACTGCTCTTGAGTTTGTAATAGTGCGCTTTGAACGGAATTCAAAGTCTTTTGGGGAAATCTCGATATATAAAACAACAGCTGATCCAGGGAAAGAAAGAAACAACTTAAAAGTCTGTGGCCTGTACATGGTCTACCTCGTTTGTGGCCGACCGCCTATCCACATCCAGCGAATAAGTAAACAACTCAAGATACACTTCCATACAGTAAGCATGGAATGCATTCACCTCCCGCTGCAATACCGGTTATGGAGGTGAGAATGCATTCTCAGTCACTCTATAAAATCACTGCGTAGGCTCCGGAGGCGTACCCCTTTCTATACCTCAGATTCCATTTCTCGAAAACCCCATCGTCCATATTCTGCAGAAAAAAGCATAGCCATATCTCGTTCCACCCAAAGCGGAAAGAAAGTGCAATTCATCAACTTCATATATATACATCCATAATCGTCGTAATAAAAAAAAAAAACGGAGATCCGCACATAAAAATTGCCATTCCTGATATAATGCATGCATGCAGGTACTTCTGCTTCTAAAGAAAAAAGCAAATATCAATCAATCAATTCCAAAGACAATATTCCTGCTTTTTATCAATAACCAGTTAACGGTTGGGATCGAGTTGCAATGGACTAAAGCTTGAGTGAGATACTTCTGCAGCGAGGACGCTGACTCTATTTGTATCGTAGATGACAGCCGTCCTTTGCTGATGGGTATCTCGTGTGCGAAGGAGCTACCGTATTGTAGAATGGCGATGGGGCAACGCTCGGCAGGTACGGACGGAGTCCACATAATGGCCCTTGCCGAGAAAGCCAGGGGGGGGCATGCGGGATATTAGTCAGTACGTACGTACGCCAGCGATTGCGGCCACCGCCGGGCCGTGGGGAAACATTCTGTTGTTGCAGCTTGGATGCCCATTATAGAGAAAGGCTGTAAGTCTTTGCAGGTGGGTGGCCATAGTCATTCCTTATCGCGCTTGCTTTTGCAAAACCGGCAAGAGATCACAATGCATCTCAATACTGATGCTGACAAAAGATTGAATAGATCCATCATGAACCGAAACCAGTCGAAGGCACACTACCCTAGAAACAAGATTAAGAAAAAAAGGGGAACGAGAAAAAAGAAAGAAAGAAAAAAAGAAAAGAAAAAAAAACAAAAAACAAAGAAACACAGTATCCAATCCAAGTCGACTCTCCCACGGCAAACCACTAAAGCTTGACGACAACAATGGCGGTCCTCCGCTCTTCATCCCAAAGCCCTTTGGATATCCTGCGCCAGCCCCACCTGCCACCCATCCGGATGAGCGATACACAACGTTCGATATCCCAGCCTATGCAAAACGCCCTCCAAACATTCTGCTATGGCTGACCTCCATCGGCGCGAAGAACATGGTCTCTACACGGCGGCGAAATGTTTTCATCAACAATGCGTGCCCCCCGTTGGCTTGGAGGGCGTCGGTCGGGAAAGTGCCTGGATGTGCTGGTCCAAGGCAGTTTAAAACCAATGGGTCGGTTTGTGGATGTGCATCTCGTCCTGAACTGTGGGTGCATTTCCAGAATCACACACACGGGGGGGAAGTCAAGGTCAACAGTGTTGAGTTGTGTGCGTGGGATTCAAGGTTGGTTGTTTGTGTCTGGCTCTGGCGTGCAATGGTTGTTGTTGCCGTTCTTTTTGCTTTGCCTGTTTTGCGAGTGACACTGCCTTGAGCTTGCTAATGTAGCTGTGGACTAGGGTTGGCCTGATTAGGCTTGATGTTGTGTATGAGGAGGCGATGCTGGCGTCTGCACTGATCAGAGACGAAGGTTGTTCTCCTACAGGTGCAATATACCCAGCTGTGGAACGCGCGAGAGACATGTGTTACTTGCTTGTGTGTTGTTGTGGACAAATGCACGAGAGGGGAGGGGGGGTGCGGGTGTGCGGCAAGGTGATGACGGATGTGAAGGGACAGCTTTGTGGTGAAGATACAGAATGACGTATGTGTGTGTGTTGGACAAGGAAAGGTGGATAGCGAGGTGGTGTTGTTCTTGTTGACCGAGCTCTACGAGGGTCTGGGCACGAGCCTACGCCGTTCCAACAAGCTTCATCCATATTGCTTCCAGCCAATAGATGTAAGGCAGGAGACGCAGTCAGAGATTACCGAATTGTTGTTTCATTTGCAATACTAGTGTGTTGTACGTACATATAGTCTACTGGTGCAGTTGATAGTTGTCGTGTTTCTGTTGTTGAGAGTCTATGTATAATTAATCATATTTCATGTAATTGTGTGTAAGTCTTGTAAGAAACCCAAGTACGCAAATGCAATGAGTGCACTGCGCGGCATCCCACTCCAATCGAGGACGCTGAGCGTGCTGCGAATAGATGACGGTGTGTGTAGCTATGCTGCCGCGGCACGATTGTCCAGCTAGAGGGCGACAAAATGTTGGCGCGGGCGTGGAGGTCGCTGCCGTCATGCCGGGCAGGGCAGTGGTCCACCAGCGTGAGCATACACTGCTTGCCATTGTTTCCATTGCTTGCCGTATCCTTGACATTATTGCCGGCCTTGCGCCTGACCGCCCCATCCTACCGGCTCAGAAGGTCGTCTCGTCAGCACATCATATATGACACGCTCACCAAAACATACCTTCACAAGCCCACTAGAGCCGTTGCCCCACTGCCCAAGGGCACCATGACTACTCGCGGTTGCGATGCATCTCCCTGTGGTACCAATTTTCTTCTTGAAGCTTTCACCCCAGTTGCTGTTGCGGTTAATGTACATTGTATTGAATTTTCGTTCCATCCTTGCCATGGTTGTGCGCTCAAAATAATATCGCCGTGAGTTAGTGAGCAAGAAGTTGGTGTGTATTTCATTGTTTCTCAAATGCCGGAGTTTCGAATCAAAGCATTGGTATTGCGAGCGGCTAGCGGTGGATGTTTGAATACTAAGCCAACAACTGGCGGTCACTTGGTACTTTGAGATCTTGTGGGGCGGTGCGGTTCCACTGGGGGTGATTTAGGTCCACGCAACTGACTAATAACTACTGGTTATATGATGAGGGGCAACGTGGGCAGATGCAATGTGGTCATAGTGTACAATTGGAGAAAGTGGAGATTCTGTTGGGGGATTGAGATGAGGAATTGGGTATATAGTATGCATTCGTGAACATACGGTCCGATAAATCATGGAAAGTGATAGGCGAGCAAACAGGCTCACGAACCCTTCACAAGAAAAGTCCCCTTCAAGTCGCATCATCTCACACCACTATGGACTCCGTCTTACACCGTCGCGTGGCCACGCGTTCGGCAAGTATTTGAATGTTCCATGCAAGTAGTTCTTTTCCGTAAGTGCAAGGACGTAAGTGGGTTGCAGAGGCGGACCAGGGTTTGTGTGAGCGCTATGTTTGCAGTTGGATCAATGTGCTCGCATCTGTAGGATGGGCAACTAAGACTAAAATAACGCTTTTGCGAAACATGATTCGACTACCCTACCCCAAAGTACATCCTTGTTCAATTGAAAACGAGCTACAATGCACATGTGGAAATGAACCACAGTACGATGAGAGTATTGGTGGTTGCATACTAATTTCTATGGAAAAACAACATCAACAATTCGTGGCACCCCCCCCCCCCCCCCTCCTGCTACTCCCCCCCATCCGCAACCGAGGGCCCCGACAACACCCCCTCCTTGTAAAGCACGCTTGCGCAGGCTTTCAACATCCGTTTAAACTTCTTCCTTTCCCTCCTGCTCAACATCCCCGACCTTTGCAGTGCTAGTATGTTCAACCATAACACCGCTCGAGCCTCGCTGAGGTACTCCTGGGCTTGCACGTGGCCAGCGCTTTGTGTTGCTGGCGTAGCTGCGAGTTCGCCGCTGGATTTGGCGGGGGATGTGTGGTTGGGCCCTGTGTGTTGGGCAAACATCTCTGCGGTGTATGGGAACACGAATACCGCTGGGGCGGCATGCCGGGGAGTAGGCGAAAGCAGGCGACGGAATGCGGGTGATTGGTGGATCGAAGGGGGTGCGTATTTTGCCGTGTGTGGTGGTTCCGCTGAAGGAGGGGCGAGGGCGCGCGATGATGCTGTGCTGGTGGTGGGTTTCTGTGACCGACGCCGTTTGCTGTGGTGGTGGTGGTCCCGCGCCATCCAGGTCTGCGCACGAGAAAACGTCGCCATGTGTGATGGCTTGGTGGGGGGGCGATGTATGTTGCCGTGACTGGATGGGCCGGCCAGTGCTGATGTGGCTGAGGTGGTAGGAGATGTCGCAGAGACTTTTTGTGATGGAGTGCTGGTTGTTCAGTCTGCACAATGCCGATGGTGTTTTCTTGGACCCGTCACCAGGGGTTTTCTATAGGTTCTTGAAAGGATGTTTCTGGTGCGGATGCGGTTGCGAGCGGTGGATGTAAACAAAGCGTACGGAGGGACATCGCTTGGGGAGGAAGACTGGGCCAAGACGTTGCACACAGAGACCCGCACACCCTTCTATTCCGGCCTACACGTTCCACTTGGCATTCTGTCAGGTGACCCCCCCTCAGACGGGCGTGGAGTTTGGTTTGTGCTTGCCACGAAATGCGCTGCCTTGGCAACAGAATACTCTGTGTAGGCATGCCTACATGGCAAAGCTCGCCCCTCAAGAATGGTTCCCAAGGGCCATGCCAGCAGGCCTAGGCCGAATACTACAAACGCCCCGACGCTGCCACCCCCCCCCCCCCCCACCTCCACGCACGGCCAGATCTCATCCACCCACCCCAAGAGTAATTGATATTCACCAGCGGTAAATCCACCCTGGGCTGCGGACCTTCACATTGTACATTGTAGCAACTACCTTGCGCGACAACGACTGTCCGCCCGGGAGGATTTTGAAAATTTGCTCAGCAATACCCTCATCCCCGCGTAAGGTGGAGCTGGATGTGCTTGGTACCAGTCTCATGCCCAGCCTTGGCACGTAGCCACTCCATCTGCCATGCTCCACCTTGGTGACTTGTACAGAAGCAAGCACACATCCGTGCATGAGAAGGTACTGGTCCCTACTGCCGCCATCACGTGCATCATTCCAAAAAACTGCAATCAGATTTGCTGGGAGTTGTACCCTTCTGTACAGAATCCGGCGGTTCATGGTTTTTTAAATCTCATTATGGAGTCCATGTTGTCCTGGGTAAGGAAACGACCAATTCAATAATAGCACAGGGGAGGGCAAAGGAAGGCCATATGATGATAGATAGTGGTAACTGAGATCAGGGGAAATGATTATTCTGCATCGTGAAAATGAAGGGTAGGTCTCAGATCGGTGCGATTCTCGTGCTGATGGACAACTTGTTTATTGTTTCAGAGGTAAATTCATGCATTGAGTTGGTCGGAGAGGAATGGAATGGTCTTTGATGGATCAAGTAGATGACATGACAATAAAACACTTTTCCATTCCTGGGTTGATTCTACCTGTTCTCCCGCATAGATGATTAATGAACTTAAACTCAAGGCCCCTCGTGTGTGTGGGACCATAGGTGCTTAAAAAAAAGCCATGTATGTAGTCAATGCTCAAGCAAGTTTAAACTCAAGGCCTGGCTAAAAGTTTGGGTTCATTCAGTATCTCGTCCTTGAGGTATAAAAGATAACACTTTGCGCTTTCCTTAATCACTTTAGTACTCAGTAAGGTTTTTTACTCAAGCAGATATACTTGAGTATCATACCAATCCGGATCATTGTGCCTAGCCCTACTGAGCATCTTCTAGAGGAGACTTTAATGAGCCAATCATCAGCTCAATGTATGAAACTAGCTTGAGGAAAGGGCAGGGTGGGTGTGGGGATACTAAAGCTACTTCACAATATTGAATTCCTTATACTCCACACCTATTTGGATTTATAGTTGTAAGTTCAAAGGTAGATATGAAAAGAAAATCAGAAGAATACAATTTAGATGTATAATACAGATACTGATGATTATATATAATAAGGTAATTGTGGTAGTAGGGTTAGACATAGTGGAAGAGCAAGTAGTAGCTTTACTACTAGATGTGTGTACATATTTAAATAATGAAGTAAGGTATATGTGACTTTAGTGATGAATATTGGAAAATATTTAATCCTCAAATTTAAAATTACTCAAAAAGATTGATGCTAAATACTTATATACTTTTAACTAATGTCTTACAATATTTAACTGAATATTTATACTCTAAAGAAGTTTTTAAAAATATCTATTCTTTATAGAATATAATATTTGTTGTAAATTTACAAATCTGATATACGTAAATCACTTTCTATATGAGAGTCATTTTTTTAGGTGCAAGAGAGAAGTCTATGAAGTTCTTACACTTAATTTTGGAATATGATAGATGAAATTACACACAACGTTAGGAACTGCTTGAGTAGTATACCTTTATTATTAAACCAAGATGGTCAAAATATTGACATTAATAAAGAATGGATCACCAGCTGGGTATCAACTATAATGGTTTTGAATAAGGTTTCATCATTTAAGTTTGCAACTTCATTTTGAACTACTTTGAACCAACAGCCTATTGGCTCTAGCCTTTTTACTTGCAATTTGAATCTAGATATTATTAATCCTGAACCAATAGGAGTACCTTTTATCTTTGCAATAGTATAAGTTGCTATATTTTAAGCTCAAGCCCTATTCTATAGTTGGTAAACTTTATAATATAATGCCTCTCATTCTTGTACCTACTTGACGTTCTAGTTTAGAATGTAAAAGAAACTACTGAAAAGTACTACTATTAGAAAAGTTACTGTGCCATAGCTCTCCCTTGGCTGCAAACATACACTTCTACAGTGGAATATAGGTCATTTTGCCAGGCTGAATCAAATGCACCAGGTCCTATGACTTCAACTTTATTATTGGTGAACTTGTGGACAACTTTGCTCTAAACCGTAATGCCTACATAAACAAAAGTTGCATGTACAAATGCTCTACCATCAATGTGGTGTTGATTGAACTGTTTTTGTAGTAGTTTGATAGGTTTGTGGGATTGCAGGTAGTTATATTGCAGGTAGTTAAATTGCAGTAGCATCACAATCAACCAAGTTAAGCGCAACATTATCTTGCTTGACACACATTCCACTTCATGCCAACTTCCAACTCTCAAAAAGACAAGCATGCAAGCAAAGTGTTTCATTGTGATACTTCTACAGTAGGATATAGGTCATCTTGATGGCCTAAATTGATTGCACTAGGTCCTTGGACCTCAACATCAATATTGGTGAAGTTGTGCACAACATTGTCTGTGTTAACATCCATGTCGCTTCCAAACAACTATCAACACTCAAAAGCACAAGCAAACAAGAGAAACATTTCATTGTGACAATACTACAATTGAATAAAGGTCATCTTAACGCTTGAAATTGATTGCACAAGGTCCCAGAACCTCAACTTCAATATTTGTGAAGTTGTTCACGAAATTGCTCCAAACCAGAATGCCTGCTTAAGCAGGATTGGATGTGCGCACATTCAACCATCAAAGTGGTGTTGTTTGAACTGTTTCTGGAGTAGATCAATAGGTTTGTTTGACTCTAGGTAGTTGGATTGCAGTAGCATTACAATCCGTCAAGTAATGTACAACATCATCCAGCTTGACATACATGCTGCTTCCTGCAGACTGTCAATACCCAAATGCACAAGCATACAAGAGACACATTGCAATGTAACACTTTCACAGTAAAATATAGGTCATCTTAACGGCCTGCATCAATTGCACCAGGTCCCAGAACTTCAATTTCAAGATCGGTGGAGTTGTGTGCAAAATTGCTTTAAACCACAATGCTTGCGCAAGCAAGAGTTGCATGTGCGCACACTCAACCATCCCAGTGGTGTTGTTTGAACTTTTTCTGGAGTAGTTTAATAGGTTTGTTTTATTGCACGTGGTTGGAGTGCAGTAGCTATCATGAACCGAGTTTCTAGCCCTACCCAAGATTACCCCTCACCCAACAACCATCAGCCCTAGCCTCACTACCAGCCACAGTGGATCCAAGTTCACCTGATCCTGACCCCCAATGAATTCCGCCTATTACTAGCACTATTCTATATCGCAATGCACCTGGCCTATGTCCTATCCGGTTCCTGGTAAACGTTGCAACATGACAGCCCACATCCTTATCACAGCTCGACTTCCTAGTTTGGAACCTCAGAGAAACCACCAAAAGTTCTGGTAGCACGAATCTTCACTGCACAATAGCTTTCCATGTATTCCCGTTAGTTTCTATTCAGTTCTAGTCATTTCTATTGTGCAGTTGATTTATAATTCCCTTTAACTTATGTAACTTGCACAGCCACCGTGCAGCCTCTGCGCAGCTGCGGAGCTGCTATTCTATTCATGACATTCTAGTTCTATAGTGCATGAAGGATCTCTATATAAGGAGTCCTTTCTCCCTCTCTTCTTGTCTTCTTTTCCTTTCCTCTTGATGCAACAACTTGTCTCTTTCCCTCAGTTGTATCTCAAGAGGTTGTTATTCAAATATACTTTATACTCTTCTCTTCCGTGGCCTAGACAGCCCCTCCTGGCCCTGCCTTGAACACATTCCATGCCCCGTAACTTGACCAACCGCCGCTCAGTTATCCTCCCAGGCAGTGCTCCAGAACCCGCACCTGTGCACCCCCTCAACCAAGTCAACACCTACACCCTTGCCGTCTTAAACCACCGCTACCCCTCTCTCATTCCATCCTATTGTCCCCTTTGGCATGGACATAACGGTACCTTTTTTGGTCATTCAGCTCCTGTCACTGGGACCTGGTCGTCACAGTAGCATCATAATCTTTCAAGTCATGTGCCACATCATCCGGCAGGACACACATGCCGCTTCCTGCAAACTGTGAACACCCAAAATACTTGCAACACCAGGAGAAAAGAATTTTCGGAAATAACTCCATGGAATCAACTCGGCTCTATACGGCAAAATGACCAAATTGACGAGCTCGACGAGCCCGTTCTTTTGATTTCATTGCGGACAAAATCGGAGCGGAACTGCCATTGCTGTTGTCAAAAAACCGAAATTGCATTGCTATCCTCGAATACCCCTTACTGACAACACATACATTTTGCATTGCAACCAACTTTAACACGTCACCACACAACCAGTGTTTGTTGCACTGCCTCCAAATTAACACCACTGGTAGATACCATTGTTCTGGTATTGCCATTTAATTTTCAGACAATTCTGTTGGCTGCTTGTTGAATTATTTCACTTCTTGAACTTTTTCCCCTCTTTTACCCCCTGTTAGTTATTACAATACCCTTGTCACACCTGATATCCTACTCTGTACCCACCAATACATATTACTATCATACAATACCCCTTTTTTAGCCACTATACTCTTGTTTCTGTTGATTAATTTCATTCCAAAGAGCCAGAATACTGTTTTCAAAGCAACATTACACCTTCAACAGGTTGTTTGCAAGGTGATCTTACATCTGTATGATTATAGCTGGCAAATCCAATTACAAGAACCTGATAGACCTCCTCTGCTGGATTGCGGTGGCTTGATCCAAACTGCCAGAGTCTAGTATTTTGATTTATGGGTATATAAACGCAGGACTCTCTTAGGATGTGAACAGCCCCAAGAAGGCAATACGCTAGCGTTAGCAGCCAACTTCTGCTGACCCCACCCAACTTATTCGGGAGGTGGGACCAAGTTTTGCGACATAGCCCCAAAAATTTCAAATTTTGAACTTAGCCAAAATTGAGCAACTGCATTAAATTTTCTGTCCAATTCCTCACAGAACCATACTCTTCATATTCAAACACCATGAGTACTCATGATAATACAATGCAAGAAAGCAATGATGACTTCAGTTTGCTTCCTCCTACTCTGACCTCCCCTACACCAACCATCATATAGCGCTGCAAGCCAATTCCTGAACACATTTGAGTTCAACATGTCCAGCACCCCACTCATCAATGCACCTACAACCCGCACCACTCTAGTTCCATGATCTAAAAACACCTCCCGCAATCTCTTGAAACGGAAGCGCACTGACAATAGCAGCCGCCTAGATGACCTGACTGATATCCTGACCCTACTTGTAAACAAGATGGATTGCATACTCAGTGCAATGGAAACAATCAAACTTGCACTCAAAGGACTTGAAGCTGTGATGAAATCCACTAGCAAACAGATGTGCAACATCTAGGCAGACCTCAAGGTAGTAAAGACAAACACCACCGGCAATAACAAGCAAGCAAAGCAGCACAAGATGCAGCTTACAGCAGTAGCATCCACCAACACAACCACAGCCGCAACCACAGCATCAAGCACTAAAACGCCAAAGACCATCAATGACAAACCCAAGTTATATACACAAGTAATAGCTAACACTACTACTACAACGACCACAACCGCAGTCAACAATTCAACCACCACAACCGTAACAACAACAGCCACCCCTATATCCACCAATCGGCGCATGGTAGCCACTCGCAGCCCTGCCACAAATGCTACTCCATCACTATCTCTGACAAAACTCCTCATCCTGTGCCATACCGCCAACCAAGTACTTTCTTCAAATGCCGTACACAACAAACTTGTTATTAGGCAGGTGAAAAAGACATCCAAAAGCAACCTGATTCTTGTGACTTGTGAAGCCTACACCGCTATACAAGTAATCCAATTGCACAAGATAGTTACCAAGGCGCTTGCAAAACTGGACGCGCGGATGGTTAACCTCAAGGAAAATTCAAGCTGGGGAAAGGTAATGGTATATGCAATTGGAATTGGAAGTTTTGGAGGAGTTGAAGGGATGAAGAGGTTGAAATGAGAGATTGAAAAATTCAATGTGGGGAGAGAATTGGTACAAGATCTACGCTGGTTAGTAGAAGAGAGCAAGAGGCAAGGAAAGAAAGCATCTTCGGTGGTGGTGGCATTAAAGAATTAAGGGACTGCAGAAGCCATTGCAAAGGGGGGAATTCTGGTTCACGGTGCAGTAATACGCACTGTTCTATTCAACTCATGCAAACCAACCAACCAATGCCAGAACTGTTAAAGATTTGGCCACCACCACCTGCAATACACCCAACAAGCACAATGCCGCTTGTGTGCAAAGTCCCATCAGACCAAACAACACAAGTGCCCCAAATGCGCCACCCTCTAATACCATGACCAGAATACCACAAGTGCTGCAACTTCAATGGAGCACACTTCTCTAATGCTAATGACTGCCCTACTAAGCCAGCAATTCCCAAACCACCAAGGCAACAAGCAACCGAACCGCCACAGGATATGGAAATCGAACCCATTAAAACAACCACTATAGCCGTCTAATACAGACATACTCAATCCCCAACCAGAATTGCAACCATCAGAAATGGAGAGCAAGTGGGAAACAAAGCCGAGAGGAGAAGCGTTTGTATAAACAACAGAGGAAGAGGTACTTACAATTAATTCAAACTAAGAAGAACCAATGCTGGCAGGAATTTGTGCAGAACGCACAAGGACCAGAAATCTTCCAAGTTGTTAAATACTTGAAACCAAGGAGACAAGACTGCACCCCAAAACTCACACACAACAACACCACCGCAACCACCTTTGAGAAGAAGTCACACATGCTCCATAATGTTATGTTTCCACCTCCATCTTCCTACCACCAACACCAACCTGCATACCACTACAATTAATTCTTTGGGCACAGGTAACAGTGGCAGAGGTTGAAACAGCAATCATGACCAATGCACCAAACAAGGCACCAGGCCCCGATGGCATCTCCTCCCAATGCATTCAACACGCCTACCAAGCACACCCAGCCATCTTCAACTGCCTCTACAATCACCTTCTGCAATAAGGATTCCACCCCTCGTGTTGGCGACAAGTAACCGCATCATCCTGAGCAAACCAAATAAACCTAACTATACCGCCCCCAAAGCCTATTGCATTATCTCCCACCTCAACTCCCTAGGCAAGGTATTGGAGAAGATCATGGCAAGCAGGCTTGCCTATTATACCGAAACACACCACCTCTTACATGTAGACTAGATAGGAGGTAGACCAAAGCGCTCAGCCGTTGACGCAGCACTTGCACTTGCACATGATGCTGACATAGCCCGCCGGAACAAGGGAGTTCTCAGCGCATTGTTCATGGATATCAAGGGCACCTTTGACAATGTTGCAATGACTCGCCTGCTGGAGGAGTTACAATTTGAGGGATATCCACAACAGGTACTGTAATGGGTTCAAAGTTTTCTTACTAACAGATCAATTGCACTTTCATTTGACAGAACAAAGGAATTTCTCTACCCTGTCAACACCGGTATCCCCCAAGGCTCACTCATTTCACCCATCCTTTTTCTCAATTACCTACACCCACTCTTCAACATTGTCAACCAACAACATCCAAAGGTATGGACGCCATTATATATTGATGAGTGCACCTTTCTCATCAACGGTAGATCAGAGGAACAGAACGCTTGCATACTGGAACAGGTCACCCAAACTGTATTCACTTGGGCCAAAAACAATGCAGTAGCCTTTGATGACTCCAAATCTAAAGTGATCCACTTCCACAACCTACGTACAACCGACAACACCCCCATTACCCCTCCTAACGGCACCATGATCACACCATCCAAATCGCTGCGATGGCTAGGTACCTAGTTCGATTGCAAACTCACCTTTACCCACCATGTCGACACCAAGGTTGCATCTGCCATGCGTGCACTTTACATGCTCATGGGGGTTACCAACACCCGCGGGGACTTACAGCTAAGGGCATGCATCAGCTATACCTTGCTTGCATAACTCCTATCGTAGACTTTGGGGGCAAAGTGTGGTGGGCCAGACAGAAGAACTATTCCTGCAAGTAGCAGATACTGCAAAACACAGCTATATGTAGTATTTTGGGTGCATTCCGCACCTCACCCACCAATGCCCTGGAAATCAAGGCCTCCCTCCCACCACCACAGCTGCGACTGCACCACCTGTAGCAAAACCTTGCTATCCACCTAACAACATACCCCCCAACCCACCCCTTACGGGGCCCTATGGGTCTGATGCCCAACAGACTTTCCTCCCCATGAATTGGACCGAACCTAAAACCCCACCTACACACCATGGCATATCATACACACATTGCTACAATACCATACCTTGCCAGACACCATTCTCTCCACCGTCAACAAATGGATTGAACCAGCAACAAGACTAGAAGAATTGGCCGATAGTCTTCCACCATGGTTTGAACACTCAGCGGACATTGACATTGCAAAAGCATCAAAGGCAGACCAAACCAAGGAAGATTATAGTGTACTGGAAACAATTGACTGGGAACCGCAGGACCATATGGTAGTATACACTGATGGAAGCATGCTTGAAGGATCAAAGGTCGGTGCAGGACTTCATGTCTACCACAACGAACACTTGCAAGACAAGAGCTGGAACCCAGGCAACAAAATGGAGGTGTTTGATGCAGAATTATATGCAATTGAACAAGCACTCCGCCTAGCAATCACCTGGACATGTCAACGATGCTTCCAACACCTATGGATCTTTGCCAACAATCAAGCAGCAATCCGCCGCATCTACAAACCCACCCAACACAAGACCATCAACATTCTGACATCTGACAGCCACAACCACATCAAACGGCTACACCAGTAGGGCATTCTTACACACATCCAATAGATGCGAGGCCATTACAACATTGCCGGAAATGACAAGCCAGATGCAGCAGCAAGAGACGGAGCCGTCAACCACCCACCACATCACTCCCGATAGTCATCAAGCGCATTTCTCAACCTACAAGCAAAAGCCAATCTCCAAACAAAATGGGCAGAGGAATGGAATAAACTGACAGTAGAACAAAGAGGCAACTCCTATTGGGGCGGCCCACCCACACTCAAACCACCACCACACCTACAACTACCAAAACATATTACCACCACTATCATGCAGCTCCGCACTGAACATGGCTACTTTGGCTGATACCTCAGTAATGTACTACCAAGCGATTTCTACAAAAACCCAACCTGCCCATGTGGCGCACCTATCCGATCCCCAACACATATCATCCATTACTGCAAACACACACATCACATACAACACAAAATTCTCAAACATCTCGACAGCCCAACACCTTTTACCAGGGTCATCTCGAATGTTGGAAATGTACTGGTCAAACTGTTGACTAAGCTGCGCAAGGGGAGGAAAATGCCAGAGACGGATGTGAAGAAGAACCTATGGGGATGGGGTGATGTTGAGGATAACGAGGAGGAAGAAAGCGAGGACGGGGAGGAGGAGTAACACAAAGATGAAGGAATCAGCTGCCCGTAACATACCAAAATGACTGCCACCGCATTGAAATAATCAACCGCAGACACATACGTCACTACTACACCATCGAGGGGCTGTTCCATTACAATTTTTGTTTCTGTTTTTGATTTCGGATTGATTTCATTTAACTTTTCTGTTACATACGCGCGCCAGATTTTTGTTTCATTTCACTATTTCCTTATTGTTTGTTGATGCATTTGATTTCGTGCGACATGTATTTATGTCTTCTTCACTGCCATAGCTGACCTGCTTCATGCAATATGAATAATAAATAAATAAATAAATAAATCCAGCTTGACATAAATGCTGCTTCCTGCAAACTGCATACACCCAAAAGCACAAGCACGCAAGAGAAGCATTCCATTGTGCCACTTCCACAGTGGAATATAGGTCATCTTGACGGCCTTAATTGATTGCACCAGGTCCCAGGACCTCAACTTCAATATTGATGAAGTTGTGCATAATATTGCTTCAAACTGCATTGCCTACACATCAATGGTTGCATGTGCGTACAAGCAGTAGTTGCATGTACGCACACTCAACCATTAAAGTAGTGTTGTTTGAACTATTTCTGAAGTAGTTTAACAGGTTTGTTTCATTGCAGGTGCTTGGAGTGCAATAGAATCACAATCAGTCAAGTAATGTGCAACATCATCCGGCTTGACACGCATGCCGCTTCCTGACAACTGCCAACACCCGAAGGCACAAGCATGCAAGAGAAGCATTTCATTGTGACACTTCCACAGTGCAAGATAGGTCATCTCAATGGCCTGAATCGATTGCACGAGGTCCCAGGACCTCAACTTCAATATTGGTGAAGTTGTCCACAACATTGCTCCAAACCACATTGCCCGCACAAGAATGTGTTCCATGTGTGCATACTCAACCATTAATGTGGTGCTGTTTAAACTGTTTGTTACAACGTTTGATAGGTTTGTTTGATTGCAGGTGGTTGCAGAGCTCTAGCATCACTATCGGTCAAGTATCATGCAACAATATCGAGGGTCACCTACATGCGTCCTTCTGACAACTATCAACACTCAAAACCACAAGCACGCAAGAAAAACACTCCATAGTCACACTTTTAGAGTGGAATATAGGCCTACTTGACGGCCTGAATCGATTGCACCAGGTCCCGGGACCTCAACTTTAATATTGGTGGAGTTGTGCACAACATGTCTCCAAACCACCATGGTCGCACATGCTCGAGTGCAAGCAGCGCATGGTCAACCACCAAGGTGGAGTTGTTAGAGTTGTTCCTGGAGGAGTTCAATATGTTTGTTTGATTGCAGGTATTTTCAGAGCTCTAGCATCAGTATCGGTCAAGTTTCATGCAACATCATCCAGCTTGACGGTTATGTGTCATTCCAACAACTATCAACACTCGAACCCCATCAGAAACACACACCAATGAACGGACGAAACAATTTTCAAACGAAACTCCACGAAATCTACTCCCCCAGACACGGCGAAATGACGAAATTGACGAGCTCAATAAGCCCGTTCTTTTGATCCTATCGCCGACGAAATCGGAGCGGAACTGACATCGCTGTTGCCAAAAAACCAAAATCACATCGCCAACCCTTATTTCCCCTCACTGACAACACATACATTTCACATTTCAACCAACTTCAACACCTCACCACACAACCAGTTTTCGTTGCACCGCCTTTAAATTAACACCAGTGGTAGATACCATTGTCACATACATTTTGCATTGCAACCAACTTTAACACATCACCACACAACCAGTGTTTGTTGCACTGCCTCCAAATTAACACCACTGGTAGATACTATCGTTTTGGTATTGCCATTTAATTTTCAGACGATTCTGTCGGCTGGTTGTTGAGTTATTCCACTTCTTCAATATTTTCCCCTCTTTCACCCCCTGTCAGTTGTCACAATACCCTTGTCACACCTGCATATACCACCCTATACCCACCAATACCTATTACTATCGCACAATACCCTTTGTTTAACAACTATACCCTTGTTCCTGTTGTTCAATTTCGTTCCAAAGAGCCAAAATACGGTTCCCAAAGCGACATTATACCTTCAACAGGTTGTTTGCAAGGTGATCTTACATCTGTAAGATCATAGATGGCAAAACAAAGTACAAGGACCTAATAGACCATCCTCTGCTCAAGTGAGGTGGCTTGATCCAAATTGCCAGAGATCTAGTACTTTGATTCTTGGGTATAAAATTGCAGGACTCTCTTGAGGACGTGAACAGCCCCATGAAGGCAATACCCTGGCGTCAGCAGCCCACTTCTGCTGACCCCACCCAACTTATTCGGGGGGGTGGGACCAAGTTTTGCGACACGGCCCCAAAAATTTCAAATTTTGGACTTAACCAAAATCGAGCAACTGCATTAAATTCCCTATACAATTCAGCACAGAACCATCCTCCTTCCATCCGAACACCATGAGTACTCACGAGAGTACAATGCAAGAGAGCGACGATAACTTCATTTCGCTTCCTCCTACTCTGACCTCCCCTACACCAACCGCACCCGGCACCGCAAGCCAATTCCTTAACATACTTGAGTTCAACATGTCCAGCGACCCACTCACTGGAATGCATGACTTCAATATACCCACAACCAGCACCACCCCAGTTCCCCAATCCGACAACACCTCCCGCAACCTCTTCAAACGCAAGCGCACCGACGCCAGTAGCCGCCCAGATAACCTGACTGATGTCCTAACCCTAATTGGAAACAAGATGGATCGCACACTCAGCGCAATGGAAACAATCAAGCTTGCACTCAAAGGACTTAAAGCTGAGATGAAATCCACCAGCGAACAGATGTGCAACATCCAGGCAGACCTGAAGGCAGTGAAAACAAACAGCACCCGCATTGACAAACAAGCGAAGCAACTCAAGACGCAGCTTACAGCAGCACCATCCACCGACACAACTACAGCCGCAACCACAACATCAAGCACAAAAGTGCCAAAGACAACCAAAGACAAACCTAAGTCATATGCGCAAGCAATAGCCGACACTACGACTACAACCGCCACAACCGTAGTCAACAATCCAACCAACACAACCGCCACAACAACAGCCACACTCACACTCACCAATCGGCGCATGGTAGCCACTCGCAGCCCTGCCGCAAAACCTACTCCATCACTATCCCCAGCAGAACTCCTTATCTTCCGGGATGCCACCAACCAAGCACTCTCTTCAAATGCGGCATCTAACAAACTGGTTATTGCGCAGGTGAAGGAGACGTCTAAAGGTAACCTGATTCTTGTGACTCGTGAAGATTGCACTGCTATGCAAGTAATGCACTTCCACAAGATAGTTACCAAGGCACTTGCAAAACAGGATGCGCGGGTGGTCAACCTCAAGGAAGATTCGAGCTGGGGAAAGGTAATGGTACATGCAATTGGAATTGAAAGTTTGGGAGGAGTTGAAGGGATGAAGAGGTTGAAATAGGAGATTGAAAAATTCAATGTGGGAGTAGAATTGGTACAAGAGCCACACTGGTTAGTGGAAGAGAGCAAGAGGCAGGGGAAGAAAGCATCGTCGGTAGTGGTGGCAGTTAAGGATCAAGCAATTGCAGAAGCCATTGCAAAGAGGGGAGTCCTGGTTCAGGGCGCAGTAATGCGCACTGTTCTATTCAACTCATGCAAACCAACCAACTAATGCCAGAACTGTCAAAGATTTGGCCACCACCACCCCCGATGCACCCAACAGGCACGATGCCGCTTGTGCGCAAAGTCCCATCAGACCAAACAACACAAGTGCCCTAAATGCGCCAGCCCCCAACACTGTGAACACAACACCCCCAAGTGCTGCAACTGCAAAGGAGCGCACTTCTACAATGCCGACAACTGCCCCACCAAGGGAGCAATTCCCAAACCACCAAGGCAACAAGCAACTGATACGCCACAGGATATGGAAACCGAACCCACCGAAACAACCACCACCACTATCTAATGCAGACACAACCAACCCCCAACCAGAACCGCAACCATCAGAAACAACCACTTCGCCTCATCCAAATCAATTGCAACCGATCTTCCCTTGTCGTCACTTCTGTCCTTGAGCTTGCTAGCAGGACCGCAGACATCATACTTATTCAGGAGCCCTGGATCACTTGTGACGGCAACACAATTACTCACCCAACCTTCACCGCAATCACACCGTTACATCCCACCCTCAGAGCTCGGGTTATGACGTACATCAACAACACCACACCACACCTTACAACAACACCACGCCCTGACATCAGCAATAACCTTGATCTTCAAGCCTTGGAGATCTCATCACCACACCACCATACCCTCACCATCTACAACATCTACAACGAGAAGAACCTGGAAGGCACTTGGACAGTCGAACGCACCCTTCAAAACCTTCCCATCACACCACACACCATCATTGCCGGTGACCTCAATGCCCACAACCCATGGTGGAACTCACAACGACCAGCAACCAAGAGTCACGTCCTAGTTCAATACCTCCAACACCACAACATGCAACTACTCAACACACCCGACACCTTCACCTTCCACCGACGCAACAACATAGGGTTGTCAGCCCTTGACCTCACGTTCACCACGCCAGGCCTTCTGGAGTGGGTAGACAACTGGGCAATAGATGACGACAACCACCCAGGATCCGACCACAGCCTTCTGCAATTCAGGATCCTCCCTACCGAAACTGACTTTATCCCTCCCCCTTCCGCTAACCGGTACAACTGGCGAGCAGCAGACTGGGAGCACTTCGAATCAAAGTTCATTAGCATTATACAATAGACCGAGTCCCAATGGACACACCTCTTTGCCTCAACACACCCAACCGACATGACAAATAGTGCACAATTTCTCACAACCGCAATCCTGGACGCAGTACAACAAAGCGTACCCCTCATCAAACCATCAGCAAGATCCAAACGGTGGTGGACAGAGGAGATTGCAGTAGAGCGAAAGCTTATGGGACGTGCATTTAGAACATGGAGAGCAAGTGGAAAACAGAGTGGAGAGGAGGAGCGTCTGTATAAACAACAGAGGAACAGCTACTTTTGATTGATTCGAACTGAGAAGAACCGATGCTGGCAGGAATTCGTGCAGAACGCGTAAGGAACAGAAATCTTTCAAGTTGTCAAATACTTGAAACCCAGGAGACAAGACCGTACTCCAACACTTACACACAACGACACCACCGCAATCACCTTTGAGGAGAAGTCTAACATGCTCCGCAACGTAATGTTCTCAGCTCCACCCTCCTACCCACCAACACCAACCCGCACACCCCTACAATCAATCCCTTAGGCACAAGTAACAGCGGCAGAGGTTGAAACAGCAATCATAAACAGTACACCAAACAAGGCGCCAGGCCATGACGGCATTTCCTTCCAATGCATCCAACACGCCTACCAAGCACACCCAGGGATCTTTAACCTCCTTTACAACCACCTCCTCCAACACGGATTCCACCCCCATTGCTGGAGAAAAAGCAACCGGCGCCATCCTGCGCAAACCAAACGAACCCGACTATACAGCCCCCAAAGCCTATCGCATTATTTCTCTCCTCAACTGCCTAGGCAAAATATCGGAGAAGATCATGGCTAGGAGGCTTGCCTACTTTACCGAAACACACCACCTCTTACACGCAGACCAGATAGGAGGAAGACCAAAGCGCTCAGCAGTGGATGCAGCACTTGCACTTGCACATGACGCTGACCTAGCCCGTCGGAACAAGAGAGTCCTCAGGGTATTGTTCATGGATGTCAAAGGTACCTTTGACAATGTTGCAATGACTCGCCTCTTGGAGGAGTTACAGGTTGAGGGATATCCGCAACAGGTACTGCAATGGGTTCAAAGTTCCCTTACTGACAGATCGATTGCACTTTCATTTGATGAAACAAAGGAACCTCTCCATCCTGTCAACACCGGTATGCCTCAAGGCTCACCCATTTCTCCAATCTTATTTCTAATTTACCTACACCCACTCTTCAACATTGTCAAACAACAACATCCGGAGGTATGGACGCCATCATACATTGATGACTGCGCCTTTATCATCAACGGGAGATCAGAGGAACAGAACGCTCGCATACTAGAACAATTCACCCAAACCATATTCAATTGGGCCAACGACAATGCAGTGGCCTTTGACGACCCCAAATCTGAACTTATCCACTTTCACAACCTACGCATAACCAACAACACCCCCATCACCCTTCCCAATGGCACACTCATCACACCTTCCAAATCGCTACGATGGCTAGATACATGGTTTGACCACAAACTCTCCTTTACTCACTATGTTGACACCAAGGTTGCTTCTGCCACACGTGCACTTAACATGCTCATGGGCCTTACCAACACCCGCAGGGGGCTTACAGCCAAGGGCATGCGCCAGCTATACCTTGCTTGTATTACACCCATTGCGGACTTTGGAGCCAAAGTCTGGTGGGCAGGACAGAAGAACCATCTCCCCAAGCTGCAGATACTACAGAACACAGCCACACGTCGCATTTTGGGTGCCTTCCGCACCTCACCCACCAAGGCCCTGGAAATCGAGGCCTCTCTCCCACCACCACAGCTATGGCTCCACCATCTGCAGCAAAAACTTGCAATCCGGCTGACAACATACCCTCCAACCCACCCCCTACGGGTCCGATGCCCAACAGACTTTCCCCCCCACGAATCGGACCGAACCAAAAACCACACCTACACACCATGGCATGAAACACACGCATGATCACAATACCATACCCGTCTAGACACCATCCTCTCCACCATCAACAAATGGATTGAACCAGCAACAAGACTAGAAGAATTGGCCGATAGTCTTCCACCATGGTGTGAACACTCAGCGGACATTGACATTGCAAAAGCATCAAAGGCAGACCAAACCAAGGAACACTACAGTGTACTGGAAACGATTGACTGGGAACCACAGGACCATATGGTAGTATACACAGACGGAAGCATGCTTGAAGGATTAAAGGTCAGTGCAGGACTTCATGCCTACCACAACGAACACTCCCAAGACAAGAGCTAGAACCTAGGCAACAAAATGGAGGTGTTTGATGCAGAATTATATGCAATCAAATAAGCACTCCGCCTAGCAATCACCTGGACACGTCAACAATGCTTCCAACACCTATGGATCTTTGCCGACAATCAAGCAGCAACCCGCTGCATCCACAAACCCACCCAATACAAGACCATCAACATTCTGACATCTGACAGCCACAGCCATATCAAACGCCTACACCAGTAGGGCATTCTTACACACATCCAATAGATGCAAGGCTATTACAACATTGCCGGAACTGACAAGCCAGATGCAGCAGCAAAAGACAGCGCCCTCAACCACCCACCACATTACTCCCGATATACATCAAACGCCTTCCTCAAGCGACAAGCAAAAGCCGATCTTCAAACAAGGCGGGCAGAGGAATGGAATAAACTGACACGGAAACAAAGAGGCAACTCCTATTGGGGCGGCCCATCTACACTCAAACCACCACCACACCTACAACTACCAAAACATATCACCACCACCATCACGCAGCTCCGCACTGCACACGGGCACTTTGGCTCATACCTCAGTAACATACCAACAAGCAATTTCTACAACAACCCTACCTGCTTATGTGGCGCACCTATCCAATCCTCAACACACATTCTCCTCTACTGCAAACGCACACACGACATACAACACAAAATCCTCCAACAACTCGACTGCCCAACTCCTTTTACCAGGGTCATCTCAAATGATGGAAACGTTTTGGTTAAGTTGGTCACTGAGCTACGCATGGGAGGGAAAATGCCGGAGGAAGAAGAGAAGGAAAACACATGGGGATGGGGCGATGTTGAGGAGGACGAGGAGGAAGAGAGCAACAAAGGAGAAGAGAATGAGGAGGAATAAAGAGACGAAGGAACCAGTTGACCGCAACACACCAACATGACTGTCACATCATCGAAATGATCCCCCGCAGACACATATGGCACCACAACACCATCGAGGGGCTGTTGAAGAAGAACAGCCAACACCATTAGGATTTTCCTTTCGGTCATTTGACTTGATTTGATTTAATTTCCTTTGTTAAATGTGTGCGCCGGATTTTCGTTTGATTACATTATTTCTTTTATTGTTTGTTAACGTGCTTCATTTTTTCCGACATGTATTTATCTCTCCTTCACTGCCATAGCCGACCGGCTCCATGCAATATGAATAATAAATAAATAAATAAATAAACACTCAAACCCACAAGCACACAAGACAAACACTCCATAGTCACACTTTCAGAGCGCAATATAGGCCTACGTGACGGCCTGAATCGATTGCACCAGGTCCCAGGACCTCAACTTTAACATTGGTGGAGTTTTGTACAACATGTCTCCAAAGCGCCATGGTCGCACATGCTCAAGTGCAAGCAGCGCATGGTCAACCACCAAGGTGGAGTTGTTAGAGTTGTTCCTAGAGGAGTTCAACATGTTTGTTTGATTGCAGGTGGTTGCAGAGCTCTAGCATCAGTATCGGTCAAGTTTCATTCAACATCATCCAGCCTGACGGTTATGCTTTATTCCGATAACTATCATCACTCGAACCCACAAGCACGCAAGACAAACACTCCATAGTCACACTTTCAGAGTGGAATATAGGCCTACTTGACGGCCTGAATTGATTGCACCAGCTCCCAGGACTTCAACTTCAATATTGGTAGAGTTGTGCACAACATGACTCCAAACCGCCATGGTCGCACATGCTAGAGTGCAAGCAGCGCATGGTCAACCACCAATGTGGAGTTGGTAGAGTTGTTCCTAGAGGAGTTCAACTTGTTCGTTTGATTGCAGGTGGTTGCAGAGCTCTAGCATCACTATCGGTCAAGTTTCATACAACAATATCGAGCGTCACCTACATGCGTCCTTCTGACAACTATCAACACTTGAACCCACAAGCACGCAAGACAAACACTCCATAGTCACACTTTCAGAGTGGAATATAGGCCTACTTGACAGCCTGAGTCTATTGCACCAGGTCCCAGGACTTCAACTTGAATATTGGTGGAGTTGTGTCACACATTGTCTGCATTGACATACATGCCACTTCATGACAACCATCATCACTCGAACCCACAAGCACGTAAGACAAGCACTCTAAAGTCACACTTTCAAAGTGGAATATAGGCCTACTTGACGGCCTAAATCGATTGCACCAGCTCCCAGGACTTCAACTTCAATATTGGTAGAGTTGTGCACAACATGGCTCCAAACTGCCATGGTCGCACATGCTAGAGTGCAAGCAGCGCATGGTCAACCACCAATGTGGTGTTGTTAGAGTTGTTCCTGGAGGAGTTCAACATGTTTGTTCAATTGCAGGTGGTTGCAGAGCTCTAGCATCACTATCGGTCAAGTTTCATGCAACAATATTGAGCATCACCTACATGCGTCCTTCTGAGAACTATCATCACTTGAACCCACAAGCAGGCAAGACAAACACTTTGATGTCACACTTTCAGAGTGGAATATAGGCCTACTTGACGGGCTGAATTGATTGCACCAGGTCCCAGGACTTCAACTTGAATATTGGTAGAGTTGTGCACAACATGGCTGCAAACCGCCATGGTCGCACATGCTAGAGTGCAAGCAGCGCATGGTCAACCACCAATGTGGAGTTGTTAGAGTGGTTCCTGGAGGAGTTCAACATGTTCGTTCGATTGCAGGTGGTTGCAGAGCTCTAGCATCACTATCGGTCAAGTTTCATGCAACATCATCCATCTTGAATGTTATGCGTCATTCCGACAACTATCATCACTCGAACCCACAAGCACGCAAGACAAACACTTTGATGTCACAATTTTAGAGTGGAATATAGGCCTACTTGGCGGGCTGAATTGATTGCACCAGGTCCCAGGACTTCAACTTGAATATTGGTAGAGTTGTGCACAACATGGCTGCAAACCGCTATGGTCGCACATGCTAGAGTGCAAGCAGCGCATGGTCAACCACCAATGTGGAGTGGGTAAAATTGTCCCTGGAGGAGTTCAACATGTTCGTTCAATTGCAGATGGTTGCAGAGCTCTAGCATCAGTATCGGTCAAGTTTCATGCAACAATATCGAGCGTCACCTACATGCGTCCTTCTGACAACTATCAACACTTGAACCCACAAGCACGCAAGACAAACACTCCATAGTCACACTTTCAGAGTGGAATATAGGCCTACTTGACGGCCTAAATCGATTGCACCAGCTCCCAGGACTTCAACTTGAATATTGGTAGAGTTGTGCACAACATGGCTGCAAACCGCCATGGTCGCACATGCTAGAGTGCAAGCAGCGCATGGTCAACCACCAATGTGGAGTTGTTAGAGTTGTTCCTGGAGGAGTTCAACAAGTTCGTTCGATTGCAGGTGGTTGCAGAGCTCTATCATCACTATTGGTCAAGTTTCATGCAACAATATTGAGCGTCACCTACATGCATTCTTCTGAGAACTATCAACACTTAAACCCACAAGCAGGCAAGACAAACACTTTGATGTCACACTTTCAGAGTGGAATATAGGCCTACTTGGCGGGCTGAATTGATTGCACCAGGTCCCAGGACTTCAACTTGAATATTGGTAGAGTTGTGCACAACATGGCTCCAAACCGCCATGGTCGCACATGCTAGAGTGCAAGCAGCGCATGGTCAACCACCAATGTGGAGTTGTTAGAGTTATTCCTGGAGGAGTTCAACAAGTTCGTTTGATTGCAGGTGGTCGCAGAGCTCTAGCATCACTATCGGTCAAGCTTCATGCAACAATATTGAGCGTCACCTACATGCGTCCTTCTGAGAACTATCAATATTTGAACCCACAAGCAGGCAAGACAAACACTTTGATGTCACACTTTTAGAGTGGAATATAGGCCTACTTGACGGGCTGAATTGATTGCACCAGGTCCCAGGACTTCAACTTGAATATTGGTAGAGTTGTGCACAACATGGCTGCAAACCGCCATGGTCGCACATGCTAGAGTGCAAGCAGCGCATGGTCAACCACCAATGTGGAGTTGTTAGAGTTGTTCCTGGAGGAGTTCAACATGTTCGTTCGATTGCAGGTGGTTGCAGAGCTCTAGAATCACTATCGGTCAAGTTTCATGCAACATCATCCATCTTGAATGTTATGCGTCATTCCGACAACTATCATCACTCGAACCCACAAGCCCGCAAGACAAACCCTTTGATGTCACACTTTCAGAGTGGAATATAGGCCTACTTGGCGGGCTGAATTGATTGCACTAGGTCCCAGGACTTCAACTTGAATATTGGTAGAGTTGTGCACAACATGGCTGCAAACCGCTATGGTCGCACATGCTAGAGTGCAAGCAGCGCATGGTCAACCACCAATGTGGAGAGGGTAAAATTGTTCCTGGAGGAGTTCAACATGTTCGTTCAATTGCAGGTGGTTGCAGAGCTCTAGCATCAGTATCGGTCAAGTTTCATGCAACAATATCGAGCGTCACCTACATGCGTCCTTCTGACAACTATCAACACTTGAACCCACAAGCACGCAAGAGAAACACTCCATAGTCACACTTTCAGAGTGGAATATAGGCCTACCTGACGGCCTGAATCGATTGCACCAGCTCCCAGGACTTCAACTTCAATATTGGTAGAGTTGTGCACAACATGGCTCCAAACCGCCATGGTCGCACATGCTAGAGTGCAAGCAGCGCATGGTCAACCACCAATGTGGAGTTGTTAGAGTTGTTCCTGGAGGAGTTCAACATGTTCGTTCAATTGCAGGTGGTTGCAGAGCTCTAGCATCAGTATCGGTCAAGTTTCATGCAACAATATCGAGCGTCACCTACATGCGTCCTTCTGACAACTATCAACACTTGAACCCACAAGCACGCAAGAGAAACACTCCATAGTCACACTTTCAGAGTGGAATATAGGCCTACTTGACGGCCTCAATCGATTGCACCAGCTCCCAGGACTTCAACTTCAATATTGGTAGAGTTGTGCACAACATGGCTCCAAACCGCCATGGTCGCACATGCTAGAGTGCAAGCAGCTCATGGTCAACCACCAATGTGGAGTTGGTAGAGTTGTTCCTGGAGGAGTTCAACATGTTCGTTCAATTGCAGGTGGTTGCA